>VZRS01001585.1:9954-55165 GCA_013398055.1 Ifrita kowaldi | reverse complement strand
GGGCGGCCCAGGGGTCAGGCGACCGCATATGACAATAAAGCAAAATGAAAGCAAGAAAGAAAGCATTAAACACCTTATAATCAATAATATTCATAACTTGGCATTGTTTCTTATCCTTTTCTGTTACCTATGAAAGATAAACCAGCAACGATTGTTATGAATAATTATCTTAATTGACCAATGCACAACACTTATACCCATAGAAGTTTCAATGAATTTAAGGATCTAAGAAACTGCATCTTCATACATTTTTACAACTCATTATCTTATATTCTTAAACAGGTGCTTACCAGTTCTTCATCATGATTGTTTCAATCGGTTCAATCTTACCTCTATAACGAAAGAACTGTATCTTATAATTTAAATGGGCATATTTCAGCAGAACTTAACTTCACTCAAATTAAATGTCACTTAAACATAACAGAAAGCAAACTGAACAGAACTTAAAGTTAACATCACTGAAACTGAACAGAAATTAATCTAACTTAACAGAAATTAAAAGAACAGAACTTAAACTGAACACACTTAAAACCTAACAGCACTTAACCTTGTCAGAAATTAAAGTCAACAGAACTTTAGCTTAACAGAACTTAAATCTAACAGAACCTAATCTTAACAGAACTTAAATGTAACAGAACTTTAGCTTAACAGAACTTAAATCTGACATCACATAGATTTAACAACACTTAAGTTTAACAAAACTTAAACTTAACATCACTTGAATGTAACAATACTTAACAGAACTGAACCTTAGCATCACTTAAACTGTACAAAGCTGAAACATAACAGAACTGAAAATTAACATGACTTAAATTTAACAGAACCAAAGTCAGACTGAGTGCTCCTTTAAAAGTGTCAGATACAACAGAATTTAACGCATCTTGATTCCATCATTACAAAAAAGCTACCAAAAATTTGTAATACCACAATTAAACATCAACAAACAATACGCAAACAAACAACAGATTTGTAAATAAAATAGCAGCAACATGGATTTACTGGAGAGATCATAAAGGTGTGGCAAATACCTTGTGAGTTTGCATAACTTAGTTGTGAAAATATCTCATGATAACTATAAACATTATTGAAAATATCCTTTCACAGTCAGGACTTTTCTGGTATAAGCACAATTTTGCATGACTTTCCAAATTGCAGCTGTACCCAAAAAAATGACAACATTGTACGTCTTTCAGTACTTTTCAGGCATAAGCATAAATTTACTAGGGTCTTGTAAGGTGCAGCTTTACTCAGAAAAATGACAACAGTGTATATATTGGCAAATTGCACTTAAAACCTGCTCAGTTTGCAGATGGTAAGATGGCTTTTCGTGATTCGCAGTACAATAGACTTGGCCTTGGACTAATAAAGCCAATGAAGTCTCTCTGTCAAAGAATTTTGGACCTTGCTAAGCAGCCTCAAAGCAAAGAATTATGTAATCCTAGTGGCATGCAGAAACACACCACATCCACGCAGATAACCAAGAATCTCTCCAATAAACAATCCTGTCAGAATCTGCAGCTCACGGAAAATACAAAGTTAATTCAAACAAAAGCCAAAAATGTTCTTGAGATGCAGTAAAACACATTTTTCAACATGAGTAATTTGCATTCGCAAAGACACTGACTGATTGTAGGACAAATTAAGCATTTCCAAGAAGCTCAAAATGAGATAGTTGTTTTCCTAACCATGAAATGGAATGCAAGCATACGGTCCTCTTGTCACCAAAGCAGCCACGGCAGCAGAGGCACCCTGAAGAACAGCTGCTGCAGGGGGAGGGGCAGCCTGGCAGCCCATGGGAGTCAGCTTCTAAAGCCAGCTGAGCTGGCTTAAGAACAGTCAGCTGTTCGGGGGGTGGGCATCAGTAGTGCCCATAACATTACTCTGGCAGTCCCTGGCACATATACGCACAAGAGTTTTCAACATCAAAGCCATTCCCATCCAGAAAACAGTTACAGGGTCTCCCAACCCATAATGAAAGTTGCTCCAATGTGGAGAAAATGCAGCAATATTTTTAAGCTGCACTCACGCTCCCAGGACACCTCCCCGGCCACAGGACACCCACAGTTCCATGGAGTGGGTGTTGATATCATAGCATGTATTTGTCCCATGTAATCAGCATCCACAACCCCTGGATGTATAAAAATACCTTGCAAAGTGGCACTCGATCTCCCTATTAATAATGCACTTAGTCCCTGTCCTATGGGTCCACGTGCCTCTAGAGGGATTTTATGTACCTTCAACGAGTGTAAAGTTACTGTATTGGTGGTGGAAACATCTATGCCAGCTGATCCTCTTGTCCTCCTGATGAGTTGGTCCCATAAGCTTGTATTGGGTGTGCCTCCTGGGGAAGTGTTTGTGTCTGCATGTACTTCCCTTTTGCGCTGTTCTTCACGTTTCCCCGCTCTTTGAGACGTTGCCCATTTGCATGGAATTTAGATCTGCATTGCTTTGCATAGTGGCCAGACTTCCCACATCTATTACAATTTCCTATAATAGCTGCTTCTTTGGAGCCCTTTGCCTTGTTACTTAATCGATTGCTGCGGGGGCAATTAGCTTTTACATGACCTTGCTGTCCACAGTTATAACAATTGCAGGTTACCCTGACTGCTGAGGTGAGGGACTCAGCTAACATGGCCATTTGGTAAGAGGTTATTCCTACTTGTTCACCTCCTCTAATCACCGGAAAGGCCCCAATAGCCCCCGGAACTCAGCCGACTGTTCACAACAGGAGATCGCATGGGCCCAGAAATGCACTCTGCCATTTCAAAGTCTCCGTTAGCAATTGCCATAGTTTTCGTATGTTTCCAAAAACTAAGTGAGTTATAAGCAGATATGGTCACCAATACGGGTTGCATAGTAAGCACCTCCTCCAGAGGATGGGCAGGCGGGCGGCAGGAAGGTCCTCCCATGCCTGGATCAAGCAAGTCTATAAATGGGGGGGGCCGTGGGGCCGCTCAGAGGCTGCGCAGGTGGAAACGCCGGCGGCACAGGCATATCCATGACATTGGGAGCGGGGGAGCCGTAGGCATGGGCTCATCTTTGCCATCGCTCCACTCGCCCGCAGGCAAGGGTGGAAAAAGTGGATTTATGGGAGCGGGGGGAGTAGGGCACCCCGCTTCAGGACTTTCAGCACAGGGCTCAGGAATGGGCTCCACCTGCTCCCCACCACGCAGGTCAGCGCCAACCGCACCCCCCTGTGTCAGTGTGGGATCGCCCGCCCCCTCCTTTTGTTTTTCCATTTTGCCCTCTGTTTCATTTTGGCCTTCCGTTTCTGCAGAGGACTGCAATTCCAAGTCTCGCTCCTTTTTCACCGCTTTCAAAGTCTCCAACACCGCCCTCCAGGTAATCATCAAATTTTTGGCAGTCTCATTGCCTCGGCAGAATCAAAAATAAGCTGTCCGACTCTCTCCCAGGCTTTTAAACTAAAAGCATTCTTAGAGGTAGCCTCCAAGCCCTGGCTCTTGCACCACAGTAACAGGGTCTTTAAAGTATATTTATCATACTTGATACCGCGCCTACCTAAGTGTCCAGATGTTCACAGTAGACTTTTCTTCTTGGGATACATTAGCTCCCATTGCTCCCAGCAGCTCACCTCAAGGGCTGCAGATACACGTCCGCACATTTGGCAGCTCTACGCACTGCTCTTCATCCGCAGGCCACTGTCCCCACTGCTCTTCCCGCAGCCCGCCAAGAAGTGGCTGTATCACTTCGGGGTCACCAGATGTCACTGTTGAGACAGTCACAACACACATACACTCTCTGCCCTGAGCAGTGGCAAAAAGCACGTTTATTATTTACACAACTTCTTTTATACACTTTCTTAGCTACATGTTCATTGGCTATTATTTTGCTACAATACAATACTATTGGTTGCCTATAGTGTACACACATTCTTTGCTAAACATCAGCCAGTATCTTCCCTTTTGCAGCTGTTACAACTTCTTTCTGTTGTTTATCTTCTTGCTTCTGCAATTCTTATGGGTGCAAACTAATTGTATCAAGGGAAATGTCTGCGAGGCCTTCAGACCAGCTGTCGGTTCCCACATATTTCCATCTTATTGCCTGGATCTCGTTGTTTTTTTTCTTTTCCTCAGTGTGCCTTAGTCATCCAGAAATTAGACTTGCCAATGAACTTAGTCGTGCTGTCACTTAATATTGTATCTCATTTTTACAGATACCCTTGCTGGTGATTTTTTAGTCAATCACAAACACATGTTCCTAACAGCTGGCCATAATATGGTAACAGTGAAGTGATGGCAAGCAGAGGAGCTTCTCCAGTACTTTTTGTATGGCAAAGGTGTCAATGCCCAGCATGCAGGACTGACTTGAGCAATTTCATTTAGACTAACAGCCTTTTGTTAGTCGACAAGATAATTCTAGGATTTCTAGGATTTTCTAATTCTAGAATATTCCAAGAGAATATTATAATAGATTCTGAAATTAGACAGGCAATTCATAAGCTACATTGATTCCCATATTTATTCCTTTCCCAAGTAGCGTACCTCACAAGTACACAATACAGTTTACTCCAGTTCTGTGCCGAGCACTCAGCTCCATTAAAATAGGTCATGACATTCAAAGTTCAGTTTTCTGATGATTAGAGAAAAGAAGAAAATACAAGAAGCTTATTTTTTTTCTTTTTTTTCCAGCAGAATGTAAGATAAGATAGGTTGAGGAGCATTTTGGGATGGTGGCTGGACCCTATAATTTCAAAAGATACTGATGTTTTTATGCCAAATGTTCTTTAAAAATCCTGCTCTTTCAGTATATATTTCAAATTTCAAAATATAAAGTCTGTAAAACATAATGATGTATGCTGCAATTTTCTTACCTAAAATTTAACCACCTATACTTTGAAAGATTACTAGTAAGTGGAAACCTAGCCTAGCTGATACACAATTTATTCCAAAGTTTAGAAATCCAAAACAGAGATCTAAGGTTATAACTAAACACAAAGCAGACAGACTTTCAAGTATAAACAACCATTTGTTACAGGGTTAAAGCTCTCTTCCACCATACAGATTTCCAGGTAATACTCCTAACGCGAACATCTTTCTGAACTTGCCTTTACCAAGTGAGTTTTTACTTGTTTAATTTCCCATAAATTTTTTTTTATAACATCTTTTATAAACACCACTATGCTTGCGGTGAAGAAGTCAGCTGAGAAGAAATAAAGCAGGACTGTTAAAATGCAAGTCAACATAGTTCAAAATCTTATTTTGAGATCACTGAGACATCAAATAAATACATCAAAGCCCATACTTCAATTCTGAAATCCTATATAGTCTGCAAAACCTGAACTTTTTTTTCAGTGGCATCAAAAAAAATCCAACAAACCAAACCAAAACAAACCAAAACCCAGAAAAAATATTGTTCAGCTTCAATTACCTGTTTACTGACGTAAAGTATTTCAGATTTACCACAAAATGAAATGGGAGTGAATTACAAGCATTTTCAAAGACTATCACAAACTGTTTGCGCCGTTCTTCTAAGGAACAATTGATACCTTCTAGAGCAAAACAGGATATCTTACTCAATACCATAGGCATTAACCAGAACAGCACAGAAGCCCACTTAGTTTGGCAAACATTTTTATAGCACTGCTTTTGTAGAAGTGCTCTTGCTGCGCTTGTACAAAAAAAAGCCCCAACTTATTGCCTTCCCAGAAGAAAAATCCTTCTTAATGGTATTGATCATATCCTGAACCTTATTTTCATGCTGGGCCAAATCCTACTTTGCCTTGTTTGGATCAACAACTCTAATCACTCAAGAGAACCTATTTGATTAGAGAAACAATTGAGCAGAAAATCATAGTAATATTCCAAAGGCCAATCCTCAGGGCTGAGAATTTATAGCATGAAAGCAAACAAATGAGCACAAGCAAAAATTAACAATTAAAACTTTGCAAATGGGAGCTACACCTCCTACTTTCCCAAGCACAGTCTTCTTTCCTTTACCAACAGCTACCTGTGAAGGACATGCTGGAGCTAATTTGAAACTAATAACAGACATACCAAAGAGAGCACCAGTTAGAAGTCTTGGAAAGTACCTCTGACATAGTTTGTCTGTAGCTACAGCCAATAATTTAAATGTAATGGTTTTGGCTTATCTATAAAGAGCCTACTGTTTACTCAGAATAGACTTTCAAAGTAGATTCAAGTAATTTTCATTAACTGTGAGAATGTAGTAATATATTCATAACTACCCATTTGCAATATAATATAACATAATTCCCATTTAAATTAATTCTTTTCATTCCTTTCAAACATCAGATGTTTTGCAGATAAAGATTAATTTTGCAAAAACATCTGACTGGGCACATTAAGTTCCATTACAAGACTTTAAAAGAAGCAAGTATGTGAATGCTCGTAAGATCAAGAGCCTCTTTGTGAATTCTGGGGCTTCGCCCATGAAGGCACAGTATCTTTTCACAAAATAATCTGTTTTAGATGATATGATACCCTGTATTGATGACCCAATTATCAACTGCATCTTTTGTACAATGATGTTCTCAAAAGGATTTTTTCAGAGTATGAACAACTTAAATTGAAAGGTATATAGCTATTAGAGACTGCCCAAAGGAGGCCTACAAAGATGATGAAGGGCCTGGAGGGGAAGCCATGTGAGGAGTGGCTGAGGGCACTTGGCCTGTTCAGCCTACAGAAGAGGAGACTGAGGGGAGACCTCCCAGCTGTCTACGACTTCCTCACGAGGGGAAGCAGAGGGGCAGACTCTGTGAGCAGTGACAGGTTTCAGTGGAATGGCTAGAGTTGTGTTAGCGGAAGTTTAGATTGACTATCAGGGTAAGGTTTTTCACCCAGAGGGTGGCTGGGCACTGGAACAGGCTCCCTAGGGAAGTGGTCACAGCCCCAAGCCTGACAGAGTTCAAGAAGTGCTTGGACAATGCTTTCAGGCACAGGATGGGATTGTTGTGGTGTCCTCTGCAGAGCCAGGAGTTGACTTTGATGATCCTGATGGGTATCTTCCAGCTCAGCATATTCTATGCGTCTGTGAATAATACTAACCCACTCCTACTCCTCCTCCTCTGGTATTTGATCTCAGTATGTTGTAGTTCAGCCCCATTTCACAGAGACTGGAACTCTTTACAGCTATCATGACTAAATGTGGCTCCTGTCTGAGCTGCAACAAAACTGCAGCTTTTACAGGCCTATGTCCTGACTCAGCAGAAAGTATCTATTTCTCAAAAAATATTATCATCTCCATTTTCTTTTCTATTTTCCCTGTATACTAACATTTATTTTTCCTTGAAAGAGCAGGAAAATTCTCATTTTTGGAACTATGAATAAACAGTGCCATCTTCTGTCTATGTCACTGCAGGAAAACAGGGCAGTATAGACTCAAATTACAGAATTGAGGTTGCGAAGTTTTATGTGAAATCTCTGTAAGTTTTAGCTCACACAACATAATGCTCCACATCCTTCAAATG
The DNA here is from genome assembly GCA_013398055.1 of Ifrita kowaldi. Classification (NCBI taxonomy): domain Eukaryota; kingdom Metazoa; phylum Chordata; class Aves; order Passeriformes; family Cinclosomatidae; genus Ifrita; species Ifrita kowaldi. The sequence goes on along the minus strand of VZRS01001585.1, from coordinate 47,718 downwards.
CTTAGTGGTACTGAGAGCTTTTTCAAGCAATCATGTATTTAAGATACTGACTTGGAGTTAATCGCCTGAAAGATGTACTCACTACTTCTTTTTCAGAAGAGCAAGCAAGAGATCATTATCAACAATTGCAGATTTTTGAAGATTATTTATCAATGTCTTTATAATATGTACATGTTTTTAACACCCAGAAGACTGCATTCCTATTTTTCTTTGTAGAAATACTTGGCCTTTTAGTCATCATTTATCCTTAATATAATTTATAATCTTGTGTGCCAAAGAAACAGAGCCTGGAATAACAAAAATATTGGAGTGAGTCACAGAATCATATAATGGTTTTGGGTAGAAGGGACCTTAAAGAACATCCAACCCCCTGCCATGGGCACGAACACCTTCCACTAGACCAGGTTACTCAGAGCCCCATCCAACCTGGTCTTGAACACTGCCGGGGATGGGGCAGCCACAGCTTCTTGAGACAACCTGTGCCAGCACTTCATCAACATCATAGTAAATAATTTCCTCCTAATATCTAACCTAAGTCTACTTTCTTTCAATTTGAGTAGAAACACTTGGCATTTTATTAACCATTTATCCTTAATATAATTTATAATCTTAACTTCTATGCCAAGGACACAGAGACTGTAATGTCTGAAATATTTCAGATTCTGAGTTCTGGCTTTTATAAATGACATCATATATGTTCTTGGAGATAGAAAGCTGCAAATATTCAGTATGGTAATGGAGAGAGAAAGTATGATGTTCTGCTAATTTCAGCCATTAAAGTAGTGCATGCACATATAATTTTATTTTCTTATCAAGCAGAAAGTAAAAGAAAAACACATTTAAGATGAGAACAAAAAAATCAGATCATCCCTTTTGAGTTAATGAAATCTTCTGGCAATCTGCATGAAAACCACCAGTAGTTTTGTGAAGAATCCATCAACTACAGAGCATACATATAAAATACTTTCCTAACAGGCTAATGGAAGTGGTGCCTGCTGCTCTCTCTTCTTACTGCAACAGAGCATACCTTAATTCTAATGGCCACCAGCCATTTTAGCAATGGCCATTTGCTGCAGATTTCCGAGTTTCAGTCTGCTTAAGTAGGAACTGGTTATGCTAAGGAATTCCCTGGAGTGGTTGTGAACTGAAGAAATTAAACATCACTAAACACCATGAACTCACCATATACTGGGGCTCACACTTCACTGTCTCAGAAGGTATAATCACTGAGGACAAGAGTTGCTGAAGAAATAAAATGGTCATGGAAGCACGGGCCTATTTCTGACATCTGGGAATGCGACAAATTAACATATCAATTAAAATGTTGAGGTATTGATTCACTCTCAGTTCTGCCAAAGATGTCCTAAGTGATCCTGAGCAAAATTAATTTATGAAGTCCATTAGATGTCTGGAACAATATATAATTGTTAAATGTTCATATGGCTTTTATGATGGTACAGTCATGGAATTTGGTGGGTTTTGTCTTGAACAGGGGATTTGGAAAGCTGAGGAAAAGGCTGGGCATGACTATACTCAATAATTTCAAATACAAAGATTTAAAAGAAATTACACCTGAGAAAAACATGGTTCACTCTCCTGTTAGGATTGAAAATTTTAATAAAGGACAATAGAAGATAATAAAGCAAAAGTAGCAGCGCTGGGTGTTGTTGGCACTTGGCCAAGAGCACACTGCTGTCTTAGAGACACCTCTTTACATACACCCGGAGTATTACCTATTCATAAACAATTATACATATTCAAAACTCTTTCCAGTAACTATTACAATAGAATCTTGTTTTCAGTGGTTCCCAGAATCAGTAGATCTCTTTGGAGATGCATATTCAAACCCTTTCCAAATGGAATGCTGTATTCCCCATTTTCGTGCTCAGTAGATTGTTGTGGTGATGCATATTTTCTTATCTGTTGGTATGCCGGTAGCAGGAATCCAGGCAAATAGTTCATAGCTAAAAACCACATTCTTCACAACAAAGCTACCTTATATACCATATTTTCACATAGCATCTATTTGTGACAAAGCCACTGTTTACAAAAGCTACTTTAACATCACTCATTTAAACATTTGCAGAAAGCCAATATTATAGCATCTATTTATCACACACCCAAACCAAATGTTTAAAGAATATCATGAGGGTAAAAAAAATCAAGTATGTAGAGGCTATGAAATGACAAAATTAAGGCTGTTACTGCAATATTCAATAGTAATAGGATATACATTACAATATAATTTAATTTCAGGACTATATACTATTTCCTGCTTCTTAGTATAGTTTCTTCTAGAAATAAAGCCTTCGTAATGGCTAAGGAGACTGTCTATCCCCTTTTCAGGTCCTTAGGAAAGTATTGACTTCAACTGAATTAAAAATGACAGAAATTTTCTCCTCTTATTAACTACAGTCCTCCTGAACAAAGGTGGCAGTATGGTTATGTTAAAAATTAAACAAACTTAAATTAGCCCTTTCACTAGGCATTAATCAACTGGCCCATTTACACACATTCCGTTCTATATCAGTCAAACTACAATTGCCATTGTCCAGCCAAATGAGACGAAAACTTGGAAGGAAACAGGTGGTATTGTGTCAGATTTCAGGGATTGTGCCAATCAAAAAGAGGGATTGCAGAGAAGGCATATAACAGATAGAGGCTGTAAGTGTGGAAAAGATTTCCATCCCCCTGCGGGTGACGGAAACCTCCATAGCATCATGACAGCTCAGCATAAGGTTATTTGTTAAGATTTATGGACCTAGGCTTCCAAATAAGGTCTGACAGTGCACTGTCTCCAGGCACAAACTCTCTGCCTTGCTCACTACTCAAACCCAGTCCCATTCACCCAGTGTCAATTACTCTTCTTTCCAACACCTTTCTTCTATTCAAATCATCTTCTTGCTCATGCAGTCCAACAGACCTATACAAGATCCATCATTAGCTCTGCACCACTATTTCAATCCCCCAAATACTCAACTGACCTAGTTCCCCATCACCTCCTCCCACTAATTTTCCCATTCCCTGTCTCTTTAGCTGAGCTTCACTGCTAGTTTTATCCCTGCATCTACCTGGTTCCACCTTTTGCTCTCTTTTCTCTCTTAGTTGCTACTCTTTCTGCACAGGAACAGTTCATTAATATTTTAAAATCAATAGTCTTATTTTAACCCTCAAAGGCTGAGAGCAATAATTACTAGAGAAGTTCAGCTTCATTTTCTAACATTATCAAATACATCAGTCTGAGGAATTTACATGTAAGTAGCCCCAATGTGTTCAGAAAGTATGAAAGTAAGAACAAATTAAGCATACTCAATTCTTCTGTGATTGTGACATGATTTGTAGATTTGTTTGTGTTTTATTGTGTCTTCTAAAAAGCTAGAGTATTGCAGTAGACATGATGTCTAAAATTATTACCGAGGCCACAGTCATAGGACCAGCAGATACTTTAGCTAAAAAAAAGAAAAAACAAGTGGTTTTTTTCCCAAAAAACTGAAACCAGTTTACATTTCTAGTTGCTGCAAGCAACTTAACACATTAGCAGTAACTCAACCAGAATATATTCACTTTTCCAGGTAACCAAATGTGCAACACTGTAGGTGTTAAGGGACATATACTGTATATTCCAATGCTTCTTTACAACAACAAATGTTCTTACTGTTGCTTGTTTACGAAAAGATCTTTCTTTCAGCAAACATGTTTATACACATGATTGGCCTTTCAATCAGAATAAATTTCTGTTTAAAAAAAATTCTTATTTGAAAAATCCATGGTGCACATAAAGTACAATTGTTTTTCAGGTAAAGCAAAAAGATAAGGCCACATCTTGCTGTTAGAAGCTCCCACGAATTTTAAGTTTTGCTATACCACTAAGAAAATCCATTCAAGTGGATGTCATGGATAGACATCAGGAAAACACCATGTTAGATGAAGACAGCATCTGGCAATCTAACTGTAGAACTTCTGACAGGTAGTCTCTTTCCAACTGCACTCACTGTTTCACATAAAATCCAGAACTTACCAGGATCTCCTCCTACTTGCTAACACAAGATAAAAACAAACCAGTTGTCTCGGTTTTGGAGACAAAACTTCAGGAGGAAACACTCCGGAGTGAGTGTCTCCTCTGAAGGGAAAAGGGCCTCCCCGTTTCCTCCACCTAGAAGACAAGTGGGTCACAGCCAGTGAAAGTGGAAAAAACCAAACTGTTTATTAACACCAAACAAAACAGGGTAGAACAGGGAAAAAAACCCTCAAAATACAACAAATTCCCAGAGAGGGAACAGACACTCGAGCTCGGACCAGCCGGGGCCACACCGTGGGCCCGCCGGGGCCACCCCGCAGGCTCTCCGGAATGGTGAGGAGGGAAGGGAGGCAGGGAGGCAGTGAGGCAAGGGGAGGGAAGGGAAAAAGAACACGAAAAAAACCAACAGAGCCTTTTCCCAGCTAGCCGGAACACAAAAGAAGCCCCAAACAGCACAGCGCTCCCAGCACACTCCCCTCCTGAGCCCCGCCGAGCCCCAGAGCCCCCGAGCCGTTGGCCCGGCCGTTAAACGGCCCCGCACTCGGGTCCTGTGGCCCCGCCCCCCGGATCCATCTTAAAGGCACAGTGTCCCTGGGCATTGAGCGGACGGTTAAGGAATAACGCGGCCTCATAACATCACCCCAGGACACCAGTATTTTTCAAGACTTTTCCAAAGGGAGAGCTGTCATCATTCTTAGCTGTGTGATCATTTGAGCTGTGTCACTGTAGGATTTTCTACTAAGAAAAACAACAAATGAAGAATGGCATGAAAGTTTGAGTGATCCCCAAGGGACCTTCTGTTAATGTCACTGGAAGAATTGACCCTCATGCTATGAGTGAGGGTGACACTTTGTGTTTCTTTGGCTGAGAAAGTTTCATGTAGGTGTTAGCAATCTCTGCATATGCTATACAGTCTAGTACTGATATTATTTTACAGAGATTGTTACAGAGTGCATCTATAGACTCAATATTATGACTGCCATCAGACAGAACAAAGTGGTCTCCAAGCACTTTCCTGTTCTACATTGAGACACATGGAAAGATAAAAATAAGTATAAATATATAAGTACATAAACAAGGACATCAACAAGCCAATCTGTTGGGTGAGATTAATAAAAACTGGAAAGCCAAACTGATGGTGAATGGAGTTCTGATCTGCGAGGGGTGCCACATAATGTTACCAAAGACATCCAATTTTGTACCTGGATTCTTTCAGTCAGTTGACAGAAGTAAAACGAGCAAAAAAAAAGACTGCCAAGGAGAAAACCTGAGGTTTCACAGTGAGCAGGGTGGATTTATTGTGACTAACGAGACCATGTTGATAAACACAGAAGATATAGCCATTCCCCTGCAGAGGATATCTGCCGGGGGAGATGTCACAATCTGCTTAAGAAAGCACTCTGTGGATGGAAAGAGGACAGAGACTCAAGAGACACCTTATGGGCAAGAGGATCGAACAAACTGTGCCTCAAGAGCTCAAAATGCTAAGAGGAAAAACAGAATAAAATGCAAAGCTAAAGTAAAATGCATAACAGATCCTGAGTTACCACTCACAGTGGCAAAAAAGAAAGAAATAAAAAAATTAATATACATTGTATTTTAATGATTCATTTATTAATACTGATTCACTCTGATCTTAAACCTGTGTTAATATACATGATTCCATTGCCTTGAGCTCCGAGAGACCTAAAATGCTTTCTAGCATGATTTACCTTATTGCACAAAAGAGAGGGTAGTATTATTTCTGTATTTCTTCCAATATTTAATGCGAAATATACACACTGTGCTTAAGGAAAGAATACCATCCCAGTTTGTATGTGTAATTTTTCACCGGAAGACCACAAAGATCTTTTAAAATAACAGCTGTTATTTCCTATTAAAAGTGATTTATAGAAACCTTACAAACTTCAAGGTGCCTCCAGGGAAACAACCAAAACTGCCCTTTTGAAAAGCAGGGTTTTTTCATCACAGGTATGTGTAGCTTTTAACATGACTACAAGATTCTTCCACAGTGCTAATAAATCCCCAAAATGAAAAAGAACCAAAATCAATTATGACTTGTCTCTATGGTTTTGACTTAGAAAAGTGAATACTACTAAAGATATTCCTCCTGAACTGTCTGTTCTGTGTGTGATTGTACTACTGACAATTGAGAGGAAATTTCATGTTAATTACAATGTAGCAAATGGTCAAAAAGATATCAAACAGATTTTTAAAATAATTTAAATAAATATTTGGATAACTGCTTTACTTGCTGGACAAAATGTAGCTACTGTTTTTTCACTGAATATAACTAATTGAAAAGCTATCAGACAAGGAAATTAAATTTTAGAAAACAGAAGTCTTAGCTTTCAGTGAAATGAAAGTAATCCCTTCCTAAAAACCCTACATAAGACAAGGGTATTATTTGCTCAGTGGGTAAATTGTGTGCTCTACAACAATTTAAAATGTAACTGGATGCCATAATGGTCTGTTTCAAGATACAGAAAGATGTAGAGATTTTCTTGATACCTGTCATTCTGAACAAAGAAGCCTGACCACAAGAAAGTAAGACCAATACTTTTAAATTACTCTAAAGCAACTGAAGAAAAGTTCTTAACAGCTGGTTGTTTGGAACAATGTGCACCTTAAAGGCACAGACTTTCGAATTAAGTGTAAACCATTATGTTTAAAATAGGATGTAGACAGTAAAGCATTGGCATTAGGGATCAGCTGCTATTGGCTATTACAGCTAATGGCTACTGTGATAAAATCCAAAACAGTAGAACTGAACATAAACAACATTTAGACTTCACTGAAGCAGATACTATTTTGCTGATTTTTACCTGAAAGCTCAGATCTAAATGCAAGTTCAAAACTGCATATATTTCAATGTCTACCTTTGACAAATGATTTCCTGACTAATGCAACAGCACAAGAGAGAAAAAACTTACTTTTGCACTCTAGAAACCTACAAAATGTGAAAAGAGGATTTCATTTTTACATACTGTAGACAACCATTTGGAATATTTTTTAATAGCAGTTAAAGATTTTCTGTATTTACTGCATCTGTCATGTCACTGAAGTCTCTTTACCTCAAATCTGAACTGCAGTGGTTTCCTGGCTTCATGCTTCAGCCAGATGAAAGGGAACTTGTCAAAAATTTCTAATGTTTTATTATCCATTTACTTCATTCTTCACTACACAGGTATCACTTCCTATAAGAAGCCTCTGGCTTCAGCCCAGGAAAAGCCAGGGAGGAAGTAGAAATGTGCTAATTCTAATGCTTACAACACTGGTGGAGATAGAGAAATCACTCCTGCATGCTCCTTCAATGCCCTCTTTCCTTTCAATATTCCTGATACATTCCTTTTCCCCTTTATGTTAATGGGAATTCCCCACTCTGTGAAAAGTCTCAGGATTTTGATGCTTTGCTTTCTTTGCAGAGCAGAGGCATTTAGATGAAAAGCAGTTAGATCAAAGGTCAGCATTCCCTGGTATTTTTAAATATTCAAAAGTTTAATAGTTTTCTTCTGAAAATACACAAAACTTTAATTTGTACCCTACAAATACACTATTCATAAATATGAAATGACATTAAGATTCAAAACCAAAATTAAAACCAAATCAGAATCAGAACAAAGTTTTGCTACAGCAAAAAGAAAGAAGAAAGTTGAAGCTCTTCATTAAAGACATCAGAACTGTTCACTAAGTACTATTGATAGGGAAAGTATCATCACAGTCAATAAGCTCTGTGAAAGAAATAATTTTAAGAAAATTGGATTTTTGAGTGAAAAGTTGTTAGACTGAAACTTTCTGGGTACTCTTTATAATTAATTGCTCTTAGTGAACCATTTATGTGCTCCATGAGTAAAAGGACATTTACACTTTAGCTTTAAAAATAGCAACGTCATTAAATATGTAAAACTGAAGTGGAAACTAATAAAGCAATGAGGTGCTAAAAAAGTAAACAACTATGATCCACCCACTTTATTTCAATTGTTCGGAAAAATAAAGCAGTAATTATTTGACCAAAGATAACTCTAACAATTGATGCTCATCTCTGTCCTTGATGATCTAGTGTTCCAAGTTTCTTATTTCGTATAGCTGATTCTTGATTTAATTTGGATCTGTGGGCACCCAGAAACTGAAAAGAATCAAGGTATTTGAGTCGGTATTCAAATTTGGACCTAAGAACTAGGATGCTTATTTGAAATACTTCCACTGAAGTTCATTATTTATCAGTCATGTTTGTACTTCTTAAGAATACAGGTTTTTAGAATTTGTCTTCTACCTCATCTGTGGGGAAGTTAGAGTATATCAAAGTTTGAAATGTTTTGATTTCATTGAATGCCAGATTTCTGTATAAAAGATGAGAGTGTTAATAATATAATTTTATTATTATTCTTCGGTTTGTAAAAACTAGATACAACAGAATACACATGCAATTTATTGTCAAACTGCTCAGGAAGAAAATTTACTCAATCTCTTAATCTTGCTTAATACTACTGACATAATTAAATATTGGGAATAACTGCAAGCATAGTGCATGCATACTATTTAAATAGTAAATTTATTTTTTGTTTGGAAAAGACAATATAAAATATGTATATTTGTATGTATTTGCAGACAATTATGATACAGTGAGAACTGAAGTTTTTGTGGATTGGTGCTATGGAATGACATACTCTTGGAAGTTTCTTTTTGTAAGCAACCATTTCAAAATGGTCACCATTGTTGCAACAACTCTTAACAGTATAAAATCAGAGCAGGGGTTTCAAGTCAAGCAGAAACAAAAGTCTGATTTGTTTCTCAGAACTGTAGGGGCAGAAAGGGAAAGGCCTTTAAAAGAAAAAACCCACTGCAGCCCACTTTGAAGACATAAAGCCAGAAACACTCAAGGGGCTTGAAAGGAGCCACGGGAGACAGAGCCACCTCAAAGCCAGGAACATAAAAACGAGCTGTATTGGGTCAGACAACCATTTCAGTGTGCTGTCTCCAACGTGACTGATACCAGATGCCTAGGGAAAGTATGTAAGTGTACTGTCTCAGCTTCCAAGACCCCATAGCTGGGGCATTTCTAGGTGGCAAAAGTAGTTTATCTTTAGCCAAATTTCTGATAGGTCCAGATCTAGCAAATGACAAAATTTCTCTAAGTCCTTTGTGCCCTTAATCATTCAGAAAATGTCCCCTGACACCAAAACTAGTGTGAGCAATTAATGAAGCAGACAGAAGAAGATGGAGGGTCTGCCAGGGATAAAGCCCTTCTCCAAAAAGATGCATAAACCAGGAAGAGAACCCGAGCATTCCACACAGCCAGTAAAAACTTAGCCACTGAGTGTTATCAATCACCCTTTTCTGTGTTGGATTATTTCTAGCAAAGAGGAATGATAACTGCTGTCAGTAATAAGAATACAGAGCACCATTCACTGCACACATATTTACTGAGAGACGAACAAGGAGCAGGTACAACCCTCAGCCTCTAATAAGCAGCAACATGGCTTTCAGAGAAGGTAGAGGTGCCCAAAGCTTCTATTTGCATGACATCACTGAGGTGAAAGCATTAGTTTTTCTTGCTAAATATGCACCTAAATAAGGGGAAAAAAATCTTAATAGTTGTTTCTATTGCAGCTACTTGCCCCCAACATTTCTTATGTGGACATACTCCTTTGCATAAGATTGCCTGCACTACTTCTCTTAATGCAGCTTGGTAAGTCCTGTACATTTGACTCAAATTACTATTGATCACTTCTGCCACCACCATGCCTGAAAAAGACATTCTGAGTCAGAACAAAAGAACGGTTCCTGCTCAGTAACAGAAGATATACTTCACCAAGGTATTAATTATCATTGGAACAACATGACACTCAACATAGCACTACTTATTTTGGTATCATCAACTCACATGGAGCAAAGTATGTAAGCATACGTTTAATTAATGTTAGGTATTTCAGCCCATTAATTGCTGGACTTAATATTCTTAAATAGGAACCATCATTATGATGGCTAGGGTAAATGAAATTTTTGTCCCTATTTATTCCTTTCAGTTTCTTTTGCTCTTAGAAACATCTCCTTTCCTGCCTAAAAACTGATTTTGCAAGTGTTGCACTGATCTCAGGCCTTAACAACAAAAATAAGAAACATGAAATAAGACCTCTCAGCAGAGCTCAGTAGGTCTGACACATTACATTTCTGAGAATACCCTTTCTTTGTGTGATTTAGTTTAGTCTGATGAGGCTCAATTCTGTATTCACTGATGGAGGTTTTCCACTACCAGGACTTCATTGCTTTGCACACGTGCAAGAAGGGAAAGCAAGCCAGGTTCACTGACTTTGTAGCAATTACTTAATTTCTCTGTCATTGTCACCCATACAAAAACTTGCAAGCCTGGCTTTGTGCCTCTCTCATTGCATTTCTCAGCTGTTGAATAGTTGAAATTGGTATCTACAAAGTGCCTGCCTATAAAAGAATCAGCAATAGACAGCCTTTGGAAATTGATGCTGGCAACAGAGAGGAAGTCATCTAGTCATGTCATCTCTGATGTCTTCAACTGAATATGAGGGTCTAACAACTATCATATTCCCAAGAGATTATCTGTATGATATTAACCTGCTAGACTTCTATGAGTTAAATCAATCTGTTGTGTGGAGGGAAAAAAAAAAGAAAAAACAGAAAATGTAACAGCAACAAAGATGGGCCTTGTTCGTAAAATATTAGCAAGAGTTAAGCGTACAATGGCTGTTGTTCATGTCCATACTAGAATGGTTTATTCTACTGGCACAATAATGTGAGGTTAAAGAAAGTTCTAAATAGAGCTGGAAAATTTGGTTTGGATTTTTTTGTTGGAATCACAGTAAAGGAAGAGAAGAGGGTGGTAAAATGAGCAAGACATTCACTAGTACTTCAGCTTATATGCAAAACAGTTCAAAGCAAATGACCAAAAATGTTACTATTTTAGTCAAGGTTCATCAGGAGTTTCAGCAGAAAAAATATTACCACTATTTTTGAGAAAAAGATTGAGGTGTTTATGGCTTACTTCAGCACATTCCTTCACTTTGTGACCCTACATTAATGTAACACTTGAATTACCTTTTGAGTTTTTTAAGGTTAAGAAAAAAATTAATTTTGGACTGATATTAACTTTTAAAAGCCAAACATCTGTACAACTTTAATTCTAATAGTCTAAAATAACCACCTTAAAAAGAGTAGTAAGTAGTGCTTGTCAGAAAGCTGGCAGAGATGCAAACACATATTGTGATATGAAAGTTATCTTCATACTATAAAGTTAAAAGTGCCTGAGATCATTGGCTGGCTCTAAGGCTATCTGGCACAGAAAGAACCACATCCATACTATTAAAGTCTCCCAATCTCTTAAATCAGAGTGGAATTATCAGTAATTCTGGGCTAATGCAATGCCAGGAACTGCTCTATATTGCACGGGTTGAGGTCTGAGCACTGTTTAGTGCCAGGAAACACTTGCTGGCTCTGGTTTTTATGTACAGTGTGATATAATCATGGAGAGCAAGGGACCAGAACAAACAGACCAGTTCTTCCACTATAGATGGGGGAATAACATAGGCATAGGCAGAATGACTGCTGTAGGTAAAGAGAGAGTTTGGAGGTTGTGTTGTTCAGCTACAGGTTTTGCAGTGTTAAACCATTTTCACAGCTACTGTCTTGGAAATCAAATGCTATTTTTCTTTGAAGAAGCTGGTTTAAGTCAATTTTGAACCAGCTTGCGAGGTTTTCAGAGGAAACCAACCAAGTATTTTGATGTGTTATATTAACAGATTTAGTACGAGAGAAACAGAAACCCATACCCATTATGCAAGACTGATTGGAACCTGGTGTTCCCATTCCCACAAAAGAACAGGAACCGGAAGTTAGGCCCCCACGGCAGCAAGAGAACATTCAGGCAGTAAGATTACAGAGCCTGAGAAGCCAATGGAAAATAGCATCATCATAAAATCCTGACTAAACTCACCTTAATCCATATGGTTGAGAGAAAGGAGGGAGGATACAACACTGCAGCTCAGACCTACTCCCATAAGGTAGTGGGGATAGTCTTTACATCCTTGCTTCCCATTTAAACTGATGCTGGAACTTCATTGCACCTTGGTTCAGCAGCCAGCAGCATTGAGCCAGTCACAGACCTCAGAGTGGACACACATTATTCCATCTTTGCCACAATGATCACTATGGCTGCAGCCTGTGGGCTCCTGCTATAAATCCCGTATGTATCTTATGATTATTGTTCGTAAGGTATGGAAACAGAGATTAAAAGGAAGAAGCAGGAATAGCAATTACTTCTTTATCACCCCGGAGTATCAATAGGTAGTGACACAATTTCCCACTGACAGTAACCCTTGAAACTTTGTGGTGGCAATCATCAGTAGGCATGTCATAAAGCACATGTGACCACAGTCCTTTCATTTTGAAATACAAGCTACTTGCACTGTGTCTCGAAAGGAAGGAAAAGCTCTGAGTGAATTAAGGAATGTCTGAAGGAAAAATTGGCTTGTACCTTCCCAAGGTACAAGAATGGAAAAATAATCAGGGCAGCTTCACAGAATATAACCGTCTCAAGGCTACCAATGCTGCAATAGCTCATCTTTGAATGTATTAGGTTTAAAATGCTGTTAGTTACAATTCGAAATGTTTGCTTTTTCTACAACATGATTTATAAGGCAATAGAACGGTAAGAAAACTGAAACAAATAGTCCTGATAAATAATTTGCTGGTTTGCAGCATTTCAAGGACAATGATTCTTGGCTGGAGAGACTCAGAGTAACTTAGGTGTTGTGTGCCCAGAAAGGATGGTAACAGCAAGCTAGGGGTAGAGCTAGCAGGTCATTCACAGCCCTAACTATTTTTACAAGCTAGTATATTCTCCAAATGAAATTTAGGAGTTGCTAAAGCCATAACCAGTGCTATTAGAAGGCCTAAGGTTATGTTTGACTGCAATAGGTGCCCAAGATTAGCTGGGGCAGGGGCTGGGACACCATCCTGATCCAGCAGCGGGGTATTGGGAGCCCCAAGGGACTGGACAAGGACAGCCAGGCCCAGGAACACCCTCAGGGCCCATACAGAGCTCATTCTAGGTCTGTATCTGAACATAAAGGCCAAATTTTCTACTGCTTTTTATCTTTTCTTTTTTCCTCATCATTCTTTTTGTTATGTGACATGATTTTATTCCCATATTTCTCGGATCCTTCATGGGTTTTAAAGTACAGAGTAGATAGGAGCATGTTCACGTATGCCAGGGTCTATGACTAAGTATCCAGAATCCTTCCTAAAATGCAATCTCAATGTTAGTGAAAAGAATACAAGATCCATGTAATTGTGGCATCAAAACTGACCGCTTTTAACTAAAAATACCACAGTTGAGATAGTGGTCATGGTGACTCATGAGCTCAGTCATAACAACAATAAGCAGAGATGATGGTAAATATAGCGCTGGCCATACATAGACGGTCCATATCAGGGCTGCTGGGGGTTAGGATTTTTCCCTTTTTTTTTCTTTCTCTCGGGGAATCTTCTCGCATTTGTTGCCTAAGAGACGGTAATGACAATAGTTAAGAGACAAAAGATGTGGCTGGGAAGAGAAGGAGGAGGAGGAGGAATGGTGCCATTTGCTACCCTGTCTGAGCTGAGGGGGCTTTCTCTTGGGAAGTGCACAGATACTATGAGATTTTGGCTGGGGGATGAGGGACTGGGCTCGGCTCTCACTCTCTCTTGCTCTGAATCGCTCCAAACTGAGCCTAGAGACACTTCAGAGACAGAGTCAGAGAAGCGGGTATTTGCTTTATTTGGCACAAGGTGCATGGGAGATGGCTCCTCCTAACATGCACACCACAGCACTCCATACAGCACAGTATTATAGGTAAAATTCATGAATATTCATCACGTTCCTTGGGATAGGAGTGGTTATACAAATGACTTCTCGGAAGTCATTAATATCATTAGCATGCGTGCCACACATGGGCTGTGTACCCAGGTGGTCGCACTGAGGAAGGTTCCTCTTCTTCCTCGGGGGTCTTTCCAATGAAGGTTAGTAGTCTTCATCACAATGCATTTTTCACCTTTCTTTCTGGAGCATGCGCAGTCCTTCATTGGATGATTCAGCGGTTTCTGTACTGATTTCAAACAGGTTCTGTTCCTTGTACCATGACAAGGCTAAGCCTANAGTCCTTTCATTTTGAAATACAAGCTACTTGCACTGTGTCTCGAAAGGAAGGAAAAGCTCTGAGTGAATTAAGGAATGTCTGAAGGAAAAATTGGCTTGTACCTTCCCAAGGTACAAGAATGGAAAAATAATCAGGGCAGCTTCACAGAATATAACCGTCTCAAGGCTACCAATGCTGCAATAGCTCATCTTTGAATGTATTAGGTTTAAAATGCTGTTAGTTACAATTCGAAATGTTTGCTTTTTCTACAACATGATTTATAAGGCAATAGAACGGTAAGAAAACTGAAACAAATAGTCCTGATAAATAATTTGCTGGTTTGCAGCATTTCAAGGACAATGATTCTTGGCTGGAGAGACTCAGAGTAACTTAGGTGTTGTGTGCCCAGAAAGGATGGTAACAGCAAGCTAGGGGTAGAGCTAGCAGGTCATTCACAGCCCTAACTATTTTTACAAGCTAGTATATTCTCCAAATGAAATTTAGGAGTTGCTAAAGCCATAACCAGTGCTATTAGAAGGCCTAAGGTTATGTTTGACTGCAATAGGTGCCCAAGATTAGCTGGGGCAGGGGCTGGGACACCATCCTGATCCAGCAGCGGGGTATTGGGAGCCCCAAGGGACTGGACAAGGACAGCCAGGCCCAGGAACACCCTCAGGGCCCATACAGAGCTCATTCTAGGTCTGTATCTGAACATAAAGGCCAAATTTTCTACTGCTTTTTATCTTTTCTTTTTTCCTCATCATTCTTTTTGTTATGTGACATGATTTTATTCCCATATTTCTCGGATCCTTCATGGGTTTTAAAGTACAGAGTAGATAGGAGCATGTTCATGTATGCCAGGGTCTATGACTAAGTATCCAGAATCCTTCCTAAAATGCAATCTCAATGTTAGTGAAAAGAATACAAGATCCATGTAATTGTGGCATCAAAACTGACCGCTTTTAACTAAAAATACCACAGTTGAGATAGTGGTCATGGTGACTCATGAGCTCAGTCATAACAACAATAAGCAGAGATGATGGTAAATATAGCGCTGGCCATACATAGACGGTCCATATCAGGGCTGCTGGGGGTTAGGATTTTTCCCTTTTTTTTTCTTTCTCTCGGGGAATCTTCTCGCATTTGTTGCCTAAGAGACGGTAATGACAATAGTTAAGAGACAAAAGATGTGGCTGGGAAGAGAAGGAGGAGGAGGAGGAATGGTGCCATTTGCTACCCTGTCTGAGCTGAGGGGGCTTTCTCTTGGGAAGTGCACAGATACTATGAGATTTTGGCTGGGGGATGAGGGACTGGGCTCGGCTCTCACTCTCTCTTGCTCTGAATCGCTCCAAACTGAGCCTAGAGACACTTCAGAGACAGAGTCAGAGAAGCGGGTATTTGCTTTATTTGGCACAAGGTGCATGGGAGATGGCTCCTCCTAACATGCACACCACAGCACTCCATACAGCACAGTATTATAGGTAAAATTCATGAATATTCATCACGTTCCTTGGGATAGGAGTGGTTATACAAATGACTTCTCGGAAGTCATTAATATCATTAGCATGCGTGCCACACATGGGCTGTGTACCCAGGTGGTCGCACTGAGGAAGGTTCCTCTTCTTCCTCGGGGGTCTTTCCAATGAAGGTTAGTAGTCTTCATCACAATGCATTTTTCACCTTTCTTTCTGGAGCATGCGCAGTCCTTCATTGGATGATTCAGCGGTTTCTGTACTGATTTCAAACAGGTTCTGTTCCTTGTACCATGACAAGGCTAAGCCTATATCTTAAGCTTGTGATTAAAATTTGCAGACTCTTAATAGTTAACTCGTGCTTACATGATCAACCCCTCTCAGCTCTAGGGATCGGAGGTGAGATGGTTGTAGTCTTGGTGCCGGGCTGCTGTTGCTGAGGGGAGAATTTGCTGCCACCGTGAAGTTCTGACCTTCACTGCTTTTCCTACCGTGGGTGAACCTTTGCTCGTAAGAGCAGCCGTTGTACTGGGACCTTTTCAACACCCTATCACACTGGGAAGGACCCTCACCACCTGCTTGGGTGCCTCAGGGGAAAAACCCAAGACCTCCACCCCCGACCCTCTCCAGAGGGAGCATCTCCCAGCTGCTGCTGCCCAGCCCTGCTATTTTTCTGCTGCTGCTTCAAGCTTTTTTGCTACACTTCAACCCAACAGCCTGTGCCTGCCTGGACATCCCACGGCTCCTGGCACAGCTGTGGAGTTTTTGCTACACTTTGTTTGCCACTCCAGCTGTACTCGACTGTTCCAGCCTGCTGCTCTTAGATTCCTGCTACAGTCCATTTTGCCATCCAGACAGGCACCGGGACCAGCTGCCCCCGTGAGTTTGTAAAGGAAGCAGCTTTTCCATCCCTTCTGCCGGCTGTGCCACCATTACCCATGTGCAGAAAGATGGCCAAGCTCACACCACAGCGCCCCCTGCAGGCGCGGGGGGAACCATCGCAGCCGCCCTGCCCGGCCGGGAGCCACCAGCGCCCCTGCCGGCTGTGAGCGGAACTGCACCGAAGGGGAAAGGGCCTGACAGCCGAGAGAGGCTGGCACTGGGTGCCTGGTTCTGTTTGCTGTTACCGCCATAGTCGTTGTTGCTTGTTTGCCTTGTTATACATATATACATGTGTATATATATATATATGTATGTATGTATATATATATGTATATATATGTGTGTGTATATATATATTAGTAAAGAACTGTTATTCCTATTCCTCAGATCTTTGTCTGAAAGCCCCTTAATTTCAAAATTATAATAATTTGGAGGGAAGGGGGTTACATTTTCCATTTCAAGGGAGGCTCCTGCCTTCGTTCGCAGACACCTGTCTTTCACACCAAGACAATATAGTAAAGAAACTGAAACAGGAGCAGCTAATTCCATCTAACTAATGAATCCATGGAGTAACATTAAAATGCACGTGAGACTTTTTGTCTGCTTTGGCTTTGGCCAACACTTTACTATATTTTGTTACCAAAGTTAGCCTGCCGTGTCAGTGGCTGTGCAGCACCATTACTGTCAGACCTTAGAGGTAGGGGCAATAGCCTGGACAGTAAATGCAGCAGTTGTAAACTTTCTCTTAACCAGTACTTTATATTCATGAGGAAAACCTGACTTCAGACATAATATTAACTTCTTGCCTAAAATCTAAGGAACACTCTGCCAAAGGCACAACTGACTCTTTTTTTAAAAAGGTAATGGCAATCAACAAAATAAAATACACATCATTAATGACTGACAAAAAATGTCAAAAATTATTGTTCCAGCTTTA
Organism: Ifrita kowaldi; assembly: GCA_013398055.1. Taxonomy (NCBI): domain Eukaryota; kingdom Metazoa; phylum Chordata; class Aves; order Passeriformes; family Cinclosomatidae; genus Ifrita; species Ifrita kowaldi. Next base: position 30,264 of record VZRS01001585.1, on the reverse strand, counting down.
CAGAAAAATGCATATCCCTGTTTTTATGTTAACAAGACTATGTACCTTGGAAAGTATATTTTAATATTTTTTCTCTTTCATATTTATAGTTTTTGTATCGACACTTCAAATAAAAATCTAGAGACACTGAAGACTTTGACGAACCTTGTGGGTCACTTCCAACTAAGGAAATTCTATACTTCTGTGAAGAATCTAGGTGTGGAAACAAGATTTACAAAGACAAGACAGTGTGTGTAGTCCATACAAACACAAAATTATTTAAGCATACTGCTTTTTCCTTTTTTTCAACCCCATCTGTCAGTTACATATGCAAATAATTGCATAGCCACTTAGCTGTGGTACTTCCAAACATTGAAACTTTCAATTGCTAGTTATGATCTTTTATTTATCCTTTTCAATTGTCATGCATTTTTATATCAAAGTCATTAAAACACTACAAATGCAAGGTTTATATACAAAGCTTTCACTCTTAAAAGTCGAAGGTATTCAGTTAAACAGCTATAGAACTTTTACTAAACTATCAATGGAATGTGTATAATCTGTGATTACCTAGAATTAGCACGAAAATCCATCTCAAATCCTCTGAATTTCTATTGCCTGAATGTCTCCACAAAACAAATAATTTCTCATCAACCCAACAGTAATTATACCGGGATATGAACAATTTCAATTTTTCAATTAAAACTTGCTTTTGCATCATAAAAACTGCTACTCTTGAAAATAACCATCTCCCATAGAAAGCACTTGGCTTTTGATGAATGAGTGCACAATTCTGAAATATTTAAGTAACATAAGTGGTACATAAAAATAAATTAATTTGGTAATGCAGAAATAACCTGCTGGTACTGCATGATCCTTTCCCCTTCCTAAGGTCATGATTCTTGATTTGCTAATATCACCTGTAGTGTATATCTTGTTCCTTGCCAGTTTAAAGTTTCTGGCCAAATGCATCACTAGGTGTGATGGTGAAGCTGGACCACAGAGATAATAAGGCCATGGTACATCCCAGAAGCACTGCAAGATCATTTGAAATCTGAATTTTCATGATTTTTCATCTGAAAACTAAAACCTTTTTGTTTTCCAAATTTTGACATTGTCCATACCCAAAAATCCTATTATTTTCCATTGTTAATGACTCATTTTCATTCACAAAACGTTCTCATTTTCATAAATAGCAGTTTAGACACAAATATTTAGACCTGATCTAACTCAACTGTATCAGTGAACCCACCAGGGAGCATTTATGAATTTAAACATCATTATTCCAGTTAAAATAAATGCCTTGTCAGCTTCTTATTGAACACTTCTACAGATGTGCATTTGCATTCCAGGGCAGATGCTCTCCCTATACCCTGAAATGTGACCTAAATATCCCAGTCCCATACAACAACACAGAAATAGTCTTCTGGAGAAAATTAAGTGCTCCATGTGCAAAGGTTACTTTTATTTGCTATGACCGGGAGGAAAGAGAAGAATTGTGGGGAAAGTGGTAAAAAAAATGAAATAGGAAGGATTGATGTAGACAATCCATCAAATTTTATTGTGAGGATTAACTTGAAATTATGTCACGTTAATATAAGAAGGCTCCAGTGTAATGAATTTGAGTAAAGAAGATGTGAGAAGCTTATTCCAACTCTCACTTCTTAGCCCACAAGAAGAATGACAGTTGACAATATAAAGGATTGTTAAAGGCCTAGACAAAGTTAAACTCTGTTTTTCTTTTGTTTTAACCAATGCAAGCAAATCTGGTTTCGCTTACTAAAAGTATGATTATTTTAAATAGCTTATTCTTCTATTTGGATTTTATGCTGTAGGTGTTCCAAGTATATGACTATTTCTATGTTGAATTTTGGCAAAACGAAGGAATGGGGCCCATTCAGCTCCTGGAAGGCATCAGAGAATGAACAGTAGGATCAATAAACAAGGATCAGTAAACATCTTTAAGTTCCTATAAATGTACATACTGTTTTATTTTAGAAAATGTATTGTGCAAGTCTGCCAAATTCAAAAGATAATATAGCAACACATGCAAAAAAAAGAGTCACAAGAAATAATATTTATTCCTTAAAATCTTTTTTCACTATCAATGTTAATGCTTTTATGCAAATCAGTCTCTGAATGGGAAGATGGTTTAATTATTCTGTATTGTCACATTGTCCCAACAAAGATTTGCAATTGCTTCTAAAAATCTTAAACTACAATTCCCACCAGATGCAGTAAACCACTTAACTGAATCTTTTCAAAGCAGACAGATGGAGGTTACTGTAGGTTGGAGAGGAAGCATGCTACAGAAAAAGACAAATGAAGAAAGTTGAAGGTACGTGGAGCACAGGGAAAAGGATTGCAAACATCACTAACAACAGAGATCCCTTTTTAATGCCTGCCACTGAAACCAATCACATACCAAAAAGGTAGGTAAATCTGGAATAAGGCTTACTCATCAAATAGTAACTCAGGTTGTATGAGTATCTCAGAAATTACAAAATCTTCCCTTCCAAAAAAATTCAAATGAAAACAATCTTTTTTTTTCTTACTGTTGGTACATGTAAGTCTACTTTTACACCACAGTCTTGAGTTTTGGAGTTTTTTTAAGCTGAAAGAAAGAACATCTTTCTTTAGCATTTTAACTAAGAAGAAGAGAAAGTCAGTGGCCTGTTTTACACAGTGACATACCACTGGAGAAAAAAATAATTTGGAAGATGGAAGGAATGGCTTTAAACTCATTTAGCAGCATGAGATTTGACAGCTGTGCCATTCACAGACAGCATGGCAGTGTAACCCACAGGCATATCCCAAGGATTAGAATATCCTCCTGGGAAGTGCAACAGATATTTTCCTTAGAGCAGCAGTGGTTCGTGTCTCAAACAGAGACAGAGGCATGCAAATGTCTGCCTCATCCTAGCAAGTTACAAAGAAAGATGATCATCATCTCTAGCTACTTCTGGTTCAAAATTATACCTCAAAAATAACTTCCAGGTAATGGCATCTGATAACTTAGAAATTGCTAAGTGTTTGTGGTTATTCTTTAATGAAGAAAACAGCATCCTAAAACTTCAGCTTACCTAAAGCTTAACTTCTTTAACTTGTTTTATTCTGTAGAGCCACCATATAAGTTGTGTCTCTGAATTCTAGCAGCCTGAACATCCTTGACCATAAAGTTGCTCTCAAAATTGAAGCTACTGCAGGACAGCAAAACCTCTGCCTCTGCATACAGGACTTTCGCTGTTGCAGCACCACATAACCCACAGATTCCTGTGCTTCTGTAGTTGTAGGCCAGGGACAATTAAACACCCAACAGTAAAGAAGAGCACATCCAAAAGGTCTTACCAGAAAGGTAAGAACAAATGCCTCAAACAGATTATCAAAAGGTGTGGGGAGAGATAAGATAGAATTGGGTTGCAGGCTGTGGGATGTGCCTGCAGAAGCACATGGCAGCACAAAGGAGCACAAGGCAGCACACAGAGAAGCTTGTCTCTGCCGGACACTGAAGGGAGGAGGTGTCACAGAGCAGACCCCTATGAAGAGGAGCCTGCCGGGAGCTGACAGACGGGTGAACAGCGCATGATCACTCCATAGAAGAACATTTAGAAAGCATGTTGCTGATGTGGCAAAATGGGATAGGTCATGTAGTGAGAATTACCATGTAAGGAAATACTGTGCCTTGAAAAAGTGTATAAAACCAGCTCGTTTTTTTTGAATAAATGATTCAGATTCCCTGCCGGTCTGAGTCCATGTCTTGGTCACTCACAAATGGCGCCCTGCATCAGGGACTGAAAGGCAACTGGTGGTTGTTCCGGTGAGGACAACTCGGCTGAACTTTACAGAGGGGCTGAAAAGAAGCCCGGGGGCTGAAACAAAGCTCGTGGCACCAACTGACCTTTCCGCAGGACAGAGGGTAGCAGCTGAGAACCATGGGGAGTGGTGTTTCCCAGGAGCAAAAGAACATCGCAGAGATGTTGGAACGGATTTTGCGGAAACACGGAAGGAAAGTTGAGTCTACGGATTTGAACAGACTCTCGTTCTGGGCAAAGGACTGTGATCCAACTTTAGATAGTACCAATATTTTTGATCCTCGGACATGGGACGCTTTGGGGGACGTGTTTTGGGACCGAGTTACATGCAGTGACACAGTCCTGACAAAGGTTTTGTGTCTGTGGAGGACTGTGTGTGAGGCACTCATGGCACATGCAGCACCAGATAACCCGAAACAGAAGGACACGTATGTCACCTTGGCAGCCGTGCCAGCCCCTTCTGCACCACTAAGCGAAATGCAAGGCTCTAATTGCAAGCTTGTCGGGGCTGTGGGAGGAGAACCAGGGAATGGGCCCTGGTCCCCCAATCCATTTGATCATGGGGGTGAGTCGGGTCTTTTTCCGCCCGATCCATGAGGTCGGTGGGCGGCAGTGGGAAAATGAGCTGCCACAGAAGGGGATACGGATTTGGAAGAGCTCGCGCCGTCCCTCGCCACACAGGATCAGCTGGAGCTGTGTTGCAGTGAGTGCCTGGAGCTGGGCAAGCCTGTCCCTGCAGTATATTCCCTCTCCACTTACCCTCTGCAATAGTGTAGCGGCAACAACAGGGGAGAGCATGTGGAGCCACATGGCGCCAGAGCGGCAGCACATGGTGGCAAGCACATGGCAGAGCCAGGGGGCAGTGGGTCTGGCAGGGCAAGCACGGCTCTCTGCATGTGGGAAGTGAGGAGGCAGGCTAGCGAGACCAGTGGCACCAGCAGGGACAGCATCAGCAAAGGCAACACCACATCCCTGCTCCCCGCACACGGCAATATTTGCCCGGAGAGGTGCAGCTGCCATCTTGCATGCCATTGGAGCCATGTGAGCTGCCCCAGCGCACCCGCCCGACCCGCGCCCCTCCCACTGCTACCACTACATCCAGGTCTCCCATCTCCTGTGGACCCTCATGAGCTGATACTGTGCTGGAGAAAAGAACTGGGTGGATGGATGGCCCCTTCCTCAGGGGAGGACTGCAGCATTGCACCGGGTTGTGTGGGGGCAGCTGTGAGCTGCGTATGTCATTCCTGCAGCTGGTCTGTGGAAATCTCCTGTTTTCGTTATTCAGAATGTTGCCACAACCCTGGACCCTCACTGTTAAGACTGTTTTTTACTGTATCACCTTGTGACCCCCTGCATTGTTCTGATTGCTTTTTGTGATGGATAATATTACTGATTTGTAAGCTGTCCTTTCAAGCTGAAATGACACAAAGCCATTAACTCTTTTGTATACTGCATATTTTCAGTTACTGTCTGTAGGCAGAAACATTGCCTTGCAATTTTAAGTTGTTTCCCAAGGTTCTGTCTGTTTAATCACTGTCTCCCATTCATGGGAAGGAGATGTGTGTTGTTGCCAGTTACTGGGTGTTTTAATCTGTCCCCCTGTTCATGGAGAAGAAAAGGTCTTGTGAAGTCGTGTTCCTAACTGATATTAATAAAGGTTTGCTTGTAGGTATTTTAGGGAAACCCTCCCAGCCGAGGCTCAAGGCTCTGGCCAAGCCCTAGCCCTGTCTAGTTGGAAAATTATTACATCAGACCCAGGTGTTTCTGCACTAAAAATGTATATAAATCACTTTCACTTGCTGATTTGGTCATATAAAGGCTGGACCCCCTTTCGAGGTAAACTTAGAAGCCTTGTCCAGGAAAGGCTCTCCCAAGTCCTCACTGTGAAATGGGACTCCCCAGCTATTGCAGACTCTGGGTAATGGTAAAGTATTGAGGCAGTTGATGATATTAACTCGCTTATTTTCACTCGATGTGCACTTGTTGTTTGATTAGATATACTGTTTTACTGTTCATAGTAAGAGAACTGCATGTCATGTTACACATTTTCCTGAATGTGGTAGGTTGAAATAGTGCATCTTATGATTGATACCCTTTCCACATGTATTTTTGCTTCTGCCCACACAGGTGAATGTGCAGAACAGGCCCATAGCACTCTCAAGTCCATGTTGTTGAAAAAAAAAAGAGGGGGTGCAGAGATGGGATATACCCCCACAAAAGACTGCAAAAAGCCTTATATGTTCTTAATTTTTCAATTGCATTCAGAATGATCACAGGCGCACTTAGAAAAAGCTCAAGTACTTGGGAAATGGGAAGGACCCTTTCCATTGATAACCTGGAGGCAAGGATATGCTTGTGTTTCCACAGATTCTAGTCCATGCTGGCTACCTGCAAGACTGGTCTGACCAGCCTTGGTTACTCTGGTTTCATCCTCAGCTCATGGGGAGACTAAAGGAGGAAGATGAATGAAGCTTGTTTAGTTTGGGCGGTGGGCCAAACATGTTCTAATGTTGGGAGTGTTTCGTTTCATGATTTTTATTTGTATAGTTGATCAAGCCTTGAAAAAAGTTAAAACAAAAAACGGGGAATTGTGGGGAGAGATAAGATAGAATTGGGTTGCAGGCTGTGGGATGCGCCTGCAGAAGCACATGGCAGCACAAAGGAGCACAAGGCAGCACAGAGAGGCTTGTCTCTGCCGGAGCCTGGGGGGAGGAGGTGTCACACAGCAGACCCCTATGGAGAGAAGCCTGCAGGAGCTGACAGATGGGTGAGCAGTGTGTGATCACCCCATAGAAGGACATTTAGAAAACATGTTGCTGATGTGCCAACATGGGATAGGTCACGTAGTGAGAATGAGCATGTAAGAAAATACTGTGCCTTGAAAAAGTGTATAAAAACAGCTCGGTTTTTTTGAATAAACGATTCAGATTCCCTGCCGGTCTGGGTCCGTCTCTTGGTCACTTACAAAAAGGAAATTATGCAAAGTCACTAAGCAAGCTGTTTAAAAAGATTAATTTATGTGTGTATATATACATAAATGTATATGTATGTATGTATGTATGTATGTATATGTATATGTATATGTATTTGGTGAGATATACTAACAAAATCATGAGGGGAAAAATAGGAGAAACGCATTTTGCAAAACCAGATGATATAGGAATAAATTACAAAACTAGTAAACCAGGCATCTTCTTACATATACATGGAAGACAGTTTCAATGGACTCTGACCTGGAAAGGTGCTGCAAAAATGCAGTCCTTTTCTCCTATTATCTCAAGCTTTTAGAAATGACTGGCTTGTATTTGTACCTCTTCTGTGTCTGTATGTCAGGCAGAATAGCTGTCTTGTTAGCACAAAAAAAGAAAAGAGTATTATTTTCTCAAGAAAAGTAAGAAGTATGATATGAGGTTTTGGTAAAATGCTTTCACAGTTCCAGAGGTTTAACTTAGGCTTTTTGCTTTTGTTGAATCTATAAACAGAGTAATCTCCAACAGGCAGAGCAGCTTGTTTTCAATATGCTTATGTATACAGCAACATACTAAATGACATTTGACATTTTGAAAGTCCTCCATTAAACAAAATTATTACTATATAATAATGCTGCAAACTATTTTGAACTAGATGTTTCTTGCAACAAAATATTGTTTAAGATTCATCAGTAAATAATCTCCAAGGCATTGTGAGATACTATACGTATCTACTGGAAACATTTGTGAGAGCAATACAGCAGTTGATGGGATATTGTGACTATAATTTATCCATCCATGACTCCAAAGGAAAATAGCAAGCCACAAATAACCCAAAGATTAGTTTTGTCCTAGCTGTTTGAATTTGGCAGGCTTCTAGACGTTGAAAGGGATGCTAAAATTGAGGAATGATCCACCATTAAATCAAATTTAGGAACAAATTCCTGCATTTCTTTGTCAAGCTGAACTAATATATTTTCAGCTTCTTCTACCATCTGTTTTAATGTACATACAAATATATCTGTAAATTCCGGTTTTTTAATTCACCTGTACTAGCTGAAAATTCAATGAAAATTAAGAAGCCACATAGTTCATGATTCCTATTTCAGCAGCCAACTATCCCTCAAAAGATTCCTATGCTATCTACACCTACAGCATGCCTATTATGCTTTCCTAAGTTAGTGACTTTGTGCACTAGACCATTCTGTGCTTCAGATCCATTTCAGGTAAGAAAGACTTTGATATTTAAATAATATATTATAGACTGCAACAATAAAAAAACCAGTGGCTCTATTAAACTGTTTTATCACACCATGTATCATACGAAATCTAACAAAAAAGTGCCTTCGGTATCACCCATACCATGACTCATCTGACATTTACAAATCACACAGTTCCCGTTGGACAGAATGCTGGTAATAAGTAGGCCAATCTTCATGCAAAGTTGAGTCAGGAGTATTGTAAAACCACAGATATTTCCTGCCACATTATGGAGTGTACATACCACTCAAGACTCATTCTCCTTCATACAAAACCACAAACACATTCCTTCTAGTATCCAGTCGTTCAGCTTGCAGTTCTCTTGCACTTTAAGTATTGATCAGGTTGCACCCAAAATTTTTCTTTATGTCAATGATGTTTTTGCTTAGAGAAACCATTTACAAAGCCGTGTCAGCAGAGTCATCCTGAATCCATATCATATTAAAAAGCTTGCTTGAGCTCCTAGAAAATAATTAGAATACTCTTTATGTGGTATGAACTCTGTCCTTCTTTTAACATGTGTGTATTAGAGCAATAAACAAAATTAGATGAACGTTAACATCAAAAATGAATTATGCTAAGAAGACATCTTTACCACCTTTCATCACACAACATGCTTACTGTATGATAAATGAATATTTAAATGAAGAGGGGAAACTCTATTTTTGTACTATGCGTTCCTGTTCTTTGTTTTGGTCGTAAAATCACAGAATCATTAAGTTTGGAAAAGACCTCCAAGATCATCACGTCCAACCTTTGACCAACCACCACCTTGTGAACTAGACCATAGCAGTGAGTGCCACATCTAGTTATTTCCAGAACACCTCCAAGGATGGTGACTCCACACCCCCACAGCCCACTATAATATTTGAAAACCCTTTCAGTGAAGAAATTCTACCTGATACAATACATTCATTTTCCTTCACTTCCAGAATCAGCTGTGGCTTGCACTGGGCCTAGGTTGGTAGAGTGCTACCAATTGGCCAGACCCCTCCAGTTCTGCTCTTCAAGTCCATTTTCCTCACACAGTAGTGCAAACCTGGCACTGTTCTTGCACTTCTCGTGACATCTTCTACCATTCTTGTTCCTGTGATAGGACTTTTCCTGAGAGCTCTCAGCAGCTTTGAGGTGTTCCTTCCAAAGGATAGGTCTAGGCATGCTTTTATTCAACAGAGTTCCTTGATGACATCACTCTCTTTTTTTCAGGCTCTGAAGTGTAAATAAATTCCATTTATTTTCAACAGAGATGAATCTGCATCTCTCAAAGAAATCTTAAGAACAAGCATCATTCCTGTATTTCAGATGGAGTTACTGAACAGCCCACACAGGCCTATCAATATTCTCATAATAATCACAGCTGAATACACTCCAAACAAGCTCTTCCAAGACCTGAAAATCTATCAACTTTTGAAAGAGATCAATAATTTCAATAGAATATGTTTAAAAATATGGTACATTTCAAAGGAAAACCACAAGTCATGTGAAGCAGCTGAAGGGGCTAGGCGGGCTCAGCCTGGAGAAAAGGAGGGTCGGGGGGACCTTCTTGTTTTCCACAACTCCCTGACAGGAGGGTGTAGCCAGGTGGGAGTTGGTCTCTTCTTCCAGGCAATAGAGCCAAGATATGTCAGGGAGATTCAGGAGGAATTTCTTCACAGAAAGGGTTGCTGAACATTGGAATAGGATGCCCCGGGAGGTGGTGGAGTCACCATCACTGGAGGTTTTGAAGAAACAACTGGATGTAGCATTTTGTGCTGTGGTCTAGTTGACAAGATGGTGATCAGTCAAAGGTTGGACTTTATCCTGGAGGTCTTTTCCAACCTAAATAATTCTGTGATTTTTTGAAAACAATGAAAATTACTCTGTTCATGGAAAGTCTATTACTTCTGCATTTTTTAAATACTCTCAAGGCATTTCCCATTGTAATACTTCTCAAAATTACATCAGGCAAACATCCTTAAACTTGGAAATTATTACTTTCTGGTACCACCTGAAATAGCTTCTTCCGTCAAAAAAAGACAATCCAGCTACCACAGGAATACCTGTGACAGTATTTAGAGTTTTATACTAGAAGTCAGTCTCTCACTTCCTGCCTGTAGCGTTTTTTCCTCTATAAAATGGGGATAAGGAAATACCTGTGTCTGTTAAATTTGACAATCCTCTCTCCTTCCCTACCCCAGCATGACAAGGGGAGATAGAGGTATCATGATTCTATCCACGAAATATATCAGCCTGGAAAGGCGTGTGGCTTTTCTTCCCACCAGTAGTCAAAATAATGCCTAAGTTTTGAGCACAAGGAATAAACTCAGAAAAATTTCACCACCACCTATCTTCTGTACTCCTTTTTGTGCTCCCTCCAGGCACTCACTGGAAAGCTGCTTATCTGCTTTAGAATGAACAACCCTGTATGTTCAAAACTCTGTTGAATACATATTTTTCACTTCATAAAGCTTTGATTTAAACATGCCTATATATATATGAATTCAGCTAGTCATTTGTGCCTAAAAGCACACAAATATAATCCTCTTTCTTCACACCAGGGACTGAAATTTGACAAAAATAACGGAATTTCACAAGCAAAATTGCTATTGAAAAAGTGAACAAGGACCCTAAGAGCTGTCTGAAAATAAGTCTTAAACTCAAAAACTTTCCTCACAAACAGTAATGCAAGTTCCTCACATGTAACTTTAATGAAGTAATACTTTAAAAATCAGGGATCAAAGTTTCTGACCATCCAAATAAAAGTTTAAAATTTAATTTCTTCTATGCTTTTATTTTTCAGTTTATGATGAATGAAGGAATTTTATCACAAAAAGTAGTGAGAAAAATGGAAAAATGAAAAAAAATTATTCACCAGTAAATATATCAAAGGAAACAATTTACAGAAACTGAATGTTTCTGTAATGTTTCCGTACTCATGACGGTCGAGTATGATTTTTTTTCCTAATTTTTAACGAACTGAGATAATGTATTTAACAGAAAAGAGTATCAGAAAATAGCTATAGCATCACAAGTATGAATTGATGGCAGCATTATGTCTAATTGCTCACTCTAAAAAATGGAATAATTCAGTTTTATTTTTGAAGGCAGCTTCCAGGATCAAGATTTTGTCAGATGGGGCATTTCAGCCACTGCCTTTTAAATGTACATGAATTCAATCAATTTTAAGATTTGCAATACTTTGGTTATTTCTATTGTAACTATTCAAGCTTTCAAAACTGAACACATGCAGAAAAGTTTAAGATACGTGCGCTATTTTTGAAAGCTTGAGCATGAGGTTAATTTGGAAATTTACAAATACATTAGTGTTAGAATAAATGAGACCTTAGCTATTTTGCTACTTTGCTTGGATTATTGAGTTCAGCAAATGAACTCTTCGTATATAAGGAGATCATCTGTATAGATCATTCTGTTTTGCACTGAACTACAGCACATGATTATTTAGGACTAATTTAGGGCAAAGCAGAAAAATTAAGTAATTTCATTTGAACACAAAATGTTTTGAAACTCAAACTGCTCTTTATCCATAATGTGTAACTTCATCTACGTGTACAAAGTTAAAGGTGTTTACTATGAGAGCAGTATTGCTGAACACTTAGGTGATGATTAGCTCATATCCCCACAGCAGTGTCTTTTTGAACAGTGACCCAGCAGTGTTGATAGACTCATACAGAAGCACTTCTTCACGTGCTTTTAACTGGCATCCTCTGTACTAGTAAATACACAAATTTGACACCAGCTGAGACTCACCTGAATGATCTGCACCTTCCTGTACTTCCAAAGGTTCCACCCTCAGGAATAGAAATACATAAAATGGGTATGCTTTTCTTTAGATTTGAGTACTTTTTCAAACCTGAAATAAAGCTGTTATGGTTTCCCACGGTAAAATAGGTCAAACAGTTCCTGTCACAGACCATTAGATTACAAAAAGCACTTCTGCAAGTGATCGCAACCCAAAAACTGCCTTCAGGCTCAATCAGTCAGAAAGCAAAAAGTCACATGACTGCTTTAAACTCAAGACATTTTGAAAGGCTAAATTCAAGGTGAAATTAATCCTTTCTGGCTCTCTGAACTATCTTTCAGATTTTCAATTATAAGAGCTGTTAAGTATAATTTTCACAGTCACACAGAAGCACTTAAAAATGCATTAAAGCTGAGAATCAGCAGCATTTACACCTTTCACATGATTATATTCTCAATTGTACAAATACTGGAAAACAGTTTTTGAAAGGTAATACATGTTACACATTTGTCTTCATGTCCTAAGTTGCGCCACTGGAAGAACATGTACCATCTCTTCATGGAGGGTCTCTTTATAAGGACTCAAACGAAAACAAGGATCAATGGGTACAAGTTCCACCAGAAGAAGTCTTATCTTGACACACGAATTCTTTTACATTAAGAACAATCATTCACTAGAACAACTTCTGCAGGGACATGCTGCAGGCCCCATCATGGTAGGTTTTCAAGATAGAATTGGACAGACTGTTAGAAAATCTCATCTAGGTTCCCTTTCCCTCAAAAGGCTGGATAGCATGATCATTTGAGGTAACTTTCAACCTTATTCTGTGATTTTCTGTGTGTCAGCATTTTACTTACATGACAGAGCAATTTTTTGAGTATTTGATCATCAACTCCACATATGTGGAGTTTCAAATTCATGGGCAACCAGAGATAATTTTTCAAATTATTTTACAAAATTTGTCAATGAGATGAAAATATAAAAATTATTTGGTGGTGGTTTGTTGGGTCTTTTTTTCCTAAAACTATTCTGATAATCATTAAGTTTGTTATATATAGATGATTTTAAAGAAATGAAAGCCTGCAAATGAAAGATTTCTTCAGGTTTTTTAGTCTATTGTCCAAACCTGAGTAGCTGCAGCAACAATCACTGAGTAGTATAGATCTGTTTACTACGCTAGAGCAGTGTTAGTCAAACTCTGTAAAGGTTATTCAGGATCCATTAATTGAAAACAGAATGCAGCATGTAGCCTGAAAAGATTCTATGCAAGAAGTGTACAGAGATCTGTACCATGAAAATGAGATCCCACTAGTAGGCATTTATATTATCTTTTAAACAATAAAATACAAAAGATTGTAATATCTTTTGTAAGTATAAAGAACAACTGAGCAATGTTGAAAGACAAGAGAAGCAAAAGGGAGTTGCTTAGAAGAACACGATTACTTCTTTATATAGTTATCCTTTCTGTGCATATGCAAATCAAAAGAAATCTAAAAAATGCAAGCTCAAAATAATGACATTAAAAGGAAAGACAATTACAAGGAACTTGGGACTTTTAGTATGAAAAGAAATTACTATATTTCTAATCAACAATGATCTCACAGCACGCTGTACAGTTTGCTATGTAGCAAAGGAAAACAACTTTTAATCTCTAATATGAATATAAATAATGATTTGACTTTGGGTAGGCTTGAAATTTGAAAAAAACCCCAATATTATAGCCGACATGATTCTGAGACAGATTCTTGCTTTCCAAGCTACTTAACAAGTATAACAGGTTCTTAGTCACTTAACAGTTACAGATCAAGTCTTTAAAGGTTAAAAAAACACCCCCAACAAACCAAAAACAAACAAACAAACAAACCCCAAATGGTGAAAGGCAAACTAAGAATATTTAGAAAGCATATCTCAGAACAGAAAAGAAAGCTTTTATATACGGAAGCAAACAGTAACATTAAATTATGACCAACTGAATTTGTGAATTGTGTAACGGCCCAGAAGTAACAATCTGATTACAGTTCTTATTTTGAAGTTCTTTGCAGTGGAAGACAATCTTGATGGGTAAAATCCATGTCCCCTCAAAGTAAAGGCAGCTTCATCAAGTCATACTCCTGAATTTCTGTGTTTAACAATAACTTTCACAGCCAAACATCTGTCAATCATGAAAACCATTAACATTTAGAAAGACAAATAACACACCTTGACAAATGTGTTACAGCTTACAGCAAAGAGGAATCCTTCAAGCTGACTGTTGAAATGTCCTATTCCTTTAATTGAAATTTTAATTAGGAAGTTTTAATCAAGGACGTTTCATAAAAACTGTACTGATTTGTTACAATGTGAGGTGACACATAATACTGATTTTTACAGTAGCTTTAATTTTCTAAATTGTATTCCTTCTTTTTTTCCTTTCTTTTCCTGCTTGTGATACAGATGCATACATTTGTGGCAAATAGGGGGTTACATTAAGCAGTTTTTGCAAATATTGTGCATACTGCAAGTTAACTTTTAGTTGTAACCTTGCAGAAGTTGCTCCAAGCTCAAGAAAAATAAAGCAGTAGCAAAGATGGTGCTTCTGTTAAGTCAAGATAACCAAGACTTGGTCACTAATAGACAAGTAGTTACTGAGTGTATCCATATTTTAACAATTACATTCAGGCGGTTTAAGCTAAGTTTATCAATGGATAAGAGATTCCAGACATAGCTGCTTTTAAAGCATTTTCAGACCCAGGCTACAGCCCAGGTACAAGCTAAGTGTTTTGCCCTGATTAATCTCACCTATAGCAGACTCCTGCAGAAAAAATATGCTGCCATGATATCAAATTGGGTCCCTAGAAAATGTCACCATGTAACTGTAACATGAAAATTATACAAAGACATCAAACAGCTAAAATTCCTATGTCAGACATTTTAAAATTGTGAAACTCAGAATGCGCCTGATTAACAGACTGAACTTGAGAATAAGCAGGGAGGAGACACTGATTTAGCTAAAGGGATATGGGGAAAAAATGTCGTGTGTTGTTTAAGCAACATAAAATCATTCCAATTCCTCAAGCAAAACTTTTCATGAATAATGTATTAAAACAGTGTTTCTTGGAACCTGATTTTTCATTTCTACTGTACATACAATGGTTTCTTAAACTGTACAGAATTGTGGGACTGGAATATACAAATTACTGCATTTTTCCAAAATACTTTATCAAAGAGGGCATTTGAAAAGTTATTACTATACTATTTGTCATATATTTACTTGCTGTAAAAAACATAGTTCAACATGAAGGGCAGAACCTTAAGGAATTTGTATCTATAAGATGCTATCAAGGAGAATGCTATCAAGGAGAATCAAAAGCATAGAAACAAGGAAGACTAAATTGTATCATCTTGGTAGCAAGTAGCTTGGTTTACATTTTACTATAGGAGCAAATTTTCTATGAAAAGTAAAAGTGCTTTTAGGAAGTCCAAGAAGCCATCATTGGACCTGTTTCCTACAATTTATCCCTTTAACTGTATCACATAAAATCACACTGAGAAAAAAAACCCAAACCATGTTTGGTTTGTGAGAAGTAACTTCGGTTGAAGTGGTGTGAACCTTTCATCATTCCAGTGAAGAGAAAAACAGGTGGCATGACAAAGAAATTAATTTAAGGGAAGAGCCTTCTAAATGCTTAGACAGATAAATAAGACCTCCTGGTAATCAAGGAAAGGGAGACGGACTTACAGTAACTTGGCAGCATATCTGAGAGCTGACACCAGCAACACCCGCAACTATTGCAGCTCAGAAGGGCAATGAATGCAGTGGGAGGGAGACCGGCACAGATAAAAACTCAGCTCTCCACCAACCTCAATCACAGAAAAAGAGGAAATGGGAACTAAGTCAGATTTCTAAGGCTGGATCAAAAGAACAGCAACACTAAATATGTATACAATCACCTAAGGCCAAAGTACTGCTTAATAAGCAATTAATTATGGAATTAGTACCTTTTGGCAAATAAAGAAGATTATGGCTAATATCCAGCATGGTAAATTATGACTGACCAGCCTGATTGCCTTCTAGGATGAAATAGATGGAGCTGGGGTAAAAAGCAGTGAGTGTAATTTATCTGGATTCTAGCAAGACTTTCCACACTGACTCCCACAGTCATCCATATCAAAGCTTAGATGTTGTATTCTGGATAGGAGCACATGTAAATAGTAACAAAATGGCTGAATAGTTGAGTTCAAAGTAGTCATCATCAGATATAGCCTAGCTGGAGGCCAGCAAGAAGGAATACTGCAAGAATCTATCCTGAAACATGACCTGTTTAGAGTCATTATCACTGAGCTGGACAAAAGGCTTGTTCATGTGGTTCACAGATGACCCCAAACTAAGAGGACAGGTCAATACACCCAAGGGTAGAGAGTCAATACACCCATCCAGACAGACCTAGGCAGTCTGGAGAAGTGGGCTGATAGGAACGTCCAGAAGTCCAACTATGTCAAATGCAAAGTCCTGCACTCCAGATGGTTACCACCTGGCCAGGAAGCAAATATGCTGAAAAGGACTTAGAGGTCTGGGAAGACAGCAAATGCAAGAAATGTCTCCAGTGTGCTCAGACAGCAAAGACCAACAGTATCCTGGGTTGTATTAACTTAGCCCATATTCTTCTTGTTCAGTGTCTTATTAATACCACAGCAGTAGAAGTTGTTGTCACTCAAATTCCTTGCAATCACCAACTCCAGTTTTGGCTTCACTACCACCATCCCTGCATATATAAGTAGCACTTCTGAACTCATGGTTTGAGGCCTGCTCCTGCTTTTGCCTCATGTATATTTAATTTTCATATCAGAATTCCCTATTTAGCCAAGCAGATATTCTATAACATCTGTTCATTTTTCCTAAGCATCAAGATGCACTGTTCATGCAGTTGGAGAAGGTTGTCTTTTAAGACCTATCAGTTTTCTGGAGCTCCTTTGCCCTTCTGAGCTGCCTTATAAATGATCCCATCAGTTAGTTCTATGAACAACCCACAGCCTACTCTCCTGAAGCCCAGGGTCAGTGCTGATCATCTCATCTCCTTCACTCCTCTCAGCATTTTCAACTCCAGTATTATATGGTCACCAACAGTCAGGGCTTCTACTGACTACCACAACTCCAGACACTTCTGCCGGTTATTGACTGAGGTCCAGCTGTGAGCCCATGCAGTACCTGTACCAAGTACTCCTGACACTCCTCAGAAACATTCTTCATTTCTTGGGTCCTATTGGGTTGCCCTTCTAATAGGAAGGTTAATAGTCCATGTAAAAATCAGGGTCTGTGATACAGATTTACTCTAAGGAAAATACCAGTTTCTATACACTTTCTTCACAATATAGACAAAACTTGTCAGATTTTTCACTCTAAATCAGGTGAAGTACAACTTCAGCTGAGACATTTATACAGCCCTGGAAAGTAAAACCTCTATCATCTTTCAGTCAAAAATGGCATAATCTAACTTTCAGTTTCATATTGTTTATAGGACAGGACATAACACAATACCACCTTTAACATCTATCCTTTTAACAGATCTTCCTCTGTATGAAAGATGGAATATCCTTCTTTAGATGCTGTGATTCACAGAACTCCGCTGACAGGTCAGATATTGGACCCTGCATCTGTCACCATAGAGCCACACAGACTTACTAATCCTATGAAGCAGTTACAGCATTGTCACCCTATCTCTATGACACAGGTCACAATATTTTCACAAAATCCTTTAAAATAAACAGATCAAAAGCACTACATACAACAGCTATGACTCTTTGTACCGATTTCTATAAAAATAAGCACATTTGCATAAGACTTGTATCCAAAGCATACTCATTATAGCTACAGAAATCAGAAATCCCATGGAAGCACATCTGCTATGCTCCTTATATCACAGGTACTAACTACCAAGCCCAGATACAATGCTTGATTTAACACAAACACCGTCTTAAACACATCTTTCAAAAATCATCTTGTCCATGATTTCAGAAATAGAGAAACTCTAAACACTAAACAAGTCTAACAAACAAAGAAAGTACTTACATCTGTGTATTGTTTTGGCACCACCTGGTTTTAGGTAGCAGGGGGGCCATAAAGATGGCTCCTGTGAGGAAGCTGCTGGAAGCTTCCTACCATGTCCAGCAAGAGCCAATGGTTGATGGCTCTGAAGATGGACATGATGCTGGCCAAACTGGGCCAATGAGAGAGGCTGGTAACGCCTCCTCCGTGATGACATATTTCAGAAGAAAACCAAAAGAAAGTCACAAGATCTTGGGATTCTAGTCAGAGAACAGGAGGAGGTGAGAACATGTGAAGGAAAACAATATGGTGACACCAAGGTCAGTGAAGAAGGAGGGGGAGGAGGTACTCCAGGCACCAGAGCTGAGATTCCTCTGCAGGCCATGGTGAAGACCATGGTGAAGCAGATTGTCCCCCTGCAGCCCATGGGGATCCACGGGGAATGCAGAGATCCACCCGCAGCCCGTGGGGGAGGGGCCCGTGCCAGAGCAGGGGGATNGAGCAGGTGGATGCCTGGAGGAGGCTGAGTTCCAGTGGAAGACCCACTGGATAGAGAGGGCCCTGCTTCCAGGCTGGAACAGCCTGTCCTTGGAGGACTGCACCCCTTGGAAAGAGAGACTCTCGGCGCAGCAGTTTTGGGAGGACTGTGTGCCCGTGGGAAGGGCTCATGCTGCAGCAGGTGTAGTAGGACTGCTACTCGTGAGAGTGTACCCACACCAGTGAAGTTCAGAGAACTGCGTCCCGTGGGAAGGACCCCACAGCCTCATAGGGGAAGAACTCCTCTCCCAGAGCAGCGGAAGGAAATCTCGGTGATGAACTGACCAAAACCCCACACCCTGTCTCCCTGTGCTGTCAGTGGGAAGGAAGGAGGGGCTGGGGCAAAAAGGTGTTTTAAGGGCTTATTTTATTTCTCATTATCCTGCTCCGATTCTGTTAGTAATAAATTCACTTCACAACTTAAGTTGAGCCTGTTTCACCCTTGAAGTGTTTCTCTCAGTCCTTATCTCACTCATGAAGCATTCATTAATTTTTTTTCCTTTTCCCTCCTCGGCCCACAGCTGGGCGAGCGGCTCTCGTGGGTGCTTGGCGTTGGGCTATCACTTTACCGTGATTTATGGTATTCTCTCTGATGGGGGGAATTTATAGAGTCCTGGCCAGAAAGTTGAAAAGATGAGAGGAGTCTTCAAATTCTTTGCTTCAAGATAGTTGTTTTAATAAGTCTTATCAGAGGAACAGAGTGCTAGACACAGCACCCTGTAAAGAATACAGAAAAAATGCCCCCCTTATCATGATTACACAGCCCTTTTAAAGGCAAATCACCCAATAGAAGCTTAAAACGAAAGATATTTTTACTTTTCTACCAATGTTCAATAAATCACCCTCTTGTGTGTACAGGAACTGCGGAATTTTTCATCCAATCACCCTAAATTACTTTTACTGCAGAATATGGAGTAGTAGAAAAAGAAGAAGAAGGCCTGGAGAACAACAACAATCCTCCATTTTGAAGTTTTTAGCTTTTATCTATTTACTACATTAACAAAGCCAAAACCTCTAAATTTTTCACCTTGTGACAATCTTACAAACTTCTCTATCATCTAGTTCTCACTAGTGTTGATTCTAATTCTTCCAGAGTGTAGGTAATTTTCTCCATGGACAAAGGTCAAAACCAGTGTTGTCCAGGGGGGTAGAACCCTTCATAACAGGCAGAGAAATATTTTCTGCACTTTGGGTTCCAACATTGGGCCAGTGTCAAACCACAACAACAACCTGTCATTTCATTACCCCATAAATTGCCTAAGTTTTATATGCAGCAAGTCTTCCCTCTCAGTTATATTTATCCACTGACACAGTCATTCTAACAAGTACTGTTCTGTTTCAAAGAAATTTAACACAAGACAAAATTATGTATTTTCCCATATATGGAAAGAAAAAAACAATGAGAAGCTCTATACAAGTAAACAATTCCACTAGATGTACAGCTCTTCTTTTGCTGTTGTTGCTTTGCTTTTCAAAGCAAATAAATTCTTTCTCCCCTCTGATATTCTAAAGCAGTTCACCTTGCAGACCTCCAAATCTGTATGGTTTTTTTCTGGTCATGGATTTTATTTGGCCTCGAGAGAAAAACATTATTAGATAATTCATCAGGAATTCTTATTCTCAATCACTAAATAAAGAGAAAAGTATTCTCCTGAATCCTGTGCTAGTAATCAGGGAAACGCTTATTCTCATTCTTACATTAAACAAGACTAAGCCTTTCAATTATCTCATACCGAAGCAATGTCTCAGTTTGGAGACAAATTTAGGAGAAAACACTCTGAAATGAGTGTTTCCTTGAAAGAGAAGGACTCGAGTAATCCCTTTTGCCAATGGGAAATGAATAGCAGTGAGTGAAAGTTAAAAAAACCCTGTTTATTACAGAAAAGCCCCAGGATTCCCACATGGCACAGAAAAAGGAAAGAAACAAATGTAATAAATGCTAGATCTTGAAATTGTGGAACCTTACCCCCCCACATCCTCCCCCACCCCACC
>VZRS01001584.1:3523-28747 GCA_013398055.1 Ifrita kowaldi | reverse complement strand
TTGGAGATGGAGCCTCCACTGCCTGAGCTGGATCCACCCCCTCCATATCCTGAACCTTTTCCACCTCCATAACTTGACCCACCTCCACCAGAACTGGATCCTCCACCTCCAGAGCTGCTGCTGCCTTTGGAGATGGACCCTCCACTGCCAGAGCTTCCTCCTCCTCCACAGATGGACCCTCCACTGCCAGAGCTTCCTCCTCCTCCACAGATGGAGCCACCTGAGCTTCCTCCTCCATATCCTGAACCTTTCCCTCCTCCAGAAGTGGATCCACCACCACCAGAGCTGGACCCCCACCCTCCCGAACTGCTGCTGCCCTTGGACATGGAGCCTCCAGCACCTGAACTTCCTCCTCCTCTGCGTCCTGAACCTTTTCCCCCTCCACAGATGGACCCACCCCCACCAGAGCTGGATCCACCCCCTCCAGATCCTTTTCCTCCTCCAGAGATCGGCCCTTTCATTCTGCTCCCACTGGTACCACCAGAGCTCATTCCCCCCTTTACACTTTTTATGCCTCCAAAGACTCCAGGAGCTCTGGAATTGTGGTCAATGACACCTGCAAAAAATGGAAATTATGTTCAATTTATTCTTTTTACCCCCAAAAAGTCTGAGCAGGACTGGTTTAAGCATCATCCTTCCTACCCTGGTGGTCATGGACTTAGCTTTGAAGGGGGCAACAAGAATCTCTGTTAGTAGAGATCAACCTATGGAATATTTTCTCATTTTTCCGGTGTTTTCAGCTTTTTTTTAAACATAATTTATGTCTTATTCCACCCATGAACACTCAGTGCAGCCCATCATTTATGAAGGCCAAGACTGTTTTTCTCTCTCCTTCAGTTTCCTCAACTATTCCACAAATTTTAGGACTCATTTTTATTTCCTTGCCTTCTGCCCTGCATCAAACAGACCTATGGATTAAATGAGGTGTTTCCCATTTCCTCCAAATGTGGTGGGAATTAGCCAATAACTCTAAAGTCAGTTGTTATATTAATGTGTATTCACAAACTCCCCTTTGCATCCTTTCCTGAATTAAGATGGGAACTGGGATAGTTTGTTCCGATGGTGTTAAGACCACAAAGTAGGAACAGTTTCCTTTAAAAAACCCTGAGAAAATCCTTGGGATACTCACAGATTGTGGCCGGTGATCCTTCCTGGATCCTGTGGAGGAAAAGTGACGTTGAGGTAAAGCAGCCAATACAATCAGAATTAAAATTCAGGTTAGGCTTTATCAATGATCCACGGAAAGGTGACTCCTCCCAGGCCCAATCCATCCCAGAGACCCCAGTGACAAATCCACAGACACGCTGCTTTGTCCAGGTGTTTCACCCAGTTGATTTTGCCCCCACCTGTTCTCCTCCTCCTCAAGGAGTGATCGATACATGGCGATCTCAATGTCCAGGCCCAGCTTCACATTCAGGAGGTCCTGGTAATCATGGACAAGGTGAGAAAGGTCATCCTTGGCCTGTTGAAGGGCGTTTTCCAGCTCCTGGAGCTTTTCCTGGCCATCCCTGATGGCCGAGCTCCCACGGTGCTCGACATCTTTAATGGAGTCTTGGAGGCTGGAATTCTGCAGAGGGAGCAAAGGTAATGTGACCATGTCCCCTCTGTGGGGAGGATTTTATCATAGAATCATGGAATATCCATAGTCGGAAGGGAACCACAGGAATCATCAAGTCCAACTCCTAGCCCAGCACAGGAAAACCCCCAAATCCCATCATTTTCAAACCCTCCTGGCACTCCTTGGAAATCAAAAGGCTTTCCTCAATGACAGAACACCGAAAATACATTAGACTGGGTAAATTAACACAATTAAACCCCAATATAGATCCCAAAAATCTAAATCTGCATAATTTGGAAGAGAAAACTTCATCCCTACGTTTGCCTCCAAAGGACTGGCTGCCTCACACTGCACTGAGATCCCATGGAAAAGGGGCTTAAACCGTTTAGTCCTGCTAGAAAGTATCAGCTTTACCCTTTTTCTTGCAATTTCAATTTCTGGTTGGAGTCTTTGGATCTGCCTGGAGAGTTCCTGAATTTCCTGGTGACTGTTCCTCAGCTGCTCTTGTTGATTCACCCACATGTTCTGCAGGTCCTGGTACTGATGGGAAGAGGACACAACACATTTTTGGTTTCTTTTCCAGTGAGGAGATTTGTGTCCCTGTTTCCCCAGTGTCCACTCACCCTGCCCCGGTACATGGCGTCCACTTCGGCTGTGCTCTTCTGGGCCATCCCCTCATATTCCTGCCTGACCTCCTCAATGATTTCATCCATGTTCAACTCCCTGTGGTTGTCCATGGACAGAATGATGTCAGTGTTCCCAACAACCGTTTGCAGCTGGGACAGCTCCTGCATGGAAAACCAGGTTAGGGATTTTAACAGTCCTTGTGATCAGTCCAGGTCTTTATGAGGAAAAAATGGGACCTTGTGGCCAATTTCCCACTGGAATTTCTCCACCTGCAGCACCCAGGTACCACTGTACCACCCCCCACCCCCCCCCATTGTAATTTTCAAGGTCTTCCAGCCTTTGGGACACGCCACATCCCTTTTCACTCCCCAAAGGCCAAGGATAATTAATTCTCCAGGCCAAAAACTCCCATCCAAACAAAATTTCTGGGAATCTCCAGAAGACATGTCCTTCAAGACCTGAGGGTAAGATTTTAATCACTCACAGCTTCATATAAACACCGGAGGAACTCCAGCTCCTGCCTCAGGATATCCACCTGGACATCAAACTCCATTTTTCCCATGTATGCACTATCCAGTTCCTGTAAAAAAACCAAAAACCATTGGAATATTTGTATTTTGTTGATCCAAATGCTCCACTGAAGTGCAGTTCTTGGGATATTTCCATAAAGCCTTAATTCCTGGGATCAAATAATGGTCCATGGTTCTCAGATTTCATTTGAAACGCAACAGGAACAAAGGGAAAGTGTTTAAGATGAAAAAATTGGCTAGGAAATGGGTACCACAACTGCAGCAATAAGTCTGTTTTTGGGGAACGTGAGAAATGGGAAAACACCATTTTTATTCATTCTTCTAATAAAAAGTTTCCTAAATATTCTCTTCTCAGATAGTTTTTATTCTTCTAAGCACCTACAGACATCATTTAACAAAATAACAATATTCCACCTGGATTGAGATTGAATGAATAGGGAAAAACCAGCACTTTTTAGATATTTTTCCTACAAAGGACCGATTCATTCTCTAGAAGAAATAATTCCTCCTCAGTCTTGTTCTGCTTTTCAGTTACTTCAGTTAAAATCAGACAAAACTCAGCAAAAACTTCAGCTTTTGAAAACCTTGGCAACTACCCAGATAATGTTTTATTTCTGAGGCTTTGATTTTGCTCAGGGTCTCAGGTTAATTCACCTTTTTAAGCTCCACAAACTCTTCCTCCTTGGATGTGCGTTTGTTGATCTCATCCTCGAATCTGTGGGAAAGAAGGAGGTAGATTATTATCTATTATCTATTATTAATTAATCTGTTTAATCTATCCATTATCTTTAATTATCTATCTTAATTTTTAAGTCAAGTCAATCAGTAAACAACAGAATCACCCAAAGACTGCATGTGTTGAGTTTTCATTTTAAATTACAATTCCTGGCAAGCGCAAACCCTCTGCAAAAAGAGGCACTAAAACAGCCCAAAAAAAGGGGGTCAATACAGATCAGTCCTAAATTTAGTAATTCTGACCTAAACTTTCCATTTTTCAGAGCTGTGGGTGGACATAAATTATCTAAGCCAGAAAAGATGACAACTCTTCCCAACTTGACCCCAAGCTCAGCTCTGTCCCTCCCCACCAGGGCCCCACAAGTGGAATCCTGGGTTACTCACTGCTAGGGAGGAAAAAGGAGAGAAGGAGTCTGGGAAGGAAAAAGGGTGGGAGAGATCATCACAAACTTTGATTTTCCTCTCATTTCTGGGAGTTCAACCCTCACCAAACTCTTCCGGCGTCAAAGACAAGCCCCGTAATGCACACGCAGCAGAGCGGAGCTAAGAAACTCCAAACTCCGGCAGATGCAAAGCTGAGCTTTGCCATCCAATGCCACAATGAGCATCACCTGGGAAAATCCCAGCACTTGTTTTCCCAGATTTGTGACTATTCACCTGTTTTTATAATCCTCAACAAGCCGGAGCATGTTGTAGGCTTCAGGATCCAGCTGCTCCTTCTGGCTCTGGAGCGTCTCAAGCTGCCGCTGCAGGTTGGTGATGTAGGACTGGAAGAAGTTGTTGATGTTCCTGCTCTCCTCAGGGCCAGAGCTCTGCTGCTGCAGAAGTTCCCACTTGGCCAAGAGTGCCTGATTCTGCCGCTCCAGACATTGAACCTGGAAGGGAAAGCAATTCCATTCGTGGAAGTGTCCAAGGCCAGGTTGGATGGGGCTTGGAACAGAGTGGTCTAGTAGAAGGTGTCCCTGCCCATGGCAGGAACTGGATGAGCTTTAAGGTCCCTTCCAACCCAAATCACTCCACAATTTCTATAATACTGACCACGTGATAACCTGGACACCCAAAAGTTTGGGAGGGAAAGAAAGAGTCACAGACACACTGATTTTTCAGGACTATGGAATCTTAAACCTCCTGAGTGTAACCAACACCTCCTGTCTGGTAAAACAGGAAACCCTGAAGTCTCCACATGTAACAGAGGGAAGCAGAGACAAAGACACCTCCCAGATACCACCGGGGTGGATGAGCTTTCATGGCTGGTTTGAGTAGAAGCAGAAGAGAAGACAAAAGTGGAGAAATGGGAAGTCACAACAGAGGTGAAGAGGGCAGGGCTTCCAAACCAAGGAGTGATTTGTTTAATAATTCAGAGAAATTGAATTCACTTTCAATTTCTGGCAAGTGCAAACCCTCTGCAAGAAGAGGCACTAAAGCAGCCTCTTCTTGCAAGGTTTGGCTTTCCTTGAGAAAAAAATACTAACTCAAGGTTTCCAAGTCCATCACCCATTTTTCCTGCTGGCATCAACAACCTCCAGGCACTGGAATACAGAAATATATATTCCCAGAAACCCCTTTCCTCAAAAGAGGACTGAGTCAATGTGCTCGTGACATCCCAGCAGTTTATTGTCCTGCCACAAAAGACGACTCTGAGATCTTTATCCCAGGGCAAAAAGTGATAAACAGCAGCATTTACAGTGGCCCATCAGGAACTTCACACCAGCCTGTGGGAATTTGGCCGATGCTGGGATTTTTGGGGGGAGAAGATGGAACATAAAAGTGTCCCTGTGACTCACACCCACCTTGTACCTCCCCCCTTCACAAATAACAGGACAAACAGAGACCAGAACTCACCTTCTCAATGAACGATGCAAATTTGTTGTTGAGAGCTTTGATCTGCTCCTTCTCATCCGAGCGCACTCGCTGGAACTCGGGGTCCACCTGGAGCTGTATTGGCCTCAGCAGGTTGGTGTTGACATGGACCTCCTCAATGCCTCGGAGAACTCCAGCCTGTCCCAATCCCTGTCCAGCCCCTTGTTCCCCTACTCCAAGGCCTCCTTCAAGCACCTCCCTGCCTGAACCTCCTCTGTAGGTGCCACCAAGCCCTGTTTCACCACCTTGAAAAGCTCCCATGAAATATCCTCTTCCACCAAAGCTCCTCTCAGGTTGTCTCCAGCCACCAAACCCAAGGCATCTCCCATATCCTACTCCTTCTCCTCCGTAGGCTCCCCCAGTATAGACATTCCTGAACCCTCCAAGGTTGTGGAGGCTCCTGCTGCCATACCCATGCCCAAACCCTCCAAATCTCCCGTCTCTGCCACCCAAGGTCCCGCAGTGAGCAGAAGAAGAACTGAAACTCCCATCCCCATATCTGGAGAAATATCGTCTCATGGCAGCACTTCCAGGTGGGAGAGCCAGTGCAGGAGGTAGTGAAACCGGAGGAGAAATCAGAATGAAGGATCCTCAGCTACTCCGGAGGAGTATGGAAGTTCTCCTTTATATGTTTTGGAGGAGCTTGTCTCCATTCCGTGGTAATTAGCAGGTCTCAAATGTTGTTATTGGGTTTGGTTCATCAGGCAGCAATTAATGGCTGCCCGGAGAGGTCAGATAAACACCAACACTGGTGGGGCAGTTGTGAAATTCCCCAAATCCTGCCTGACTCATGAGCTTTGCTGACGGATCTCCTTATCTCATTAGCCTCCATCCGTAATTTCAGTTACCCCTGCTCATCCCACAGCTCATTCTCTCCCATATTTCCCCATCTCTTTTGGCATTTCGAGGGGCACAAGACCTTGATGGGCCTTGGGGATGTCTGACCTCCCTTCATCGCATCACCAGGAGCACCTACTGCACCCTTTGCTTCCCATTCCTGTTCTTCTCTCATTCCCAGAATATCCCAAGAGCAACTTTTGCTTCTCATGGGGAAGATCCAGCCCTCTCCCCATCTCTGTGCCAGACTCCACCTTGCCAACATTCAGTGGCCATGGACATATGGAAAAGCATTTGGGAGCCAAATCCTGCTGCTGGCAGCACCACTTGGAGGCTCCAGCCTGGATAAATGTCTTGAGAAGAGACCGAGATGTGGTTCCTGCAAAACCACCTCTGGAACCACTTCCCCATGGGAAGAACCTCCTGTTTGTCCCCTACACGACTTTAGGAGGAGCTGNCCCTTTGCTTCCCATTCCTGTTCTTCTCTCATTCCCAGAATATCCCAAGAGCAACTTTTGCTTCTCATGGGGAAGATCCAGCCCTCTCCCCATCTCTGTGCCAGACTCCACCTTGCCAACATTCAGTGGCCATGGACATATGGAAAAGCATTTGGGAGCCAAATCCTGCTGCTGGCAGCACCACTTGGAGGCTCCAGCCTGGATAAATGTCTTGAGAAGAGACCGAGATGTGGTTCCTGCAAAACCACCTCTGGAACCACTTCCCCATGGGAAGAACCTCCTGTTTGTCCCCTACACGACTTTAGGAGGAGCTGGACTTCACCTGGCAGGATCTTCCTCCCAAAGGAGCTGGATGAAGCCAGGCTGGGAATCCATCAGTTATGTAGAGGTTCTGTGGTCAGGGCTGTGCAATCCTGGCTCCATTTGGAAAGTGCCTCATAAATCCCCTAAATTAGGGGTTTGTAGCTAGAGGTTATTAAAACAGCTGGAATATCTCAAGGAGGACAAGACTTTGGATGCTCAGTGAGGCTTTTCTCACAAGGAAACACAGTGTTTTCCAGGAAAACAGCTGAGAAATCCACTTTTCCCTGCCAAAATTCCCTACCTCACCTTACACCAGGAACGGCCAGCCAGTATCTCAGACCTTCCTTCTGTGCTAGTTTTGTTATTAAATTTTACTCATTATCTACATTTCCTGAAGAAATTCAACCAGATTTCCAGCTGAATTCCCCCTTTTTATAAATCTGTATAAAAATCTGATTTGGATTGAGAATTCTGTTTCCTGCAGGAATTAATTATGATGAACATTAAAAAATGGTGCAATTGCCAGGATTTTAAAAGCAGGGGAGGGGGGGCGGAATTCCTGAAGGAGATTGGAGAGGTTGGAGCCAGGTGGGGGTCGGACTCTTCTCTGAGGTCATGAGTGACAGGATGAGAGGAAATGGCCTCAAGTTGTACCAGGTTTAGGTTGGATATTGGGGGAAATTCCTTCCTGGAAAGGGTTGTCCAGCCCTGGCACGGCTGCCCAGGGCAGGGGTGGAGTCCCCATCCCTGGAAGTGTCCAAGAAATGTGTGGATGTGGCACTTGGGGACACGGTCAGTGGTGGCCTTGGCAGTGCCAAGGGAATCATTGGACATAATGATCCCAACCTAAATGATTCCGGGATTCTGAAGGGCTGGTGCTGGCTCCGATGCCATTCCCCTCTCCCCCCCTCCTCTTCCCACTTTGCAAGTGCCTCATTCCGGAGCTGCACTGAGCAACGCTCCAGGTAATCCCGATGGATCATGGAAGGAAGTGTTGTGACCCTGGAGAGTGAGCACCCACAGCTCCCTGTGGAACACCAGTGAGAGAGGTGCCCATCCCAATATCGTGCCCTCTGCAGTGGCTGAAGTGAACCAGGCGTGAATTCTGAGCTTTCTAGGGCAGCTGGAGCTCAGAGGCGGCGGGAGGAGAGCAGCCATTCCACCCCACGTGCCGTAATCCGGAGTGTGGGCAGCTGTTGTGATCGGAGCTGGCACCAGATCAGCCTTGGCAGCACATCCCAACCACGCCTGGACCTGTCAAGCTGGCTCAGGAAACAGGGATGCATCCCAAGAGGTGTCCACGCATCCTGCGGATGAAGGGGGAGCTTCCCGTGATTTCTTCCTCTTTCTGACATAGCTGGAACAAAGGGATCACAGGTTCATCCGTCATCCTTCCTAGGGAGATGGATTTTCACAGGATCAGGGGGTTACTACCGCAGGGTCAACCTAGCTCTTTATCTTGGGGATTTTAAGGATAAATTTAAATTGCATTCCAAAACTTGATCAACTAGAATTGTCTGCCTGGGCCACTTGCGCAGCTGTTGGAGCAGGCACTGAGGGCCCTCGTGTTGTTCTGCCCATCCAGAACAGTCTCTGGGGCAGGTGGGGAAGGTGGGGAAGTTTCTCCCACCTGGAAAAGCCTCTGAGACAGTGACACAAGTGTGACTTCTTGTGGACAATAAGGGAACCAGGAGAGCACCGGGATGGACATGCTGGAAACACCCAGAAATTCAGAGACAGACCCAAACTGGAGCTTTTTGAGCACAACCGGAGCAGGAACCTGCCAAACTCCACCACTCTCATCCACCTCTGTCCACCTTAACCCAAACCCTAAATGGGAATAATAAATCCCAGTTCTCAGGCTGATACTCAAGAAAATGCCTCAACATGCCGACAGGATCGTCTAAATCAGGTCAAAATAAGGTCACAGAATGGTCTGGGTTGGGAGACCTTAAAGCTCATCCCATTCCTGCCATGGGCAGGAACAACTTCCACTATCCCAGAGTGCTCCAAGCCCTGTCCAACCTGGCCTTGCACACTTCCAGGAATGGGGCATCCCCTGGGAAATCCATTCCAGGGCCTCACCACCCTCTCAGGGAGGAATTTCTTCCCAATATCCCATCCATCCCTGTCCTCTGGCAGTGGGAAGCCATTCCCTGTGTCCTGTCCCTCCATCCTTTGTCCAAAGTCCCTCTCCAGCTCTCCTGGAGCCCCTTTAGGTCCTGGAAGGGGCTCCAAGGTCTCCCTTCCACCAGACCAGGTCACTCCAAGCCCCATCCAACCTGTCCTTGAGCACCTCCAGAGATGAGGCAGCCATAAACTCCATAGAAAATAGAAATAAAAAGAACTAAAAGGAAAGGGGAAAAAAAGTAATTACAGGAAACACAAAACCTAAAATTACTAAAATCCTGTGGTTGTCTGGTTGAAAACCAGATCCTAAATATAAATGAAGGATCTTTAAAAGCCCCACTGGCAGAGCAGAGTGAATAAATAAGGATATCAATGCACTTCTGACTATTAAAGAAGTACTGCCAGAGCTGTACAGTAGCACATGAATAAATCCAGTATTTAAATTTAATAACTGCTCCAATGAAGGAGATAAATGAGCACTCAGAGAGGTCCTTATCTCCAGCTGCCTAAATTCCTGCATAATTAGGGCCCTCAGTCACTTGGAACTGGGGCTGGAATGACACACACTCATAAAAATGCCTTTAGCCCGCAGACTTTCTTTTTCTCCCCCCCTCTTTCCCTGGAATAACCACAACCTCTCCCTGTGGTCAGCGAAGGCAGCAAGGACTTGGAGAAGAGGAAAAAAAGGAGAGAAATGTCAAAAACCTCGTGTTTTTTGCAGAACAAGAGGTGAAATGTCAGTACTCTCCCAAAGATTATCCTATTTTAAGCCTGAGGTTTCCTAGCTGCAAGAACATACTGTCCTAATGATATGGGTATTCCAAAGTGGATCCCACATCCATCATTTAGGGGACAGGGAGACCAGATGGAGTTTCCCTCACACAGACCTAGAGCTGGGTGAGACTGGAAGTTGCTATTAAACCGCAGGAAAAATCCCTCTATCAGGGAATTTTCAGAATTCCATGAATTCTCAACACTTTGTGGTAAATAGTGAAGTTTCCTGGTGAGAAAACTGTAACTGTAGGGGGTCTAAATGCGAGGGAGTTGTCCTGTGCAGACAGACAGAGCTCAGGTGGTTGGGAATGATTTTGGTGGGGGGATATCTTCTTTTGCCTTTGTTGAACAGCAGTGTTTTATGGAAACGCTCCACTGGAATTGGTGGGATCCAGGGCAGGGAGTGGAGGGAGGGGAGGGGGCAGTGCTGGACGCTCCAAACAGGGCAGACAAGGAGAAACAGGACCCATCACTGGGTCACTCCATCAGGAGCTGCTCCAAATGGAAGGAAGAGGCTGAGGGACCACGTAATTCCAGACCAGGGGGAACGACTCTGCTGCCACAGAGAAATTTTGTTTGTATGGGAAGGAGGACACGAGTAGACGAAGTGGAAACCAGAATCTCTGAGGCAGCACAGAACAACCTGGGAGAGGTTGGAATAAAATCCAAGATCCAATGAGAGTGAGGGAAAGCAAAGGAGATCAGCATGGGAAGGGCTGGGAAGCCCTCAAAGAGCAGGAAGAGCTTCCCCAAAGCCAGAAACATCTGTGCAGGGAGTGGCCACAACCTTTCCCTGTGGTCAGCAAAGGCGGAAGACTCTGAAAGGACGAAGGAAGAGAAATGTCAAAAACCTGGTGGTTTTTGCAGAAGAAAAGGTGAAATGCCCTGGTGATGGCTTCAGACTGGAATTTTGACTTTGAGGAGGCCAGAGGGAGCTTGCAGGGCAGACTCGACCCAGAGTGGGGAGGGAGGTCACCGGCTCCAGGGTCAGACAGTCCTGGCATTGTGTCCCTGAGGGAGGGGAGCTCTGGGGAGGCTCATTTAGAGACCAACAACCCAAAATCTGACTTTAACTTGCGATCCCGTTAACAAGGGACTGATGGCTCTTTTAATCTCTTTTAATAAATGGTTCATGATTTGGGGTTGACAGGAAGGTAAACAAGCCAATAATGTCCTCAATAACACCCTTGATATTAAATCATCAATTCAGAAAATAACAACATAATTATGATATCGGTTAATCTCCTCTTTCCCTCACAATAATGTGAAGGTTTATTAATTAAATTGAATATAATTTGTGAATACACTGAATTAATTTTTCTATTGCTGTTATTATTAACAACGGTGGCAAGTGGATGAAGGAGAAGCTCATTAATTTTTTTGCTTAATTGGCTAATGCCAAATGTCAGCCTCTGATCCCTGAGATCTCCAACAGGCTGATCGTGTCCAGGTGCCTCCACACACAGCTGATGCCCTCTGGCTCAGGAGGGAGGTGCTGGAATAAGGCAGAGATAAAATCTCCAAAGGGTTTCAGAAGGAGGAGGTGGAGGAGGAAAGGTGGAACCTGCAGAGAAAAAAAATATTAAAATAGGGGAAAAAAAAAAAAAGTATGAGGAGGAAACTGGGTTGGACTCCAGGTTAAAAGCACAGGGAGACATGAGATTTTTTTCTCTGTGCACCTGTTTCGCAGCAGAAAAATGGTCAGTGGGCATGGCAGTCATGATATAAATTGATTTTTATTTCTATTAGGGCAAGATTTTGATGAGGATCTCCAGGTGACCCAACAATCAGAGCTCTGAGGAATGGCCTCTCCAGGGGTTTGGAACCTCAGAAACCTCTTCGGTTGGCCCCCAAGGTAAAGAAGCATCTGAGAGTGTTCAGCAGCTTCAAAAGCTGTTGTGTGAGTTGAGAACAATTTTAATCACATCCTGTCCCACAGGAAGTTGAAACAGCTGGAGATAATTCTGGCAGATGTTCCAAATCTGGTAAACAAGGTGATTACTGACCTCCCAGCAAAGTGGGTCCGCTGCTGCCTTCCCGGGGTAGCGTCACCAGCGGGAGGGTGACCACACCCAGCTCCACCTGGGCTGGACTCCAAGCTCATAATTAGCCCAATCAAGACCAGACTTTGTGATCAATTGAGTAAATCCCTCTATTGATGGATCCGAATTGCTGTCGTTTCCTCTGCAGCAGCAGCAGGAGCAGCCACAGGACAACGAGGCAGGTGCAGAAAAGTTAAGCTGCACAAAAAGCAGCAAAATTCTGATGGTTCCAGAGTAAATCTCCTCCCTGGGGAGGGAAAGGTCTGAGGATGGGCTGGGGAAGGCCAATTTAAGGGCTTTGACAGGTGTAGAATCATGGAAACTCTTGAGTTCTGGAAGGGACGCACAGGGATCATCAAGTCCAACTCCTGGCCTTGACTAGGAGAATCCCTAAAATTCCACCATGGGCCTGAGAGCGTTGTCCAGCACAGGGAAGACCTGGAGCTGCTGGAGTGAGTCCAGAGGAGGCCCCAGAGCTGCTCCAGGGCTGGAGCCAGGCTGGGAGAGCTGGGGGTGCTCACCTGGAGAGGAGAAGGATCCAGGGAGAGCTCAGAGCCCCCTCCAGGGCCTAAAGGGGCTCCAGGAGAGCTGGAGAGGGACTGGGGACAAGGGATGGAGGGACAGGACACAGGGAATGGCTTCCCACTGCCAGAGGGCAGGGATGGATGGGATATTGGGAAGAAATTCCTCCCTGAGAGGGTGGGGAGGCCCTGGAATGGATTTCCCAGAGGATGCCCCATGGAAAGCAATCCAGGTGAAGGGCTCAGCTCCTTGGCCACCAGCCCAACCTTTACTCCAGGGGGTCACAAACACCTGCAGAGCCCTCCCCCCAAAATGGGAGAACTCATTCAGCGAGAAGTTTTGTGGAGGAGGAGAGAGGGAGGCGGCTCCAAGGCCCCCCAGGACTGGCAGGAGGTCCTTTTCCAAGGCTGACACACAGAGCAGTTCCTATTTCAGCTGATTCTGGCCCCAAATCAAACCCTGAATGGGTCAGACTTAGCAGAGAACCCCAGCCTGGAGAGACCCACCACAAACATGGGCACAACCCACCTCTTCTCCTGTCACCTTTTTGTAATTTGATTTGTCAGCTGGAGCTGTGACCTGAAACAGTGGTGGGTTTGTACCCAACCCGAAATTCCCATCTCAGCCTGACCCATAACTTATGGGAAAGTCAGTTTGTCATCGGCCTGGAGAGCAGTGACAGGTTCTGGTGTGAGAGCAGCACCTGGAGGTCACGGGCAGGTTCAGTTGTCAGAGCAGGATGTGGAGGACAGTGACAGATTCAGGTATGTCAGAAGGTCTGGAGGACAATGACAGGTCCAGATGTTTCACAGCAGGACCTGGAGGACAGTGAGTGAGGAGGGGTTTGGAGGTCACTGACAGGTTCAGGTGTGTCACAGCAGCACCTGGAGGTCACCAGCAGATTCAGGTGTGTCAGAGAACAACACTTTCCCTTGCACAGGCTCCAAACCTTCCAGTGACATTTTGTGCCATTTTGTGGCCATGTCCACCCCCCCAGACCAGGTGAGTCCCCATGCCACGGCAGAGGCAGAATTGATTCAACTGATGCTCCAACAGAATTGGTCAGATAATGCGGGTTTTGGGGTCGCGCCTGTAAACCCTATGGAATATCATTCCACTCCAGGGCAGAACTAGGGAGTGCAAAAGGAGAATGAAGCTCGGGGAAGCACCAGCATCCTAACTGAAATGGGTGGGAGGAGGAGGAGGAGGAGGAGGAATGGTCTCTGTCAGCACCAGGTGTGGATGATGCAGTTGCTGTAAGTTGTGCAAATCCAGCTCTACCTGTCCCAGCTGGAGCTGAGGCAGCCCTGGATGGAACAGGGCTGGGAGGGAGCGGGAGGCACCACATTCCCAGGCAGCTCATCCAGGTCATGGGGCTGGGTGGGAGCAGCTGTTTTGTTCAGAGGAGCAGGGTCAGCATCCAACAGGGGCCAAGTCCAGCAGGAAAAGTGCTCGGATGTCAGCTCAATCTCCCCAAGCAAAGCTGGGGTGAATATTAACTAGGTGAAGGGCCCAAATTGTTCTGCACAGCTGCAGATGATGCTCTGGGACACAGACTCCTCTAGATCCTGGCACAAGTCACCCCTGGAGACTGGCAGTGGATTCGCTCACAAGGAATCCAAGGCAGGGTCTGAGGAGCAGGAAAGGAGGTGATGGATTATTCAGGATTAAACATCAGGAGCCCAGTGTGGAAAGCAAAGGGAAAAGCTCCCCTTAGCTAAATTGTTTTGGAAGTTGCACAGCTTTAGGTACCTTTGGCAATGTATTTGCCCACAGGAGTTTTAAACCTCCTCCCAAGCCCAGATACTCCATGGTGGTCACTGCTTCCATGAGCTGCTGACTTTGGTCTCTCTTGAGGAGCCCAGAGGGTTTTCTAGTGAGTATTTGAGCTGGTTTTTTAAGTCAAGTTGGAGGTGAGAGAACTGGCGGTGTTGCTGTTTGAAGTGCAGAGAAGGGACCAAAGGATGCTGATCCCTGCTTTTAACCTCCTTTACCCTCTCTGCTCCTCAGTTCCTTCCCCTGAATGTCCCATCCTCAAGATCCCGTAGGACTCCAGCTGCTCAGGAGAAGTGTGCCAGGTAAACCCCAGTCTGGAGGATGCAGAGGGAGGTGACCTCCCAGGTGACAAACCAGTGCCTCTCATAAAAGCAAATATTTCCTGCTCCCCAGCTGTCCACCATCATCCTCCTGGCGAGCCCAAACTGGGGGAGTCTCCTCCATGTCTGCACAATGGGAGAACAAACCATGGTAGCTCCCGAGGTCCTCCCACCATAAACATGATTAGTTACAATTAGAAACTCATTACAGCCCTAATTACAGTCAATAAAACACCACTTGGGTTAATTTCTCAAGGAGCTTATAAAACACAGCACCGATTTGGTTTCTTCCCACGTTCTAATGCAAAAGATCGTGCACGACCCATGCCCTGACCCCAGTGGAGCAATGACATTTCCCTGCTCTCCAACCACCACCCAGCTCCACCCTCCTGTCAGGGAGTTCTGGAGAGTGAGAAGGTCCCCCCTCCCCCGAGCCTCATTTTCTCCAGGCTGAGCCTCCCCCCAGCTCCCTCAGCTGCTCCGCAGGAGTCCTCCAGACCCTTCTTGTGCTCCAGCCCTTCCCCAGCTCTGTTCCTGGCTCTGGACATGCTCCAGCCCCTTGGTGTCCTTCCTGGCATCCCTGGATGGGATCCAGCAGCTCTCAGAGTGCCCACAGAGCAGGCGAAGGGGATCCCAACCCTTTCATCCCAGCGCGATGCACTTGAGCAATTCTCTTCAACTCCCTTTTTCATGAGTGCAGCAGATGGGAATGATAAACCCCAGCACTTCCTGGCTCCTCTCCAGGAAAAACTCAGGAACGCAGAAAAAGCCTGTGGGTTTTGGCAGGATGACGTCAGCACCTTTTTCCTTCTGGGCTTCAACAGGCTGGAGATCTCTGTCCTCTCTGCCAGCTTCCTGAGGGTGTCCCCAGGACACTCCTGGGCTTCAAACCACCTGGGTCCATACCTGTCCCTGGACTCTTCCCTGAGATGACGAAGAAGGAGATGATTTCAGACTGTCCCCTGGGATAAGGAAGAGGGCCACCACTTCTTGGTCTCTCCCATCCCAACTTATGAATTGTAGAATCAGAAATGTAATTTTTGACTCAAACAGGAGGATAAGGCACATTGCAGCCTGGTGTAAATATAAGAAGTCAGGAGGATGAACTGGAAGGAAATTTGGGGGAAAATAATAAAAACAGCAGGAAAGTAACACTGGTTCAAATAGAAATGATCATTTCTTCCTTATTTTGCTCATTTAGATGACAAGGACTTGACAATATTGATATAATATACCATATTTTGTGTGCACCGGATCAATCATAGAATCATAGAATGGTCGAAGTTGGAAAGGACCTTAAATCCCATCTGGTTCCACCCGTCATAACACACACACACTGCAGAGAAGTCAGGGCTGATTCACCTCTCACTCCTCCCAGAGCTACAGAAAAATCCAGTCAAACATTAATCAAATTAATTTGATTGCAATGTGATGTAATTTGGAGAGGGCTAATGACTAATCTGGCTGGGCAACCTGGAGCTCTAATGGCAGGTTTGGGGCTCTGGCTTATCCTTTCACGCTGCTTTTTTTTTCTTTGTGAGTAATTTGTGTCCACTCAGAGTTGTCAGACCTTCCCACCATTCACAGACGAGGAGCTGGTGCCAGTGTAAAAGCCCAGCCAGCCAGGCAGAGGGTGCTGCTCATCCTTGTGCCAGCCCAAGGGAGGATTTATCCTCCTCACTCTGGCTCTAACCACCACTGGGGACTCCTCTGTGGCAGGATTTTGGAACAAGATGATCACAGGATGTGGGAAGAGATCCTAAAGCCCCTCCAGTTCCACCCCTGCCATGGGCAGGGACACCTTCCATTAGACCAGGTAGCTCCAAGCCCTCACTCACCTCCGACCAACCCAAACCCAAAATGAGAATAATGAATCCTAGTTCTCAGAGTGATGCTCAAGGAAACACCTTGACATTCCCACAAGATCACCTAAATCAGCTCAAAATAGGATCATAGGATGGTTTGGGTTGGATGGGATCTTAAATCTCATCCCATTCCACCCTCTGCTATGGGCAGGAACACCTTCCACTATCCCAGGTTGCTCCAAGCCCCGTCCAGCCTGGCCTTGGACACTGCCAGGGATGGGGCAATCTCAAGGAAATCTGTTAGAGTGTCTTACCACTCTCACAGGGAGGAATTCCTTCCCAACATCCCATCTAACTCTCCACTTTTCCAGTTTGAGGCCATCACCTCTTGTCCCATCGCTTCCTTTCCAAGCACTCTCCAGCTCTCCTGGAGTCCCTTGGAAGGAGGTTCAAGGTCTCCTTTCCCTTCTCCTCTCCAGGTGAGCTCCCCCAGCTCTCCCAGCCCGGCTCCAGAGGGGCTCCAGCCCTGGAGCAGCTCCGGGGCCTCCTCTGGACTCTCCAGCGGCTCCAGGTGCTCCCTGTGCTGGGCCCCAGGGCTGGGGCAGCTCTGCAGGTGGGGTCTCACCTGGGCACAGGGGCAGAGGGGCAGAACCCCCCCAGCTCCCCCCTGCCCACGCTGGGGCTCAGCCCGGCCTCGGGGGTCTCTGGACTGTGGCAGGTCCAGCTCTCACCCCCGGCACCCCCAGGTCCTTCTTCCAGGGCTGCTCTCAATTATTTCCCTGTTCAGTCTGTGTTTGTCCTGGGATCCCCCTGATCCAGGGCAAACCCGTGTTTCCCCTCCCCTGGGGAGCATTGAGTGATGAGACGAGACAAAAATATCTTCATCTCTCTGCAGTTTATTGGTACCGAAGGACCCTGGGGCCAGGGTGCTGGCAGGAAGCAGCAGATTCACACGACAGAGGGGGGCAACAGGGCCACACACGCTCCAGGTGGGAAGGAGAGGAGGGAAAAGGATCCATAAAACATTAAAGCTGCCAAATTACTCCACCTGGGGAAGGTGGACAATTCCAGAGACCCTTTTCTCACTCCTAAATCTGACTATGGGACATCATGTCCTTCCTTCTGTCCATGTGGGCTCCTGACACAGCTGGAGCGGGATGCAGGGGACCAATGCGGGGCGGGAGGGAAACACAGGCCCTAAAAAGTGACAGGAAAGAGCATTTTTCCACAGGCTTCTCCTCAGCTGGCGCAGCAGCCCCAGGGAGCTCTGCAGTGCTGGGGACCCACAAGGGAGATGTTTCACCCCAGCAGGGCTCAGCGAGGACCAGGCTGGGCCAGAGGGATGTGTCTCGTTTTCAATCTCACTTTGGGGAGATGTCCCCTGGAAACAGTTTGTTTCCTCCTGAATACTGATGGGGATGGAAGGGGCTGTGCTGCTGGTGGGAGGAAGAGGAAGATGCTGCTTTCCCTGGGGGGATGGAGGTGAGGGCTCAGTATTTGACCCCCGAGGATTTGACCGTCGTGGTGGTGACGCATCTCCGCACGGAGGAGGAGCCGCCCCCAGCCATGAAGTTGCCACCTGCAGAGCCGCACATCCTCCCGCTCCCAGAGGAGAAGCCACCGCTGAGGATCCCTCCTCCCACACCACAGCTGCCGCCAATGACGTTCCCACTGCCAACCACGCACACTCCTCCTCCACCCAGGCCATTGCTGGCTCCAAAGCTGCCAGATCTGCCTCCGGACACGGTGGTTCTGCCCACCACAGCTGGAAGAGAGAGAGAGGCTCATTGAACATTGGGCAACATCCTGGGAATCCTCACAAAACCCAGGATAAAGGTAATTCTGCAGAGAAAACAATGTGTGAATACTTACAGACATTCACGTTGGAGGGGTTCTCTAAGCAGAGCCTGTGTAGGGAGAGGAATGTCAGTTGTTAATCGAATACAGTTGGAAGCAAAACTCCATGAAATTCCCCAAACATTCCTTTTATATCCTGTTTCATACAAGATCAGTCAAGTCCCCTGAGAAGTATTCCCCATGGGGACCACATTTCTGTTTTGGGCTTCATAATGTGGAGGAAAAAAGGAAAGTAATCAGATTTCAACATTAAATGTGTTGCAAGAGATGATTAAAGATTAATCTGACCCAAGGCGGGAGAGAACCATGGCCCGGCCAATGGGGGGAGGTCTCACCTGTTCTCCTCCCCCTCCAGCAGCTTCCGGTACATGGCGATCTCAACGTCCAGCGCAATCTTGATGTTCAGCAGCTCCTGGTACTCCTTCAGCAGGCGAGCCAGCTCCTCCTTGTCCTTGCTCAGAGCACATTCCAGCTCTTCCAGCTTCCTCCTGGCATCTTTGAGGGCCATCTCTCCCCTCTCCTCAGCCTCAGCGATGGCTGACTGCAGATGATGGTTCTGGGGAGAAGAAAATGAGTTTCTCAATTCCCTCTGCCCACCCTCAGCTAGAAAATCCTCATGGCATAAACTGGAGGGAAAACAGGAGGAACCCATGAGGCACTGGCCAACCCCCACCTGCTTCTTCACGTTCTCGATCTCTGTCCGCAGCCTCTGGACATTCCTGCTCAGCTCCTGGATCTCAATCTTGGTGTTGCGGAGGTTGTCCCCATGCCGGCCAGCCGTGCTCTGGAGCTCTTCATACTGGAGACGTCAGGATAGAGATACCCATCAGTAACACAACTGACCAAAAACTCAGGTGTCTCCTGTACTCCAGGTGCCTCAAACCCTTCCCAACTCACCCGGCTCTGGTACCAGGCCTCGGCCTCGGCCCGGCTGTTCTGAGCAATCTGCTCATACTGGCGCCGGACCTCCTCAATGATGCTGTCCAGGTCCAGGTGCCGGTTGTTGTCCATGGACACCACCACAGACAGGTCCCGGCTGATCGTCTGCATCTGAGACAGCTCCTGCAACCAAGACATGAGTCAGAGGCACCATCTCAAGCCTACATCCACCCGGAGACCCCATTCAACCTCAACGTTTGGCCTCCTCATTGCAACTCCAGCCCCCCTGGAGAAGGGAGAGCTCTTACCTCCTCGTAGATGCACCTCAGGAAGTTGATTTCGTCTGTCAGAGCTCCCACCTTGGCTTCCAGCTCGACTTTGGTCATGTAGGCACAGTCCACATCCTAAAGGAAAGATCCCAGAACTGGGCCACGGCTTCCTCTCGTTGCACAAGAACTGTTGGCTCATCTTGTTGGGATCTGCCCATCTTGGAGCTTAGTCTTTCCCATGTATTTACCTCCTGTCCCCCC
This sequence comes from Ifrita kowaldi, assembly GCA_013398055.1. Lineage (NCBI taxonomy): Eukaryota > Metazoa > Chordata > Aves > Passeriformes > Cinclosomatidae > Ifrita > Ifrita kowaldi. The sequence goes on along the minus strand of VZRS01001584.1, from coordinate 9,204 downwards.
CCACCCCACCCCTGCCAGTGCCTCCAGACTCACCTTCTTCAGCACCACAAACTCGTTCTCAGCAGCCGTGCGACGGTTGATCTCCTCCTCATACCTGTGGTGGGGGCAGGACAAGGTGAGACTCTGAGACCCCTGGTCACTCCACCCACGCGGTCTCCGCACCAGCTCCACTCTCCCGGCCAGTCCCTCCCCGTCCGTCCCCACACTCACTTGGTTTTGAACTCCTCCACGTACTGCCGCATGTTCTGCAGCTCTGACTCCAGCTGCCCCCGCTGCCCCAGCAGAGACTCCAGCCTCCTCCGCAGGTTCTGGATGTAATTCTCAAAGATCACATCCAGGTTCTTCCTTGGCCCCGACGGGCCTTGCTGCTGGAGCAGCTCCCACTTGGTGGAGAGCACCTTGTTCTGCTGCTCCAGGAATCGGACCTACAGCCAACAAATGGTGTGTGAAACATTCCCCAGGGAGACACCCTACTGCTCATACCTCCTGGGAGTTTCGGAAGGCCATGGGAATCATTCCCCAAAACCTTAACAGGACCATTGCTCCAAGGGAAAAATTCTTCCCTTTTTTCTCCCTTTTTTCTCCCCATTATCCTCAAATTCCTCCTCTTTTCTCCTATGTTTCTGCTCTCTTTTGTTTTGTTGTGTTGGGGTTTTTTGGGAGGGGATGGGTGGGTGGCCTTTAGCTATTGAAATGCTTCCATTCCAGTCTTACACATTATTTCCAACACCAGTTGGGATTTTTGACATTAATTTTCAGAAGCATTAGATCCTTTTCGACCTTCTAGTGAATGAAATCCTATTGGTCTCTGTATTCAAGAACATTCCTCTTATCATATTCCATATATACATGCATATTCCATATACATGTAATATATTTGAAAAACATGGAGAACTCTTTTAACCTACATTCTCCCAGTTCAGATAAGCTAAAGGGAACTTATCTGCACTTAAACTGAAATAAGAAATGGTCAGGAATTTCTTTGAATCTTGTTCCTAAATTTTAAGTTCCTTGATAAAAATTATCTGAGAAAAAGGACAGACTTAAAGAAACACTTTTGTCACTGAGTATATCCCCATCTCTTTGGCCTGCCTGCACTGGAGAGAAAACCAAGGAAGAATTTTCATCCACCAAATCTGGAGAAAGTTTCTCTGTGGATGCTAAATTTTGACATTTCCTCAGGAGGAAACCAGATAGAACCCAATGGAAAAAATCACAGCCCAACATTGAGCTGAGAAAGACGATATTTCCCTTTCCAGAGCACAAGAAAATTCCGCATTTCTCCCATTCCCAAGCAAATTCAACTCCAGCCTCTCACCTTGTCGATGAAGGAGGCAAACTGGTTATTCAGAGTCTTGATCTGCTCCTTCTCCTGGCACTTCACTTGCTGGATCTGAGGGTCAATGTCAACGTGGACTGGCCGCAGGAGGGTCGGGTCCACCTGCACCGGTTGAATGCCTCCAGGGAACCCAGGGCCACCTCTGACGGGGCCACCAAAGCCGCCCATTCCTCCACCAATGACACCTCCTCCAATGCCACCAAATCCTCCTGGAAATCCTCCACCAAAGCCACCAATCCTACATCCGTAGCCACTGCCATAAGAGCTGCCCATGGAAATCCTTGTGCTGCCCCCCAGGTTGTGGAGGCTCCGGCTGCTGAATCCTCCGCAGCGTCCGCTGCCACCTCCAATCCCCCTGGACGTGGAGAATGAGCTGTAGCTGATCCTGCTCCGGCCACCACCTCCAAAGCCACCACCAACAGCAGAGCAGGAGCTGAATCCCCTTTTGCTCCCAACTCCGAAGCTCCTGCAGACAGACTGACGAGACATGGCTGGTTCTCCTCAAAAGAGCCAAAACTGGGGAAGATTAGGAGACCGACAGAGCTGAGCTGGTGCTGAGGGTAGAGAGAAGTGCTCAGAGTCTTCTCTGGCTCCACAGCTCCAGGCATTCCCTTTTATCTACTCCTGGAGGTGGGCTGGGACAGCTTGGGCGTGAAGAGGAAACAAATTTACTGTCTTCATCAGCTTGGTGCGGTTAACAGATTTTTGCCAAATTGGTGACTCCACCCAGAAATCCGCTTCGCTGTGCAGAAGGAAAAGCAGGAGCACCGAGGCAGGTCTCCGTGAGTAAGTGGACTCCCATATCTTTATGACATCTGGAAAAATATGTTTTACAGTGATGTTGTCATGTTATTCCCTCCTCCCACTTCCCTGCCTGCTCCTAATGACTCCACAAGTTGTCTTACTCTGGATTTTTTGCCTGACACTCCACACCAGGCAAGGATTTTGGTGAAACCCAGGCAGAATGAGGCTTTCACAATTGCCCCAAGCGCACCCGGAATCTCCTTGTTAAGCAGAAAATTCCCAATGGCTTTCCAAGTGGAAACATGCCACGTCATTAACATTTAACAGAAGTCAGCATTTCTTTTTTATTCAGAAAGAAGCTGCTTAGTTCCTTTCTAAGAGCATCAAGTGGGATTTTTCCCTCCAAAATGTGTCCCACAGAACCTGAGATAACCAGGTCCTGGGATTCTGAGCACCAGAGTAAGAGAACAAGGGTGTCCAACTCCTTAATTGTACTTTTCCAATGACCACGGGGATTGTCAAGCCACAGAGGATGGAAAGGACGCTCCAGGCAGTAGATGTTGTAATGATGACTGACAATAATGTTTAATTTCATGCACCAGCTCCCCAGCAATGGATTCAGACTCTCATATGAAGGACATCTTGAAGGTACCTTCTGAGCCTCACTGATCAAATAAATATTTTAGTTCTATTTATGAATTTTATTGGTAAAAAATGCCAGCATTTCATTCTTATTTCCTGAAAATCATGAATAAAAGTCAAGGGAAATATATATTTTAAAGCACTTCAGCAGTCCAACAGTATCCTGTATTTAAGTTTCCCAATTGCGTGTGTTGAGTTTTCATGGTCACACAGGAAATTCAAGCAGGTAAATGTGGTTTGGAAGCATCCCTAGGAATCAGCTGGTGGCCACAGACACAGCAAACACTTTGGAAACCAGCCCAGGAAAATACTTCCAAAAGCCACGGGAGAAATCAGAAGCATGAATGTCATTGATTGTCACTGGGATGAGGCTTCTAGAGCCACAGACTGTGTGAAATGGGATGGAAGGGAGGCCGTTACCCTTGATGGGGATTCAACTGCCAAGATTATCCCACCCTTAGGGACTCAACAGTTGGCCAACGGTTATTTGACCATTGAAGGATTCAACAGTTGGCCAAGAATTATCCCACCATTAATGGATTAAACAATTGGCGAAGGGCTATCCCTCCCTTGAGGGACACAAGTCATGGTTGGCCAAAGGTTGCCCAGGTGTGTGTTCCTTCAGCAGGAGAATGGACAGCATCCCCACAGCCTGGAGGGGACACCCTCCCTCCCTTCCAAAAGCAGCTGCAATCAAGATGGGCTGGTTTCTCCATGGTCATCTCCCAGATGGAGATTTAAGTTCTCCAGACCATCCTGCAGCCCAGCACACTCACTCATGATGAGCAGCTCGGGGGAGCTGCAGAGGGGCTCGGGTTTAGGTGGAGAAAACAGACTGTCCCTTCTCCTGGCCTCCCCAGCTGCCAAACCCATGGTATGAAGGCACCAGGACTTCACTGGAACATCCTGCAAGGAGGTTCCACAACGAGGAGGAAGATCTGCAAAGTCAGCCAGATGCCTGGGTGCTGACCACACTGAGCTCCTGCAGATAAGACACCCAGATTGAGTCACTCTGACGTCTTCAGACAAGATGTGCAGATTATTCCAAATCTGGAGTCACCTGAGCCTCCTCCAGGTGAGACTCAACAGGCAGCGGGGCTCCAGCCGTGCCCTCAGATCTCTTGCGCAAGGAGCTGCGCACAGCAGAATCTTCCACATCAGGGAAAACGTGAACTCGGCAGAAAATGTGGTGGATGGAAACCGAGCCACGCTCTGGCTTCGCATCTGACCCAGCCAAGAGCACGGAGAAGGTGTCGCAATGACTCCTCACAGCAGCGCTACAACGCCATGTAAAGTTCACTGTAAAGTTTNGACTCCCATATCTTTATGACATCTGGAAAAATATGTTTTACAGTGATGTTGTCATGTTATTCCCTCCTCCCACTTCCCTGCCTGCTCCTAATGACTCCACAAGTTGTCTGACTCTGGATTTTTTGCCTGACACTCCACACCAGGCAAGGATTTTGGTGAAACCCAGGCAGAATGAGGCTTTCACAATTGCCCCAAGCGCACCCGGAATCTCCTTGTTAAGCAGAAAATTCCCAATGGCTTTCCAAGTGGAAACATGCCACGTCATTAACATTTAACAGAAGTCAGCATTTCTTTTTTATTCAGAAAGAAGCTGCTTAGTTCCTTTCTAAGAGCATCAAGTGGGATTTTTCCCTCCAAAATGTGTCCCACAGAACCTGAGATAACCAGGTCCTGGGATTCTGAGCACCAGAGTAAGAGAACAAGGGTGTCCAACTCCTTAATTGTACTTTTCCAATGACCACGGGGATTGTCAAGCCACAGAGGATGGAAAGGACGCTCCAGGCAGTAGATGTTGTAATGATGACTGACAATAATGTTTAATTTCATGCACCAGCTCCCCAGCAATGGATTCAGACTCTCATATGAAGGACATCTTGAAGGTACCTTCTGAGCCTCACTGATCAAATAAATATTTTAGTTCTATTTATGAATTTTATTGGTAAAAAATGCCAGCATTTCATTCTTATTTCCTGAAAATCATGAATAAAAGTCAAGGGAAATATATATTTTAAAGCACTTCAGCAGTCCAACAGTATCCTGTATTTAAGTTTCCCAATTGCGTGTGTTGAGTTTTCATGGTCACACAGGAAATTCAAGCAGGTAAATGTGGTTTGGAAGCATCCCTAGGAATCAGCTGGTGGCCACAGACACAGCAAACACTTTGGAAACCAGCCCAGGAAAATACTTCCAAAAGCCACGGGAGAAATCAGAAGCATGAATGTCATTGATTGTCACTGGGATGAGGCTTCTAGAGCCACAGACTGTGTGAAATGGGATGGAAGGGAGGCCGTTACCCTTGATGGGGATTCAACTGCCAAGATTATCCCACCCTTAGGGACTCAACAGTTGGCCAACGGTTATTTGACCATTGAAGGATTCAACAGTTGGCCAAGAATTATCCCACCATTAATGGATTAAACAATTGGCGAAGGGCTATCCCTCCCTTGAGGGACACAAGTCATGGTTGGCCAAAGGTTGCCCAGGTGTGTGTTCCTTCAGCAGGAGAATGGACAGCATCCCCACAGCCTGGAGGGGACACCCTCCCTCCCTTCCAAAAGCAGCTGCAATCAAGATGGGCTGGTTTCTCCATGGTCATCTCCCAGATGGAGATTTAAGTTCTCCAGACCATCCTGCAGCCCAGCACACTCACTCATGATGAGCAGCTCGGGGGAGCTGCAGAGGGGCTCGGGTTTAGGTGGAGAAAACAGACTGTCCCTTCTCCTGGCCTCCCTTCCAGCTGCCAAACCCATGGTATGAAGGCACCAGGACTTCACTGGAACATCCTGCAAGGAGGTTCCACAACGAGGAGGAAGATCTGCAAAGTCAGCCAGATGCCTGGGTGCTGACCACACTGAGCTCCTGCAGATAAGACACCCAGATTGAGTCACTCTGACGTCTTCAGACAAGATGTGCAGATTATTCCAAA
>VZRS01001583.1:15892-30309 GCA_013398055.1 Ifrita kowaldi | reverse complement strand
CCGTATCCCGTATCCCGTATCCCATCCCTTTTCCAGCACTGCGCCTCCTGGCGGCACCGCTGCGAACGCCCTCTCCCCCTCCCCGTGCGCAGTGGTCTCGCCTCTCTCTCCCCCCGCTCTCCTCGCATGGTACGTCCCTCCGCCCCGCTCCCGCGCATGCGCGCTCCCGCCGGACGCGGCCCGGGGAGGCTGCGCGCGCACGCGCAGAGCCGGGAACCGTGAGCGCGCCGGGACCGGGGGGAGACGGGTGAGAGAGACCCGCGGGCCGGGCCGGGCCCCCGCGGGCTGAGAGAGACCCGCGGGCCGGGCCGGGACTTTACCCGGCTTTAGCGTGTCCCCTGAGCTCGGGCGGGGCGCGGCGGCTCCGGGAGCGGCGGCACGATGAACGCGGCGCAGGGCACGGTGGGCAGCGACCCGGTCATCCTGGCCACGGCCGGCTACGACCACACGGTGCGGTTCTGGCAGGCGCACAGCGGCATCTGCACCCGCACGGTGCAGCACCAGGACTCCGTATCCTTCCTGCCCCGGCAGCTCGGGGCCGTCCCCGCGTTCGGCACCCGGGTCGGGCCCGGCTGATGCTCGTACCGACCTTAACGGCGCCCGCAGCAGGTGAACGCGCTGGAGATCACGCCGGACCGGAGCATGATCGCAGCCGCAGGTGAGCGCTCCTGTCCCGCCGGGCACACCGGGAGCCGGGCCGGGGCTCACCCGCTGGCCGGTGCTTGCAGGGTACCAGCACATCCGCATGTACGACCTCAACTCCAACAACCCCAACCCCGTCATCAACTACGACGGCGTGAGCAAGAACATCACCTCGGTGGGGTTCCACGAGGACGGACGCTGGATGTACACGGGCGGGGAGGACTGCATGGCCCGGATCTGGGACCTCAGGTGGGCACGGGGGGGTTCCCCCCTCTGGCAGCACCCCCGAGCTGTGGGGCCGATCTCACACCCCTGAACACTCCTCCCTCACTGTCTGTCACAGGTCCCGGAACCTCCAGTGCCAGCGCATTTTCCAGGTGAACGCTCCCATCAACTGTGTCTGCCTGCACCCCAACCAGGTGAGGAAACTGCCTCCTCTGGGGTGTCCCAGCTCAGAGAATCCTGTGGAAGGGACATTAAAGCTCATCCCGTTCCACCCCCTGCCATGGGCAGGGGCACCTTCCACTATCCCGGGTTGCTCCAAGCCCCATCCAGCTTTGGACACTTCCAGGGATGGGGCAGTCACAGCTTCTCTGGGCAATCTGTTCCTGTGACTCCTCTGGGTAAACCTGAGGAGCTGCAGAGACGTATCCCAGCAGAAGATGGAGTACAACAGAAGATGGCCTGGGGGCTTCACACGATGTGTTTGTGCTAAAGACCTGGTGGCTGTTGCAAAGGGACAGCACAGGGGCTGTGCTGGGCTCGTCCCATGGGAGGAAACACACCCTTGGAGCGGGCTCTGCCCCTGAACATCACTGGGGATGTGATGGGAGTGAAGTTGGAAGAATCAGGGTAGTTGGGAAGCTTGAGGGTGACAACACTGCCAAGAAAAAGCATCATGGGGCCTTTGGCTGTGACTCCCTTCAGGTCAGATTTGCCTGAGGTTCCCCAGTGGGTTCAGCAGCTGTTGCTGAGCAGAGGGAGAGTGGGGGTTCTTGAAGAGGCTGAAGGGAGCAGGAGCTGGGAAATCAATAGGGATCAATCAGTGCTAATGGCCTGGCTGGGCTGGGCTGGGCTTGCAGGGCTGTGGTTTTGCCTGCAGACAGGGTGGTGCAAACCTCTGTAAAATGCTGAGTAAAGGAAATGTTCCCTCGCATTTCATTCGGCAAAGGCTTAATTTTGCAGATCATGAATTTCAGACTAAATTTGAGATCAGTTATTTGGACCAGACTGTCCAAATGCTCTTGTAGTGTCAGTGCTGTGAGAATGCATTATGTTAAATAAATATTGCTGCACACAGGTCTTAGATGGGAAATAATCCCTGACCAAGATGCTGCTGAGGTGCAGAGTGTTGGTTTGTGAGCAGAAGGTGGTTAATTAGTCCAAAGGTGGCAGCATTTGTTCGGACAGTTCCATGGTTCTGCAGTTCCCTCTGCAGAGATGCTGATCCAATTATCCAGAGATTCCTCACGGCCTGGGTAAAGCCATGAAAACTTTGGACTCAGCATTTACACCTGCTGAGAGGGGGCTGAGGGTTGAGGAGCCCAGAAGAGGCTTTTGTGCAGTCAGAAAAATGCATTGAGTGGTGTTTGTCTCCTCAGCACCAGGCTCTGCTCCCAGGGACAGGATTAGCTGTGCCTGATGACCTGATCTCCTCTAGGGATTCTGCTAAAATTATGGACAGCGCAGGGCTGTCGATAAAGCCCTGGTTTGAGTGGAGACATGCCAGCATTGTCTTCTGCTCTGAGCACGGGATCAGAGCCAGGTCTCCTGCCCTTGGCTCTTGTCCTTCCCCTGAGAAGGGGAGAGAGAGAGAAAAACCCACTTCAGGCTGTAATTTTCAGGTGTCTGCACCCTTGAGTGCTTCAGTTGTTCTGTGGCCAACCTGCCCCTTAATGCTGCCTCCCAGACGTGCTGAAAACCACTTGGCTCCTGTGGATGTCGTTTGGAGCTGTAGCTGTGCCACAGCCCTGGAATTTGGGCAGCTGCTGTTTGCCCTGGGGTTTAGAAAATCAACAAACCCTTCTTGGGAGGGAAACAGGCTTTTGCAGAGTGTCATGGGCATCAGTACTCAGCTGGGACAGCCAGGGTGTGAAACAGCCCTGAGCTGGGGAGAGAGGAGGCAGGACAGGACCCTGCTGCTTAAGCCCAGAGCAAGGCTCCAGTGGCGCTGCACAGGCACGATGTGGGTGCCAGCTCCAGGCTGCTGCTCGGCGGTGCCTGGAGAGACATGGCTGCTGTGTCCCTGCAGGCAGAGCTGATCGTGGGTGACCAGAGCGGGGCCATCCACATCTGGGACCTGAAGACCGACCACAACGAGCAGCTCATCCCTGAGCCCGAGGTGTCGGTGAATTCGGTGCACATCGACCCCGATGCCAGTTACATGGCTGCTGTGAACAGCTCGGTGAGCTCTGCCGGGGTGCGCCGGGACAGCCGCGCCGGCTCGGCCGGGCCGTGCTGGGGTGGGGGAGCTGGGCTGGTTTCAGGTGGGCATCCACCAGCCCAGACACAGATCCCGCTGTGTGTCCACAGGGAAACTGCTACGTGTGGAACCTGACGGGCGGCATCGGCGAGGAGGTGACGCAGCTGATCCCCAAGACCAAGATCCCGGCACACAACCGCTACGCCCTGCAGTGCAAGTTCAGCCCCGACTCCACGTGAGTGTGGAGCCCCTCAGCTCCCTCCCAGGGCAAACACGGGTCTTTCTGGGCAGGCAGGGGCCAGCTGTGCCTCCAGCTGTGGCTGCTGCTGGCTGCGTACTGCAGGTCCCCAGGGAGGAGTGGGGCAGGAGGCAGGGCATGTGGCACCACAGAGTTGCTGTCAGTGGTGTCCCACTCGTGCTCCCTGAGCTCAGCAAGGTTTGCAGCCATGAGCTGTTCTACAACTGGGATCCAACTGCTGCAAAGTGTGAGCTCCTTCATGGAATCTGTTCAGCTGGAATCTCCTAAATCAGACAGTGCAGGCATAAGGAGATCTGATTGCAATGGGGACAGCTCTCCAGGCTGTCACTGGCCTTGGCCCAAGTCTGTGGTAACAAGAGGCCCACAGTGGGACAGTGACTAATGAGGTTGCCCTCACGTGTCCTTCTCGCAGGCTCTTGGCCACCTGTTCTGCTGATCAGACGTGCAAGATCTGGAGGACTTCAAACTTCTCTCTGATGACAGAGCTGAGCATTAAGAGCAACAACCCTGGGGAGACGTCCCGGGGCTGGATGTGGGACTGCGCCTTCTCCGGGGACTCCCAGTACATTGTCACAGGTGAGGCACCACCTGGACTGTGCAGGGCCCTGCACCAGCCAGACCTGACCAGTTACCCTGGCTGGGACATTGCCAGAGCCTGGGGCACGGGGGGTGTGAGGTGGGAGCACCCAGCACCACACTCCCAACACATTCTTCTGACTGGAGCGTTTTGTCTGTGCTGCAGTGGGGCAGCTGTTTGAACTGGAGAGGAGATCTCCAGCTGTGCTGTTCATCTCAGTGCACAGCATGTTAGTCCCTTAAACACACCTGTGGTAATTTATACACTCACTGCTCTCCAAAATAATTAAACCCCACATAACAGAGCTGCACTGAGCTGCTCTGCAATGCTGGTCATCACCAGCCCTAAGGATGGCTGAATGAAGCAAGAGGAGAGTCTTTCTTATATTAAGACTAAAAAAGAAACTTAAAAGGTAATATCATATATCCCTCTCTTCACTCTCTGTTTCAGCCTCCTCTGATAACCTGGCCAGACTGTGGTGTGTGGAGACAGGAGAGATCAAGAGGGAATACAGTGGCCACCAGAAAGCTGTGGTCTGCCTGGCCTTCAATGACAGCGTGTTGGGATAACGGGCACGTGTGGCAAGGACAGGACTGCTGTTTGTTTCCCCTTGCCTTGCCAGAGCCTCTCCAGAGCCTGGGTCATGCGCTGTACCCATCCCCTCCTGCCTGGACAGGGCTGGGGCTCTGGCAGGGGCAGCTGCAGCTGCATGGGGTGAGACCAGGCTTCAGCTCCAGGCAGGACATTGCTGAAACGTGTGTGGCCTCTGAGGGAGGGAATGGGAGAGGGAGGCACAATCCCACTGCAGGGACACTGGTACAGTTCAGCTGGAGGAATCCCTGGGGCATCGGCTGCTGACAGCTTTGGATGTTCTTGTACCCCAAAGTGGGAAAAAAATAAAAGCCTTTGCAAGTGATGGGAGAGCCTGAGCAAAGAGGAGAAGCAGCTCTTGTCTCGGTTTGCAATCCCTTTATTCAAAGTGTTTCACAGAGTGACTTGGAGAGCTGCTCTCCTAAAGCCAACCACCCCCCCAGATGTAACAACCACCTTGTGTTGAACAGAGCCTGGAGCCCCAGAACTCCAGCTACTTCCCGGGATTCCTCTAGGCCTGGGTCTCCTAATTCCTACGGACAAGGCGCAGCCCTGGAGCAGAGCTGCAGAGTGTCTGTGCTGACAGTGCTGAGCAGAGGCCTCCTGTGTCTCTAAACTCTCCTGACCTGCAGCATGGAATCAGCAGGACGCTCTGGGGATGCTGTAGGTGTTCCCTTCCGTGTGGAAGTCAGAGGCTTTTCAGGAATCCAGTTCAAGTATGAGGGCAGAGGGGGCGGCCGTGGCTGCAGCACTTACTCAGGCAGGTAATAGAAGCAGATGGAGACACAGATGTTGCTGGGGAAGCAGATGTCAATGCACAGGTAGATGAGGCGCTGCCTCCCCGGCCCTGCCAACGAGTGAGGACAGCATGAGAGCAATGCTTTGGTCCTGCAGCTACAGAATCCCCAGGGATGCTTTGGTCCTGCAGCTACGGAGTCCCCGGGGAGCTGAGCAAGGGGAAGGCCTCAGGGAATGACCTTTCTTATTAAAGCTGGAGTGAGGCAGAGCAGGCTGACAGCTTAGCAGGCTGCTTTGCCTGAGGGTGAAGGTGACAGGGATTAACCAGTGGTGTCTCAGGGGACAGCTCTGTGTGCTGGCTGTGCTGTGCTGCTGGGGCAGGGGCTCAGAGCCCATCCCAGTACCACGGCTTGGGACAGGGGGTGGGTATGAGCCAGCCCTCAGGGATGGTGAACAATGGTCTGATTGTGCACTAGAGGTCACCCATCCCTGTCCTGGGCCTTGGCAGCCTGTCCTGGGATGCATCAGCTGTTGTGCAGCACAGCCTGATCCTCTTAGAGATGCTAGAAAAGCTCTTGCTTCCCACTGCCAAGGGGACTTACCCTGCTGTCTCTGCACCCAGAAGATGGATGCCTGCTCACACAGGGCCTGCACAGCCTCCCCCAGGCCCCTGGGGTCCACCTGCTCCCCTGCCACAATGCCCAGGAACTCCCGGTAGAACTTGGTCTGGTTGTTGTGGTGTAGCAGCTGCTCAGCCTGAAAGAAACGTCCCTGTTAGTTCCTCCCGAGGCACTTTGTCCCTCTGGCCCACAGCCCTGCTCTGGCTCCCAGGGTACCCCAGGAGTGGTCTGTACCCCTGGCAGGTTTCTCCTGCCAGCTGCCCTGTCCCAGCTCCCAGGGTGAGGCTGCCAGCTCTCATTTTCTGTCTGGGGGCTGCTGGCAACCCCAGCACTACCAAAATTTACTTCCATTTGGGAGTGTCAGGGCTGGGCAGGTGCTTTCCTCTCCCTGCATCCCCTTTGGGAGCATGTGTTCCCACACTTCTCTGGGCGTAAGGTGAGGACCAAGGAGCTCCCAGGAGCCACTGAGGAAATGGAGAGTGGATGGCAGGGACACAAAAAAATGGGGCTTTCTGTTCTTCTGGAAATGGAATCTGCCCCTGCCCAGGCCACCACTGACATTTTGTTCTGAGGGTCCTTATACGTGATTGCCTCCAACTTGCTTCCCTGTGAGTTGGTAACAAACCCCCTTTGTTTTTCCTTCCCCAGATTTTTGAGCAGGTAACAGAATCCAGTGGGAGCGAGTCCTGCAGGAACCCTGCTATTCACCTCCATGGGACACATCCCCCTGCCCCAGGCTGTTTCCCACAAGAATCAGGGTATGGATAAACCCAGGAGCTCCTGTCCAGATCTGGCTCAGAGCCCAGCTCTGCTCCTGTGCCCCGTGAGCACTGAATCCCTCAGAACAGGGGCTGCCCCTGCTCCCCTCGGCTGGGAGAGCCCTGCCCTGGGTCCTTGGGAGTGCAGAGTCACCCCTGCAAATCCACACAGGGGAGAATGTTCAGTGCAAAGCTCAATCCATCCCCCATCCCCCAGCTGTCCCGGGAATGCTGCAGCAGCTGCTCACACTGTGCTCAGAGGTATTGAGAGCCATCTGCAGGGTCTGCAGGTCCCAGGGGTCCATCCTCCTCAGGTAGCAGGTTCGCTGCTCCAGCGGCTTGTAGCACACGTAGCCCTGCGGACAGATGTGCCCTTGGAGCAGGCAGCACACACCCACCCTGTCCCAGGAGCCCCCTACAGTGGGCATTCCCCTTTCCCCTGCTCTGTGTTTCATGACTGAAGGTGCAGAGAAGGGCAGCAAACAGGAGCTGATGTCTTTCCTGCTCTGTAGCCCCTGCTCCCCTGGGTGCTAGGGAAGCAGGGATGCCCCAGCACTCACGTTCCTGCTGTCGTACAGCACCACGGCGCTCAGGTTGCTCTGCGAGGTGATGTAGTAGGTGACGGTGCTCCTGGCCTTGTCCACCACAGCTGTCTGGTTCCTCAGCGGGTCCTGCTGGCCCTGGAGCGTCACTCGGACGAGCTGGGAGCCAGCCTGGGCATGAGGAGTGGGAGGGCAGCAGCCACCATCAGCTGCTCAGTGCTTGTGTGCAGCATCTCCCACCAACATCCCCCAGTGGCCCTGTGCTGGTCCCTGTTCCTTGTCCGAGTGCTTCAGCAACGGAGGGGAGGAGGCTCTGACCCACAGGAAGGATGATCCATGACTCCATCCTCAGGGCTGGGGAGAGGCACCAGTGCCCCTCATGCCAAAGGCACCAGGTGCTGGAGGAGAGGGCCAGGGGACTCCCAGCCTCTGCCACAGCCCTGCCTGCAGCCTGCCAGCACCTCCCTGCCCTGCTTGCACCTTCCTGCATTGTCCAGCCACTGATCCAGCCAAACCCAGCCCAGATCTCAGCCCACTCATCCCTCCTGGGAGCTGCTTCCCACACAACTCAGGACTGCAGGCAGGAGGAGGGGAAGAGGCTTCCTGCCCAGATCGGGATCCCTTACCTGGGCAGAGCTGGGGGAGAAGCTGAGAACCCCCACAACACTGATGCCAACAACTGCAAAAAACAACAAGGCAACGGACAAGATGATCCAGAAGGTCCTGGAGGGAGCTGGGAAGTGTGCTGTGGCCCTCCTGTCCTGGGAGCCAGGGCAAAAGAAGGAGGAACAGGAGTTAAAATTGACCCTTCTGCCAATTCTTCTTCATCAAATATGTTTCCAGCTCGTGACACAAATCCTTGTGCAAACTCATTGGAGTGCAGAGCTGCCAAACCATTGCAGCACCTGGAATATTGGCACCTTTATCCCACAGCGCTGGAATTCCAGATCCAGCATCCTTGTAACCAGCACTGCCACATCCAGGGAAGCTGCAAAGCCCCCAGGGCAGGGCTGAAGCAGCAGCTTTCCAGACACAGGGAATAACAAATTAAATTATTTTGGTTTACAGCAGAAATCCCCAGGGAGACCGTCAGCACTGGAATCAGACCCCGAGTGGAGTGATTCTGCTTCTGTTCCCCTCCCTGTACTTCGCTGTGTTGGATTTTCTTGCTAAGCTTTCCTCCATGAGACCAAGGAAAAGAGTTTGGCAGTGCTGTGACATTTCTATTGGAACTATTAATTTACTTTAATTCTTATATTGAAGCAATTAAATTTAACTTCATGGCACATAATGGGATTTTTACAAAGCAGAAAATGTGCTTTCGATAATCTCAAACACAGCCCACATTTAAAAAATAACCTGTTTCTCAATCCTCTGAAGAACAGAGAAATTCAATCCATGCCCAGGATTACATGTGCTCCAGCTGCATGAGGATGGGCTCCTCCAGCCTTGGGACAGTTATGGATCTTTATTGGAAACAGGGAACTTCCAGATTATTCCCCCGGAAAAGCAGCGAGTTAGAACTGCACATGTCTGAAATCCTATCAATTCCAACAGAGCAGAGCCCCAGCCCTGCAGTAACTGGCAGGTTTTCTATAACCAGTGGAATTCCCTCCAGTGGGAAAGGTGCAGATAAAGGAATCCAGCAGCTCGCAGCCCTCGGCAGGTCACAGCTCACACCCATCGTGAGCCGCTTGGCCGTGGCTCCTCGGCTCCTCTGCCCTGTTACCTGACCAGTTTATCCTGTGTGAGTCCAGGCACCTCCAAGGCAATCCAGCTCACAGCAGCTGCCTTGCAGGAGCTGAACTGGGTGTGCTGGGGATGAACAAAACCCTACCAGGATCCACAGGAATGTCAGGAGCTCAGCCCCTTCAGAGGAGGATCAGGCAAGCACAGAGCAGGCACTGTCTGTGATAGAATCATGGAATCCTGGGATGGTTTGGGGTGGAAGAGACCTTAAAGCCCATCCAGTTCAAACCCCCTGCTATGGGCAGGGACACCTTCCACTATCCCAGGTTGCCCCAAGCCCTGGGCAATCTGGCCTTGGACACTTCCAGGGATGGAGCAGGCACAGCTTCTCTGGGCACCCTGTGCCAGGGCCTCCCCACTCTCACAGGGAGGAATTCCATCCCAACATCCCATCTAACCCTGCCCTCTGGCAGTGGGAAGCCATTCCCCTTTGTCCTGTCACACCCTTGTCTAAAGTCAAGTCCCAGAGGAAGGACAGAGCCAGCCTTTGCCCAGGAGCTGCAGGAACAGGGAATACTCACTGCAGGGGCAGCACGGCCGGTGCCCTCCCCTCCTTCCATCCTCCACTTCAGGCAAGGACCTGGCTGCTGCCGCTCTGCCTCCTGCCCACGCACAGACTGGGCATGATCCCGGCTCCAGGCACACCTGGAAAACCTAAACGTGTGTCCATGGGACATAAATACCTGTCCCTCGCAGCCAAAGGGCTCCACGGGAGGGGGAAACCTGAGGCCGGAGTGGGAGTTGAACGCTGCTGTCAGTGCCCGGCGCGGCTCTTCCTGCTCACCCCCGGCAGGGGCCGGAGCCACAATCGGGGCCTTTGTGTGCCCTCAGGGCTGGCAGGCCCCAACAAGGGCCCAGGTGAGGCTCACTGAGGGATCAAATGACCAGAGGACAGTGGCAGCCTGCCCTTGTGGCAGCAGCAATTCCCGCATCTCAACGGAACTCGGTGCTGCCGGAGCTCCGTGGGCTGGAGCCAGGTGTTGATCCTGCTGTCCCGAGCCTGGGCTGCACAGACTCACCTGTGCCACCCTCGGAGGAAAAGGGAAAAGGGGCTGTGCCACAGAGTCACCACCACAGCCTGCACGGCACTGTCACCCATATCCTGTGCTCAGAAACTCCCTGTGGGAACAGCGTTCCCCGATCACCCAGACCCTGAGCAGTCCAGGAGCCCCCAAAACATTTGAGGCCTGCCAGCCAGACATAACAAATGTGTGGAGGCAAGGAAAAGCTCAGAACTCCTTCATGTGATGTCTGTCCAGGGAAAATGCAGGTTTTGGACATTTTCCTATCAAGCACAGCCAAGGGCTGAACAAACTGGCTGAAAGGAGCCCACAAGGAAGAAGGAAAGGGACTTTGGACAAGGGCATGGGCAGGACAAAGGGGAATGGCTTCGCTGCCAGAGGTTTAGATCAGATGTTGGAAAGAAACTCTTCCCTGTGAGGGTGGGGAGGCCCTGGCACAGGGTGCTCAGAGAAGCGGCGGCTGCTCCTGGATCCCTGGAAGTGTCCAAGGCCAGGTTGGATGGGACTTGGAGCAACCTGGGATAGTGGAAGGTGTCCCTGCCCATGGCAGGGGGTGGCACTGGATGGGCTTTAAGGTCCCTTCCAAACTGTAGCCCTGACTCCCAGGATTCCCACTGCACAGCTGCACCAAAGCCCACGGAGACGAGACCACAAAATGAGACAACGCTGGGGAGAGCAGGTTTGAGAGTTTAATTGGAATTCAAGTAGAGGATTAAGAACCGTTTGGAAGTCGGAACAGAGTTTTGAAGCACGACTGACACCGCCACCAGCACATTCCAGCATCCCCGAGTCCAGGCAACGGCTCCCTTGCCAGTGAGAGCCCTCAGCATGGACAGAGCTGCCTGAGGGATGCTGGAAACCTCTCCTGGCCTCTTCCTGACATATCCTGACACAAAAAGCACCAGATACAGAGACTGAATCCAAACCCACACTGTTACATCAGACACGACCTGCAGTGAGTCCATAATGTCCATATTTCCATGTTACCCAGATCAAGGGCAAGTTCTGCCTCTGTGACTTTGCAGTCCNTGCAGGTTTTGGACATTTTCCTATCAAGCACAGCCAAGGGCTGAACAAACTGGCTGAAAGGAGCCCACAAGGAAGAAGGAAAGGGACTTTGGACAAGGGCATGGGCAGGACAAAGGGGAATGGCTTCGCTGCCAGAGGTTTAGATCAGATGTTGGAAAGAAACTCTTCCCTGTGAGGGTGGGGAGGCCCTGGCACAGGGTGCTCAGAGAAGCGGCGGCTGCTCCTGGATCCCTGGAAGTGTCCAAGGCCAGGTTGGATGGGACTTGGAGCAACCTGGGATAGTGGAAGGTGTCCCTGCCCATGGCAGGGGGTGGCACTGGATGGGCTTTAAGGTCCCTTCCAAACTGTAGCCCTGACTCCCAGGATTCCCACTGCACAGCTGCACCAAAGCCCACGGAGACGAGACCACAAAATGAGACAACGCTGGGGAGAGCAGGTTTGAGAGTTTAATTGGAATTCAAGTAGAGGATTAAGAACCGTTTGGAAGTCGGAACAGAGTTTTGAAGCACGACTGACACCGCCACCAGCACATTCCAGCATCCCCGAGTCCAGGCAACGGCTCCCTTGCCAGTGAGAGCCCTCAGCATGGACAGAGCTGCCTGAGGGATGCTGGAAACCTCTCCTGGCCTTTTCCTGACATATCCTGACACAAAAAGCACCAGATACAGAGACTGAATCCAAACCCACACTGTTACATCAGACACGACCTGCAGTGAGTCCATAATGTCCATATTTCCATGTTACCCAGATCAAGGGCAAGTTCTGCCTCTGTGACTTTGCAGTCCTTCATCTGGAGACAGAAGCAGGGAAGAGATTACCCACACTTCCTTCCACAACTCCAAATTACACACAAACAGCCTTTCAGAGGTTCAGCCAATGCTCTGGGAACACTGAGACCCTCTGGACTGCAGGGTTATTGCTGTACAAACAAGGTGACAAGTTACCAGGCAGGAAATGGCATCAGCACTGCCCAAACTCCTCAGCTGGGCAGGAAGGAAAACCAGTGCTTAAACTGAACTGTAGATACTGGAATCTATGGAATAAAAGCGTGTTGTTTGCATATATAATTTTCAATTAATTCTGTAACGCAAAAGCTTTCACTGTGGGACTCGGGCAACACAAAAACCACCCTGTGGTGAGCCCCTCATTGCCCAATCCCACCTGGAGATCAAATGGAATCATCCCTGAGCAAGCCAGCACTCCTCCTCACCACCCACCGTGCCCGGCCCACGCCGGCACACACGGAAGATCTGAACCTCAGGGATGGGAAGGAAGCACGTGCTATTCACACACAGCCAGGACCCACAGGGTTCCCTATGGACAGCTGTCCTGGGCACTACTGAGTGCAGGGACTGAGCAGGAATCGGGATTGTGCAGCTAAAGCCAAGGCAAGTGGCTTGTTTATGCTGAGGGAAGTGCAGGAGCTCGGTATGGATTGATCCAGGGATTTCTGGGAAACAGCAGGAGTGAAGGACAGTCCTGTGTGGCTACAGACTCTCTGCATTACCAAATGCAACAGTTTAGGAGAATTAAATCAGTGAAGTACATTCCTCTCATTCTCCCTCCTGGGAAACAAGATATATTACAATAGACTCTATTTATTTATAATTTAAATATATTCTGCTCTATCTTTATGCTCAGGGAGTGCCTGTGTGTACATGTGCTTTACACACACCCGACCTTGGACAGACACCATGTGCAGCAGCCATGGTCTGGAATTGTGTGGCATCATCCCAATCTGCAGCACAAGTGCAATGTGCAGCGGTCAAAGGAGATGAATTTGTGTGGCCTGACATGGGTCTGTGCCCCTGAACAGGGCCCCGGTTGGCAAAAACAATCACCCCAAGGGCAAACACCAGCTCCACAAGTGTTTCCAAACACAACCAGAGTTACTGCACATCCCAAGAGTCGTTTCCCTGAACAGAGCAGGCTGAGCCATGGCCCAGCCTGGCCAGGACATGGTCCTTCTCCTCAGATCAACCAGCTCCACTTCCCCAGCTCAGCCCAGAGGACCCTGTGCTGTGGAGCACCACAAACATTGGATCAATGCATTTATAATTAAACCCAGCCCCAAGCCCCAGCTCCGGGTGCCACTGTAATGCCCCCTTTGTTCCAAAGTGCATTTCAGACTGAGATGTAAACAGAATCATACTGAGAGGACAGAGAGGTGAGAAGCTAAGGGTTCTAACTCCGGGGAGTATCTAGTGCGTACGTTACTGCCACCGGGTGATGACCGGGGCTGCTGCCTCGGCCCTGTTACTCCCCCAGCACCTGGAGCAGGTCGGCGATGCTGTCAACGTAGTAATCGGGGACCAGGCGTTTCCTGGCAGGACAGTCGCTGTCCTGGTGGCCCCGCACCTCGTCCAGCGTCGTGACCCCGGTGAGGGTGAGCAGCGTGGTGAGCTGGCAGTCGTTGCCCATCAGGATGTCTGTGTCCAGCCGGTCCCCCACCATGATGGTGCGCTTGGGGTCCACGTCGAACTCGCTGGCCACGCAGTCGAACATGTAGCGGTTGGGCTTGCCCACGATGAAGGCCTCGCGCTGTGCCGCCGTCTCCACGGCCTTCACCAGGCATCCTGTCCCTGCGGGGAACAGGGAGCAGGGATTAGGGGCAGAAAGCTCTCGGCACCCACAGGATGCCAGGACAAACCCGCTCAGGACATTGGGAATGCGACGCCTCAGCTTTACAGGCAGAGGGACAGGTTGGTCCCAGGAGAGGTGCTGCATAAAGCCTGCCAGGAGGCTGGAATTCCATCCCACAGAGTCAAAAGGGAACTCCTATTCGCAAATAAAGACTCAATAAGGATTCTCTCTCTTTCAGGGGTGCTGTGAAGGAGAGGCTCCAGGATAGCCAAGCTGCCTCAAAGAATCCCAGAATAGCAGGGGTTGGAAGGAACCTCTGGAGATCATCCAGTCCAATCCCCCCTACAAGGCAGGGTCACCTAGATTAGGTGACACAGGAACGTCTGTAGGCAAGTTTGGAGCGTCTCCAGAGACGGAGACTCCATGACCTCCCTGGGCAGCTGTTCCAGGGCTCTGCCATTCCCCATGGAAAGAAGCTCTTCCTTAGATTGACGGGGAACTTCTTGTGTTTTATCAACACAACACCGAGGTGCGATGAGGCGCAGAGCTGAGCACGGAGACCCCCCACCAGACCCGGGGGACCGAGAACCATCCCCTCCACGCCCCCCGCCCAGCGCACCGGGGATGGCGGCGCCGCCCTCGAGCGGCAGCCGGTGGTCGCGGTTGGTGCCCACGAGGAGACAGTCGGGGCCGCCGCGCAGGAGGTACCGCAGCGCCTGGCACAGCTTCGCGTAGCTGAAGTGCTCGTCGAAGCCCACGAGCACGGCGCGCACGGCGGGGTCGAGCGGCGCCTGCACCCAGTCGGCGGGCGCGGGGCCGGGCAGGGCGGCGGGCCCGGGGCCGAGGTGCGGGATGCCCACGGCCTCCAGCTCGGCGCCGAGCGCG
>VZRS01001583.1:0-15277 GCA_013398055.1 Ifrita kowaldi | reverse complement strand
ACTACCAGGCCTGGGGGCGGCGCGGCCCGAGGGGCCCGGCGGGTGAGGGGGCCGGGCCGGTGCTGTCAGCGGGGCGGGAGGCGGCGGGGTCTCCATGTGCTTCGCCCCGGATCGCCCCGCTCCCCTGCAGCACTCCCCGGCAGCTCAGCGGGCCGGGCAGAGCGGCGGTGCTGGGTGTATCACGTTGCCGGGAGAGACCGTGGAGTCTCCCTCGCTGGAGCTGCTCCAGCCCCGCTGGACACGATCCTGTGCCGTGTGCTCTGGGGGGGCCCTGCTGGAGCTGGGAGGTGGGAATGCGGTCTCCAGCGTGGTCCCTTTCCAACCTGACCCCATCCTGGGATCCCGTGGTGCCCTGGCCCCGCTGACGGAGTTTTCCCCCGCAGACGAGGATGACGTGCACAAGTGCGGGCGCTGCCAGTCGGAGTTCAGCTCCCTGGAGGAGTTCGTGCAGCACAAGCTGCAGAAGGGCTGCCAGCGCCCTCCCGACGCGCTCGCCGGGCTCCTCGGCCAAGAAGGACAAAAGGTGACAGCGGCTTCTCCGAGCCGGGGCTGGAAATAATTAGGATGCAACGGTCTGTTGGGTTGGAGGGGAGGGAGCAGTGTGTTTAGATAAGCAGAACCTGCCTGCTAAACGTGCTCTGTGCCAGCAGGTGGTTCCTGCGGTCGAGGAGTCCATAACTGTTGCTCACATTGTTGTTGAAGCATCTTCCATAGCAGAGGAGATCAGCAACGCCTCGGCCATCGTAGGTGAGCTCTGAGGTGCTGCCTTGGCACCACTGGGGGGTTTGGTACCTGTTCCCTCATCTCTGTCCTCTTCTGGTGGCTTTGGGTTGTGGTTGGGTGCGTGACACCTCTGTGTCATTGGGATTTAGGGCTGGGTGTTCCTGCAGGGCTCTGGGAGGCAGCCCTGGGCCAGCTCTGCAATCCTCCCCACGTCAGGATCACGGAATAGTCATGGAGTGGTTTGGGTTGGGAGGGACCTTAAAGCCCAGCCAGTGCCACTCCTGCCATGGGCAGGGACACCTTCCACTGTCCCAGGGTGCTCCAAGCCCCATCCAACCTGGCCTTGGGCACTTCCAGGGATCCAGGGGCAGCCACAGCCTCTCTGGGCACCCTGTGCCAGGGCCTCCCCACCCTCACAGGGAACAGTTCTTTCACAATATCTCTTCTAAATCTTTCAGCTTAATTAATACAACTAATTCATA
Source organism: Ifrita kowaldi (assembly GCA_013398055.1). Classification (NCBI taxonomy): domain Eukaryota; kingdom Metazoa; phylum Chordata; class Aves; order Passeriformes; family Cinclosomatidae; genus Ifrita; species Ifrita kowaldi. Next base: position 14,072 of record VZRS01001583.1, on the reverse strand, counting down.
CAAATTAGATGTTAAACTCTATTCCAGAAGTGCCCATTTTATGCTGCCATAATGAGAAACTTGCAGCTTTAGAGTACCTTTTCTCTTTCTGTCTGCACAAAATGCTGAAACAGTAGATGGTTTCTTGGGTAAAGCTCTGTCCTGTAAAGAACCCAACTGTCTCCCCACCTTTTCCCAGGCAGTGGGCACATCAAGGAGGTCATTGTAGCAGGAGATCATGTGTTTGAGAACCCGAATGGGCACGTGGATGGGGAGGTCAGTGAGGAGCAGGGCAGCCCCGAGGAGCAGGAGCAGGACATTTCCACCGAGCTGATCAAAGTGAAGCTGCAGGTGAACAAGGAGGGGCGATACGTGTGTGAGCTGTGCCAGAAGACATTTAAAACTGTGAGTATCCCCTCTGCTGATGTGGGCTAGGGAGGTATTTAGGCTGATTGTAAACTAAGAGATCTCAAAACTCGGGAACAGTTTGCTTTACTGCCTGCCACACTTCCCAGAGGGAAGTTCTGCTTTCACAAGGAGCCTTGTTGTTCTTTACAGAAATATAAAAGCTTTAGACTGCTTAGAATGTCTCTTAAAGGAAATTCTTTCCCTAGGCCAGCATCCTCAAAGCTCACATGATCACTCACAGCAGCAGGAAGGACTATGAGTGTAAACTCTGTGGAACTTCCTTTAGGACAAAGGGGTCTCTGATCCGACACCATCGGCGGCACACTGGTAAGAGTTCTCCAAAATAACAGCTCCTTGTTACTGGAGCTGTCTGTGGTTATCCATTTGCCTTGCAGTGGAATTCCTTGCTGCTTTCCATGTTTTGCTGAGCTGAGACCATTGAGCTCCCCAGCGTTTGGGGTGCTGGGAGGCAGTGGAAGATTCTGGATAGGCACAGTTGTGTGCTGTAGAAAGCTGAACATGTTCTTCAGCCTGTCACACTGAGCTGATCCTGGCACTGCTGGCTTTAATATGATTGTTTTGATTCTTGTCGTTTCCAGATGAAAGACCTTACAAATGCAAGAAATGTGGGAAAAGCTTCCGGGAATCAGGAGCTTTGACTCGACACCTTAAATCTCTGACACCTTGCACTGAAAAAATTCGCTTCAACATGACCAAAGAAATAGTTGTCAACAAAGATGAACTGCCATCAGGTCAGTGATGCTGTCAGAACCTGCCTCGTGTCTGATAAAGCCAAACTCTCACAGCACTTGGAATATAAATTCCTTCTGGCACAGGTTGCCCAGAGAAGTTGTGGCTGCCCCATCCCTGGAAGTGTCCAAGGCCAGGTTGGACGGGGCTTGGAGCACCCTGGGATAGTGGAAGGTGTCCCTGCCCATGGCAGGGGGTGGAACTGGATGACCTGTAAGATCCCTTCCAACCCGAACCATTCCATGATTCTCATTTATGATAAGAAGTATTTCTGTGGTATTGAGTTTATATTTTTTATACCAGAAAAAAGTAATTTGTAGAACAAAGCTATAACCTTGAAGCTGGATGGGAACTCAAGAAAGTTTGAGAATCTGGTACAAAGGTGGCTTTAACAGGCCCCTGTTGCTCTAAGGCAGATTTTTTAGGGCACAGAGAGTTGCTGAGGGGTGCATTTCCCTTGCAGGATCCTGCAGCTCCAACACAGACACCGTGTCCTCGATAGCGAGCGAATCCATCGAAGCCTCCCCCGTCATCCACCTTGTGACAGATGCAAAAGGCAACGTGCTCCATGAAGTCCATGTCCAGATGCAGGAACTTCCCGTGGTGGATGCAAAACCTCTGGAGCCAGATGTGAGTGTGGTTTGTCTCAAACACCCTCCATGTGTTTCACACAAAGAACATTTCACCTCATGAGCAAAAGTGTCTTGGGTACTGACAGTAAATCTGAGTGTGGAATGAAGTGGTTCTTTTGGTTGTTTTCCATGTGGGCAGGTGCTCTGCTCTTTCCTGGGCCCCAGGGGAGTTGAATTGCTCACCTCTTTCTGCTGCTGAGCTGAGCACTGTGTGTAGCTTACAGGGGCTGGGGCTTCACCACCACATCCTATAAAACAAGGGGATGTTTTTGTTGACCATTGTCTGCTGTAAGACTGTGAAAGGGGCAAAGGCTTGTCATCCCTTGGGTTGTCAGTACAGATCCACCTCATCTTCCTCCTCAGCCCAATTCCCTGTAGCACAGCATTGGACACCCCAGAGAGAGTGACCCTCACAGCAGTGTTGCCGTAAGACAGCTGTGGATTTGCTGTGCCAGACTTCCTCTTTGTTCCTTCAGCAGTCACATCCCGAGGAGCTGCCGTGCGAGGGGGAAGTGAGCAGTGAGAACCTGCTGAGGCAGGCCATGAGGAATTCAGGAATTGTCATCGAGAGAGTGGCTGTGGAGGAGGTGCAGAAGCCAGATGAACCTGTGGCAGCTGCTCCTGAAGAGCTGGAAAACAAAGGGATGGAAGTAGAAGAGGAGCCGTGTGGGGAGCAGTGTGTTAAACTGAAGCAAGCAGAGTCTGTATGTTTGTATTCCATCAGCAGATTAAGTTTTTAACATTCTTTGTCTGTATTTGGTTGTGGGCAGCACTGTTGTCCTCACATGTCTCTGCTGTGCCCGTGGCTTTGTGTCAGGTTTTAGAGTTACATTGTGCAGGTGTGATTTAAGGGAAATGTTACTTCACACACGTGCTGTCCCTTTCCACAACAGAGATCTCTTTCCTGTCAAAGCTGGAGTGCTTAATTGGGAATTTGGGTAGCAATCCTAACTGGACACACCAGTACAAAAAAAAAGCAGTTTTCCCATTTTCTCTCCAACAGACACCTGCAGAAAGAACCAATGGGTACAAACGTTACGTTTGCCCTCACTGTAATGAAACCTTCAGTGAAGCTGCTGCCCTGGAAACACACAGCAAGAGTCACACAGGTAAAGTGCTGCTGGGGCTGTTGTTTGACAGGAGCTGTGGCTCAGTGACCTCAGCCATGTACAGCTCCTCTGATGAGGAGAGACTGCGGGAGCTGGTCAGTCTGGAGAAGGGAAGGCTGAGGGGGATCCCATCAATCCATACAAATCTCTCCCAGGGCTGTCAGAGGATGGTGCCAGACTCTGTTCAGTGACAGGAAAAGGAGCAATGGCCAGAAACTAAAACACAACAAGTTCCACCTCGACATGAGGAAGAACCTCTTTCCATGACAGTGGCAGAACACTGGAACAGCTGCCCAGGGAAGGTGTGGAGTCTCCCTCTCTGGAGACATCCCAAACCCACCCGGACACGTTCCTGTGTCACCTGCTCCAGGTGACCCTGCCTGGGCAGGGGGTTGGACTGGATGAACTCCAAAGGTCCCTTCCAACCCCAGCTATTTTGGGGTTCTGTGAAAGCCCACACATGTGGTTGACAATACAATTCCTCTCCTTCTCTAGGAGATTCTTACTGTTTTTTTGTAAGAATTCAGTTACACCTGTACCAGATCCATGTGCTGCGGGTTGCCCTGGGTCAACCACACGCTTTCTTTCTGTCCCTCTAGACTACAAACCTTTCAAGTGCGAGGAGTGTGGCAAGGAGTTCACCAAGGGTTACCTGCTGAAGAAGCACCAGGAGGTGCACGTCAACGAGCGGCGGTTCCGCTGCGGGGAGTGCGGGAAGCTCTACAAGACCATTGCCCACGTGAAGGGGCACCGCAGGGTGCACTCGGACGAGCGGCCCTACGCCTGCCCCAAGTGCGGCAAGCGCTACAAGACAAAGGTGGGCCCCCTCACAAAACCTCCACGTTGGCCTCCCCAGAGCCAGGCTTTGGCAGAGGGTAGCAGGCTTTGCTCCTCAAAGAGCAAGTGCCAGCTCACCTGTCTCTTATGGGATGCCCAGAGAACTATGGCTGCCCCATCCCTGGAAGTGTCCAAGGCCAGGTTGGACAGGGCTTGGAGCAACCTGGGATAGTGGAAGGTGTCCCTGCCCATGGCAGGGGGTGCAACAAGATGTTTCTTAAGGTTCTTTCCAACCTAAACCATTCAGTGATTCTGTGATCTGAAGTTCCAGAAAGCCATTTTGGTTTAGTAGGCAAAAGAAAGTTTGTAAAACCTTCACATTTCTGAATTAAGTGCTCCTTCATGTGTGGAACAAATATGTAATAACAGTGTCCTGGTTCTGGCCAGGACAGGGTTAATGTTTGCAGTAGCCAAGGAGGGAGCATGGCCAGAACATTCTGGTGTGGGGGAAAGGGGTTCCTTCTGCCTATTTTCAGGGCAGGTGAATTGCTCACCTCTTTCTTGTATCCTCTGTCGTCAGTACTGTTGTTTGTTTTCTTATTTCTGTTTCTGATAAATTGTTATTATCTCAGTCCATGATCTTCACCTTTTGTGCCTCTAGTTCTCCTCTCCAGCCCACTGCAAGGGGAGGGGGAGAGGGGAAGCTCATGGTTTAGAGAGTCCCAGTGGAAGCACTGACTTGGGGAGTACCATTCCTAAACCACTACCCAAGAAAATCAAATCCTTGTGTCCTATAAAAGACGTTGAGTTCCACCCTGGAAGTTAAACCCTGCATCCATGAGTTTGCCGTGTCCTTTCTGAGCCCTTCCCTTGCCTCCCTGTGCATGCAGAACGCCCAGCAGGTGCATTTCCGTACCCACCTGGAGGACAAGCCCTACGTGTGCCAGTTCTGCAGCCGGGGGTTCCGGGAGAAGGGCTCCCTGGTGCGCCACATCCGCCACCACACCGGAGAGAAGCCCTTCAAGTGCTACAAGTGCGGGCGCGGCTTTGCCGAGCACGGCACCCTCAACAGGCACCTCAAAACCAAAGGTGAGCAGGGCTGCCCTGGGGGGAGGCTGCTCTGGGGTTGGGTTTGGACAGGCTGCCCTTGGGCTGGGTGGGAATGGTGGTGAGGGTGGATCTAATGACCTGCGTGGAAGTGGGGATGTTCTGTGAGGAAAATGTCTTGAGTAAAGTTCTCACCAATAATCTGGTTTGGTGGGATTAGTTGCACTGGATTTGCTGCTCCTTTAGCTCCTAAGATGGGATTTCCAGACTTCTTCAGGTAGTGCTGATGTTGTTATTCCAAAGGAATAATACAAATTTACTGGAGGAAAAAAAGAGAGTTTCCTATGAGAGGAAAAAAACGAGATACTGAAATGTATCAGCAGAAAAGATTGGTGATGTAAAAAAGCAGCTGCTCTGCTCCAGGTTCAGTTATCTGGTATCACATGGGCTCTTCTGAGCTGTTCCTTGGCCTGTCCTGGTGGGCCAACAGCTTCTCATGTGACACTGGTCACTTGTCCATGGCATCCCCTTGCTGTTGCTGCTACTATTGGAGATGGTCACAAAAAATGATGTTTTTCTGGAATTCCATCCAGGTGGCTGCCTCCTTGCTATGAAAGAGGTGGAAGAAGTAGTAGTGTCAGAGGAGAGTCAGTCTGCTGACAACTTAGCAGCCACGGTGCTTTCGGAAGATCCGCACACGGTGCTGGTGGAGTTCTCCTCGGTGGTGGCAGACACCCAGGAATACATCATCGAGGTGAGGAGGGGCAGCCAGCCTGCTCGTTGGGAATTTAGCACAGGATCTGGTCAGGAAAAGCTGTAGTTGTTCATGTTCCTGCTCCAGCCTTTTGGGAGAAGGTAAAACAGGCTCCACGCTGCCTGCATGGCCCCAGGAGTCAGTAGGATTAGCCTTGTTTGGAAGGAAAGCACTTGGAGCTTCCCCACCCTCCCAGAGTGCTGTGTGTAGGCAGGAAAAGGAGAAGGGAAGACTGACAGTGGCTCAGCAGGAGGCTGAGCCTGAGAATTTTTGACCACACCAGATTTTAGGTCCTCACAACCTTGCTTCAGCTTTCCCTACTGTTTTGTCCCATTTCTATTTATCTTACTTTGTCCCAGACAATCTCTGTTGTTTCTAACAGAGGCTGCCAAAAGCAATGAATTCTGTATTTCACTTTCTCCCCTCCGTCACACAGAGCCAGTTCTCATCCAAGCAGGGTAACACAGCTCAATTACTGAGTGCTGCTGTAGTTTTTCTCCAGTAGGAGAAAAATCTGCTGCTTGGCCAAATCCTGCTGAGGGAGGACATTCTCTTCCAGTTATTTGTGAACATTGTGCATTAATTTAAAGTAGTTCTTGATAAAAGGATTGGGAGGGAATGTCAAGGAGTTGTCTTTGGAGTAGCTACCTTATGTGGGGGAACAGAAAGATCTTAGTGAATTATATCTTGGTGATAAAAATTTTTTTATATGACTTAAAAAGGGAATTATCTTACTTTGTCTTTCAGACTTCTACTGAAGACATGGAGACCAGCGAAGCTACTGAAATAATAGAGGGAACAAGACATGAGGTAAAGCAGTCCTTCAGTGACACATTCCAGAGTCTGTTCTGCGGGTGAACAGCTGAAGCAGCCTGGAATGCAGAGCTGCTCCTGTCACTGCCCCATGGTTGTCAGGCATCTCTGCAGGGATAATCGTTGTTAATTCTCCCAGTAAATGCACCAACCATCAGTGCAGCCCCCTCTCCCCTCGCAGGTCGACAGCCACATCATGAAGGTGGTGCAGCAGATCGTGAACCAGGCCAACTCCGGCCACCAGATCATCGTGCAGAACGTCACCGTGGCCGAGGGCGCTGCGGCCACCGATGCCGCCGACACCATCACCATCGCCACGCCCGAGAGCCTCACCGAGCAGGTGGCCATGACCCTGGCCTCGGCCATCGGCGACGGCGCCGTGCTGGCCACCGACGGCGGCCTGGCCACGCAGGAGGCCACTGTCACCATGGTGGCATCCGAGGACATCGAGATCATGGAGCACGCGGGGGAGTTCGTGATCGCCGCCTCGCAGGAGGGCGAGGTGGAGGTGCAGACAGTGATCGTGTGAGGGATGGGGCAGCTGCACAACTGCCTGGCTTCTCCAGGCACTGGGGCTGGTCAGAGGGCAAGGGGGGAATGTTTTGGAGGGAAGTGGCTTCACGGGATGGTGCAGGCCCAAAATGGGATAGTGCAGGCCTAAAACAGGATAGGACAGGCCTAAAACAGAATAGGACAGGCCCGAGGTGTTTTCAGTCTAACACCAATACCAGGAATTAAACCCTCAGCCTGGTGGCACTGAGGAGACTGACAGGTCACAAGTGGCACTCAGTATTCTGTACAGCAGCCTCGAATTAAGGAAGATCCTTTGGGAATCAGTTCCTTCTGCCTACGGGACAGCAGTGGTCTGGTTTTTAAAAGGGTTCAGGAAGTGTAGCAAATACGTGGGGTCTCACAAGGGGTTATTTAAATATATGCATTTAAAACAAGTTGAGAAAACCAAACCTAAGGAGTTGTGGTGTGTGTTGAGCACCACTGAACCACTCTCATGCCTTTAACCTCATTCCTTCAGGCCTCCCAAGGCATGGTACTGCAGTATTTCTCTTTTCTTTGATATCCTGGACAAGTAGCCTTATGTACTGGTCTGTGAATGCATTATTGTACCCTGCAATGCCAGCCAGGCTGCTCTGAGAGCCAGCCTGGGGGCTGGAAAGCCATATTGTATAGGAATTTGGTTTTTTTAAACCATATATGGATTTTTAATTGCATATTGTACAGATTCGGCATGTAAATAAATACATTTCTAAAAATAAAATAATTTAAAGTTCTTACGATATTTTTTTCCAGTTTCTCTTCTATTACACTCAAACTGAAGAATTTCTGGAAGGAGAGGAGAGCAGGAACACTTTAATTTCCTTCCTGAAGTTAATGCCCCAAAGCTGCAGTAGGACATGGTTTCTGCAGGTAAGATCCTGCCAGAAATCATTTCAGCTAAATACACACAGCCTGGTGTAGTCACTGTTAACAGGAATGGGTTAATTGTTTCCCAAAGAAAGGTACTCACAAAAAGATGCTGCTTCCTCAAAATTCACAGGAGCTCTGTGTTAGCCCTTCCCAGAGAGAAAGATTCCCTTTGGGAAGATGGACCAAATCCCTGTACCCAGGGGCCAGGGCTGAGCTGGCCCTGAGTCTTGCTGAGTGAGGGAGCTCAAATGATGCTCTGCTGAGGCACCAATATGTGAATTCTGCAGTAATCTTGTTCCAAAATCTGTCGGGCAGCCAAGGCCCCTGCCGGACTAAAGTAGTAGAAAACATTTAAAAATGCCCAGAGAAACAATAATATCTTCATGTTTTCTTCTTCCTTTCCAGCACTGTGGGAGGGTTAAAGATTTCCTTTAAATTCCTCCAGATCCCTTTAGAATAAATGTTTTTGTAGACGAGGGGTCTGTCATGAGGCTGTGATGGGAGATGGAGGGAACCCCTAAATCTTCGGGATTTGCACCATTCATTGGTGGTTTGGTTGGTGAGGGCCAAATACAGACTGAAGGAGCAATATCCACCCAGGACGAGTGTGAGCAGGATGACAAATCCCAGCATGAAGACAACCCTAGGGAAAGTCAAGAAAAGGTGCTGCAGAGAAAGAGAAAAATGAGTTAAAAAATAGGAGGGTTGAATCCCATGAGTACAGCTGGAATGCACATCCATGTGCACATGGAACTGTATCCACGTTCCAGGGTGGTGGGTCCTGTTTAACATCTCCACTAAGATACCTCAGGGACTCTCAGCTGTTTCCTGAACTTTACTACATCAGCTGGTCATTGGAATGTAAATTCCTTCTCTATAAATCAGATCTGCTGAGTGACAGATCCTGGAGACAGGAATATGTAGGGTGGGAAGTGCTGTGAGAAAAATCCCCCAGTTTTAAAGTATTCTGCAGTGGCAGTTTTCTAACTCTAGTTATATGTGTAAACCAGCTAAAAACCTGCAGTCTGTCCCAAAACCCTGCAGTCTGTCCCCATGCTGGGGGAACAGGACAACATTCCTGACAGCAAAGCGTGAGACAGAACATGTGCTAGCATGAACTGACCTGAACGAGGAAGGGAATCTCCACGGCGTGCTCCTGTCCCTGGGCATCCAGGTAGGTGCCGTGCATGATGTTGGAGAGCAGCAGCACCTGGATGAGGAATGCAGCCGTGACAGCAGCGACGGCTGCGGCTGTGGCCGTCAGGGAGAGCAGGTACAGCAGGAAAACGCCGGCATTGGAGGCGCCGATGCAGTTGTTGACCCACACACAGTGGTGGTCGAAGCGATGCACGCACGTCCTGCAGACACCTCGAGGAGGCAGGGGCAAAACAAGTGTGTTGGCACTTCATTTTTAAGTAAGCAGTTTGATCTTGACGTGGTTTTTAAGATGAAAATATGTGGGAGTTACAGTCAGGGTTTAGTTGGCAGCTTTTCAAGCAAATTAGTTTTGATTGTGTATCATAAGAAAAACAATATATCCCATCTCCTCTTTTATTCACCAAGACTGCAGCTCCAAGACTTTGGTTTCTCTGACAGTACTGCCCAGCAAAGCACCTGAAAGGTAGAGAGTGTAGCTCCCACCTTTATTTTAGATGATAAAAAGAGGTGGTGGACTTCTCATCCCTGGCAGTGTTCCAGGTTAGGCTGGACAGGGCTTGGAGCAACCTGTGATAGTGGGAGGTGTCCCTGCCCCCGGCAGGGGGTGAAACAAGATGGGCTTTAAAGATCCCTCCCAGCCCAAACCATTCCAGAACTCTGTGAAACACAAAATCCTGAAACCAGGTCTTGAGAGGTCACAATTTCTCTTTTAAATTCCAGCTGCTCACATGCTTGGCTGTTCCTGACCCTGAATTATCCCTCAGAACTGGTAATTTCTGTGAGAAGAAACAGCACCCAACCAGCTCCACAGATGGGCAAATGCAGCTGTGACCTGGGACCCCAGGAAAACAAACAGAGCCCTGTGAGCACTGAGCTGGTAACAGAACAGCTGTAGTGGGAACTGCAGCTCCTGGGGGAGAATTCCTTCGGGAAAGTGTTACTGCCATGCTTATCAAGGAATTTCAGATCCTTACTGCAGTGCTTGGACCTGGCTGGCTTCTGCACGGTGCACGTGGGACACACAAGGCCTCTCTGAAACAACACCCCATCATAGGCATAAACCTTAACCAGTGACGCAGCATTGGATTTTGTTACTATACCTGTGAAAGAGACAAGAAAAAGAACTAAAAAATAGGATTTGTAGCAATTTTTCTGCTTTCAAAGAGCACAAGCATGTTCTTACCAGGATTGGCCCGGGAGCAGAGCAGGAAGCAGCCCACATTCCCAGCCAGCAGCAGGTAGGGAAGGAGGAGGAGGAGGATGTGGAACTGCAGCTCCCAGCAGTACACAAACACTTCCCAGGTGTATTCCCCAAACACTGCAGCCTGCAGGGCTACGTGCAGGACCACAAACAAACAGCTCCTGGAAAGGAAAGGGGACAGTCTATTTAATACTCAGCATCCTGATTAACAGGTCAAGTACACTCAGAGGTGATCAAAGACTTTCCAAATGCAAGGAGACACCTCTTTTAGGTTTTCAGGCCAGCTTGGATTGCATATTAATAGTGTTTTCTCCATCCACTGGCTTCTCCTTCTTTTCTTCCCACATACACTCCTTTAAATATGTCAGCTAAATCCCCTGCTTTATTCACGTCCTTTGGATTTTTTTTCCTGTCAGTACAAAGTCTTATAATCACTCGCTGCTGACAAAATATGCCACAGCAACAGGGCACAAAATATTCTGCCAGAAGACATTAGCTACTCTGAAAGCAAAAAAATAAATCCCCCAAAATAATCTTAAAAACTCTGCAATAATATAACCAGCTGCTAGAAAATAAGTGTGGCAGGAGGTGGGCAGTGGTGAACACCAGTTCCAGAGTATGTGGAGGGTCCCAGTGCCCCCAGCACATCTGACAGTGCCACCTCTCTGTCACAGGCTGTGTTAGAGCAGAGGATCAGCAGAACAGGCACAAAACAAGCCCAGCACTCACAGCACAGCTGTAGATTTACAGCCCTGAAGTCACTGTCACACTGAGCTGCTGTCCCCAGAGAAAAGGTATTTAAATCATTCCTGAGGCACCAGAGTTTACAGATGCTACAAAATCCACCTGAATCCAGCAGGCTGCACATTGGCAGCTGTGCAGCTTCCCCCTCAGCCACCTGGACATCCAGGCTGCTGGACTGAGACTAATGGGATTTGAGGGAGAGGATGGAGACTGAGGGCCTGTCTGACTCCATCTGCAGCTGCCAGAGAGGCTGTGGTAATTCCTGTGGGGATGCAGGATCCCACCAGTGTGACCAACATCTGTTACTGAGCCACATTATCTTTATTTGACAATATGTTCAAACATTTCAGGGTTCCACCTTCTAAACAACGACCAAGGAATTGAGAGACAACAGCGGGGCAAACCTCAAAGGGAATCTGTAATCCCTGACAGGCATCCCAAATGGAGAGAGAATATCTGAGGATATTACTGAGAGCTCTCATGGTGTCAGGAGATCCCAACAGTAATCAGAAATAGGTGTAAAAAATAATATCAAAGGTATAAAAATGCAATACCTTGTGTGGAAGAGCCTGTGGAGTGCCCTGTGTGTCACCCTCTGGAGCTGCGTGGGGATCACCAGTGACAACACCTGAGGGAAATGAAGCTCTGTTACCTGACCATCACTGCTGCCTTGGGGCAACTTCAGATTTAAGTACAAGTCCCTCATCCCTCAGTTCTGGATCTGCACAGCCACAGCACCGCGGAGGAGGCTCCTTTCCAGGGGCATCTGAGCTTCTCACCACAGAATCAAGGGTGGAAGAGACCTTCGAGATCCTCCAGTCCAACCAAAACACACAGAATCACAGAATCCTGGAATCACTAAGCTTGGACAAGCCCTCCAAGATTCTCAATTCCAATCTGTGCCAAATCCCCACCTTGTCACCAGCCCAGAGCACCGAGTGCCACGTCCAGTCCTTCCTTGGACACCTCCAAGGATGGGGACTCTAAATGTCCCTGGGCAGTTCCAATACCTGACCACCCTTTCCATGAAGAAAGAAGAGAGGCAGGAATGCTGCTGGGGTTTTCCACATGGGAGTGAGGTTCCATATTCCTGGGAGCCCCCCAGGCCCAAACAAACATATCTGGGTTAATGTGTGAAAGTTCTAAGGAGCTTAGGGTGGGTGCAGGGTGGGGATGGGTTAAGCAGGGGATAGAACTGAGCAATTCCCCAGCTACAATATGCTCTATCAGCCCATCTGACAGATCAAGGGGAGATAAGCAAAGGGGGCAGATAAAGCCTGTGGCCTCCAGAAAAGAGAGGAAAAACTCCATGAGCCAAACAACCCCCCAAAAAATCCAGTTTCTCCAGCTACAGCTCTGATCCAGCCCAATGGCTCCATGTCTAATTGTCCTTTCAAGCACAGCTCGACGTGCTGAAGAAGGAACCTGCCTGTGTTCATTGAGTGAATCCCTCAGCCAGGGATGTGCCTGTGGAATTGTCTGACTCGGCTGCTCCGAGCTGACAGATCTCTATAGCAACATGGCTCAGGAATTAGAGCAGCTGAGCCTATTTCTAGCTGACATGGAAAGAAAATATGCAGTGAGAGCTTCTTGCCTCAGATGTGAAAGACCAGGAGGCAAAAAGCATATGTGGAGCTGAGAAGATGCTAAATATTTTTGTGTGAACTGGTACGTCTCAGCTCGGCGGTTTGAGGGACGAGTGTTTGTAAAAAGAGGCTTTTTTCGAGTGTGCTGCAAGAGGAAACACAACCCAGCAGAAAAGAACCTGCAGAAACCTCAACACACTGCAGGCTTATGCCAAGCACCCTCAGCTGCTCCTCCATGGCCCCTCACCACCCTCGTGTCCCTCCTTTGGACACTCTCTAAGAGCTTCAGACCCTTCTGATATTGTGGGGTTTGTATTGTATTGCTTCATATTTATCTTGTACTGTGACCTTTCACTTAGCATTGCCTGTATTTATACCCCAGGTAAAATATTGATTATATTCACATGTATTTATTTCCCAGGCACAAGTATTGATTAGATTCCTCCAGACAGTGGCTTCATACCAGAGCAGTAATTTAATTGCTGCTGTTTAAACACTTCATAGCAGCAGCTATTAAGTTATGGGGGGGAAAAAATCAATTTCTCTGCACAGTGTGTCTATAAACCAAAAGGAAGTACAATACCAGTAATAAAAAAAGTCTGTCTGAACTCCTGTGAACCGCATTAAATATAATTTACAATTTAAGCGATAATTCTCTCATCCTTTACCTTCCAGGAATATTACAGCTTTTTTTCCCTTTTCATTCAGACACAGCCCAACAGACAGAAAAATGAACTGGTGCTTTTCCAATTCCCCCTTTTTACAATAAAATGCCAATTTTTAATCCTCTTTTAAAGCTCTTCATTCCTCCCTCTTTCTTAGCAAACAAGAGCCTGCAGCATTAGTACACACATTAAAGAGCTTCCCCTAAAATATCTGCCACCGCTTATAATTCTCTCCCTATTTTAATCCTCAAACCTCCCCCATCTTTTTCCTTTCAATGTCAGCAGCCGATACCACAAAACTGCAAATTCCTGGGGCCTGATTCTTATTTAATTTCTCAAAGCTGAAGTGTTGTGCTATCACTGGACAAGGTGCTTCTGGCATTGTGAGAAGCTCCATCCTCACCCCAGACAGGCATAGGCAGGGATGGGAGCTGGGAGACTCAAATGCTTTTTATTACCTGCTTGGGCAGGATTTAATCATCTCAAAGGAAATGGATTTCTACTTCCTATCCCACTTCCTCGAGAGCAGACATTGAAACAGGATGCAATAGATTAGCACTAAACACACACACTGGCGCTTTTTTTTTTTGGAGAACAAATATAGCAGTTGCACTAATTTTAGCACAACAGAGCAGGGCAGATTACCAGAACGGGAGATGATCATTCCCCTGAAAGTTCATTCTTTACCTGGGAGCCCAGTGCTTTACCTGGCTTGCCCTGTTGACACTCCTTGCGAGGAAACTCTCCTTCCTTCCTGAGCAGAGGCAGAGCAGGGCAGTGACAGCGAGCACAAAGCACAGGTAAATCAGGAAGAGCGTCAGGAAGTCCATCCCAAGCCCTGCAATGTAACAGAAGCAGCTGTTAGACCCCTGGGTGCCGGGTCCCTGCAGCAGGGCCTGAGATTCCCTGAGCCCAGGCAGGGCCCCCCGGGCCCCTCCAGCAGCACCCAGAAATACACAAAACATTGACCTCGATCCTGTGAGGGCCAAGGCAGAAACGCAGATTCCTTTAGGCTGGAAAAGACCTC
>VZRS01001582.1:0-71302 GCA_013398055.1 Ifrita kowaldi | reverse complement strand
CCGCCGCCGCGGGGGAAAGGCCGCTGCGCGCCCAACTTCACTTCAAGCAACTTCCCCCGGTGCGGCGGAGCCGGCGCCCGGTTTTGCGGAGGGAGCAGCCGGTGGTTGGTGCTGGGTAAGTGCTGCTGGTGAGGCCGCGGTGAGGGGCGAGGCGGCGGTGGGACAAAGGCGGTCAGTGCTCGCTCGCCCTTAGGGCCGGCACGGGAACCCTCTCGCCGCTTCCCCGCGGGTGCTTCGCCCTCCTCGCCGGCTCCGGGGAAACGGGGAGGGGGTCCCGTGCCGGCGGTGCCCTGGCCGCTCCCGCACGGCCCCTCGCCCTGGTGCCGGACCTCCTCGCTGCTTCTTTCTCACTGCGTCAGAGCCAAGGGCTCGTGTCCTCGTGTGTTAGGAAGAGGGGAAAAAAAAACCCTCCAAAAAAAACCCATTCTGTGGTTCTAATTCAGCGGTTGGAGGTGGGGAGGGGTTGTTGGGTGGGTTTTGGTGGATGGCGTTGTGCTGGTGGTTCTGAGGATTAGAGCGTAATTTTGTAATCCACGAGGGCTGCAATTATCTGTTCCTCGCTGGATTAGGGATGATAATGTGCTTGGAGGTCTTAAATGGACAAATAAAGATGTTCCCCCCTTCTCCCCCCTGGTTTACAGCCGGGCGACGGCTCCTTGGGCAGAGCAGGAAGGATTCAGGCATTCCCGAGAGTGGTATGTGACTCCTTTATGCCTTGGATTTCAGGAAATACATTATCTGCTCCTTACCATTACTTCGAAGTGCCTGTTTAAAGTCATCACGCTGCTTCTTTTTAATTGAAGATGCACATAGCTTTGCTTGTTGGCATCGTGCGTGTGTAGAATCTCAGGATAGTTTGGCTTGGAAAGGATCTTAAAGCTTATTTCATTCCAACCCCCCTTGCTAGGGGCATATATTTTTGTTTTGGAAGCTCTTGGGTGGACAGATTTGTGTTGTTCTTGTGATATGCAGCTCGTTTGCTAATTTTTCCTCCTAACTCCAAATCCAAGCGGTTTGGATGTGCATGGAGAGACGTGGAGTGCTGCTTCGGGGTGGAAATAGCTGGTCCAAAAGATCACGTGGAGGTCAGTTCCCTGAATTTGCACGGAGTTCTGCACTGGGATTTGGGAGGGAGCAGCACCGGGATTCTGGACGGGTGAAGCTAATCAGTGAAATCCCAGAATTTCCTGTGTGGTGCTGCGCGGAGTCGGGTGGGAAAGCTTTGCCTTCCTGAGCCTGCCTGCAGCATTGTTGCTGTTCTTGCCTTTCTCCCGTCTGGAGGTGGGAGATTAATCCCGTGGATTCAGGTATTGACTTGACTTCTATTTCTGTGGCGTAATCCGGGTGATTCTGATTTGTGTGTGGGGAATGGGATTAGGGGAGATCACACTTGGCAGATGGCAGAGCTCTTCTGTACCATTAGGAGATATCCTAACCTTTGATTATACCTACAGGTCTGCTAATAGAACTCAGACTCTTTGGGGTTTGGTAATAGAATTCCGTTCCAGATCAAATATTGCTCATGATGAATTACCGGGATCACATTAAAGGAGCTGCAGCAAACAGAAATTGATGTTTTGCCCAAACTGGTGCTTTACTCGATCTTGGTAATTGCAGGCAATTTTCCCGTCTGCTGAGGGGTAAACTGTGTTTCCAGGGTAACTGGGAAGTTGTTCAGCTGCTTCTGAGGTACTTTTTGCCAGAGCTGAAGGTTGTTGGCATTTTCTTTTCCTTGTCTCTCCTCCACAAACCAGAAGGATTTGCATCTTTCTAACGACCACATGAAAATGGGAGTTTTCTTTGTTTTCTTGTGACGTTGGCAGGGTGTGGTGGGGAAGCAGACAGTGTGTGGCAGAAATGCTAATAAAGTTGCCTGGCAGCTTAATCCAGGTAAAGACTTTCTCAAAAAAAAAAAAATCTTTCAAGAATTTACAAACTTTCCCCCCTTTTTTGGGTTTTGTTTTTTTTTTTTGAGTTAGGATTTTCTTCGCTGTGTGCTCTGCCTTTTCCAGTAAAAATTACCAAGGATATTTATTAGCGAGTAAAGCTATAAAGCCTTTGTCCTTCAGAGCAGTTAAGGAGGTTGGAATCCTATTTAAATAGACCTCGTAGCCTGTAATTCCCTTTTGATAGGTGTAGAGTTTATTGAAAATAGGTGTGTAAACTTTTCCTCTGTTTCAGACAGTGCCCTGAGCTAATTCTAAGCTAAATGTTCCCTTCCCAATGTATAGAAGACACAGAACCGAGTCACTCTGGAGTGTCACAGTATGGAAAGTCCCTAAAAGGAGGCAAATTCTAGGACTGTTTCCAACTCAAATACTTTGGTTTGTCATTTTTTTGCTGTCTCATTTTATATGTGGCAGTAAAGGACGTGCACGGCCCCAGCCCTGGGGTTGTGCTCACGCTGCAGTTCTGGAGCCGCCGCTCTTATGGCAGGAGAAAGGGCACAGTACCCATCTGTGCTCCTCCTCACTGGGCTCTGGACTGATGAGATAACCAGGGATTCGGAAAATTTCCATGCCTGATGATGAAGCAGTTTTTCTCTCTGCCATGCTGAGGCTTTGTGTAGCTGCAGGATTTTTTAATTTTTTTTTTTTTTTAAATTCTGTTTTCAGCCATGTGCAGCACCATCACCTTGGGTGTTAATTGAGCCCCTTGTGTGTGCAGACTCCTCTGGCAGTGGCAATAGGCTTCCCCAAATACCTGATTTCTACCAAAGGAAAAAAAAAAAAACCAGTTACAACTTGCAAATAGATTTTATTGAAAGCAGGAATTTCAGACTTTGTGTTTCCTAAGTTTACCAACCCTTCCTGCCCCGTGTGCTCAAGGTGACATTCAGACCACATGTGGAAGAAGCAAGTCCTGACCAGCAGGTCCCAGGTGGATGGAGAGCTCAGGCATTCCCGCTCCTGCGATCCTTTGCACAGCTCTGTGATTTTGCTTGGGTGTTGTCCTGGACTCTGCTCCATTCAGCACTTGTGTTTCTCTGGCTATTAGATAATTTTGAAACCTGTCCTGTCACCTGCCCTCTCTTTTGCACGTGTTTGGTTACTGCAGGGTAAAAGAGGAGCTCAGTCTCCGTGGTGAGCAATGTGTTGCTCTTCCCTCCCTGGTCCTTGCCCTGGGGTTACTCTGGGTTTGTTCGTTGCTCGTGGAGCTTCCTCCCTTCTGGCAGGTTTTCCAAGTAGCATGAGAATCAAATTGATACCATTTGTCTGTCCTTGAGCTTGTAAACAGAGATAAGAATACTTCCCATAGTCTTGAAAATTTTGGTGTAGTGTTGCTTGTGGGGAGTGCTGTGCAGATCAGAGACAGGACTCGGAATCACGTCGGAGAGGATTTTCCTGAGCATGTCAGTTAGGGACACCTTACAGTTGTGACTTCTCCTGGCTGTTCATGTGTTTAAAAATTATACTGGTTTCTTATTGGGGAGTTTCATAGGTATTTCTCTAAGCCATGGAGTGTTTTCTCGAATTGACACTCCAAAGAAGTTGATAACTTGGCCCTGTTCATTATCCAGGGGAAGCATCCTTTGGCAAATGCATTGATCATGCTGACTCGTGTGCTGGGTAGTTAGTGAAAAATTTGGCTGGTAAAAGGGTGTGTCTAAATGCAGATTGGAGTGTTCTGCATCCATTTACGTGTAGTGTCGCTGTTCTTTCCTCATTTTCAAGCTGTTTCTTTTAATGGGACGTTTTCTTGCATGAAGTCTGAAGTCTTTCACTTCCCTGGCTGGGTAAATGTACATGATGCTGTTGGTCATAGGGAGGATTGCAGTGCTGCAGCTTTTCTGCTCATTGATTTTGTGAATTTATTTCTTAGGGCAGGTGCAGCTTGTTCAATTCTCAAGTAGCAGGCAGCATTTGGGGAGGAAGGAAGGCACCATTCCAGTGAATCCTTTATGGAGCCATTCACAGGGCAGGAGATGCTGCTATGTGCCATGGGCTGCTTGGAAAAGCCAGACTGAAATAAATGCTTAATCCTGCAAGCCCAGGCATGAGGCTTGTGGTGATGCTGTGAGCCCAGTCTGTATCACTGGTTTGTGTTTGGTGCACAGGGCTGACTGGAACCTGGGAATGTTGCAATGTTTTTAGTTTTGTGTGTAGGAATCGCCCGAAGACATTGTAGGGCAAAAGCCACAGACTTTTTGCTTTTGCTTCAGAAATCTCTTTAAATGATGAGTCCCTTGTTGTGGAAGTAGCCTTTGCAGTGTAAACCACTGTGTGGTTGTCTTGAGCTCGCAGCCAAAGAGACTGGAATAATAGTGTTGGGAGAGCTGTGGAATTCTCTCCACAGCAACCAGTCTTGAATCCTAATCATGGCCCTTGGAGGGACCACAGCCTGGTAGGTTTAACAGCTTAACTAGAAGATTTCATGCTTGACAAACTCGAGATGCACCTGCCCTAGGCAGCTGGATTTTTCCTAAAAATGTCCAGGAATTGGCTGTTGGGTTGCCTGGATATGTTCATCCAGTGAGATGTGACTGCTGATTCCAAGGAGATGCTCTGCTTGCTGTGTTAGAAGTGAAGTTGATTCTGTTTTCTCCTGTCCTTCATTGACTCTCAGTGAGATTGAAGGACATACACGAACTTCTGAACTCTCAGGCCATTCTTTTCAAGCTGTGTTCCAGGAATAATTAAAAAATTAACAAGTGACAAATCCAGAGCAAGTCAATTGCTCTTTGCCTTGAGAGGGCTTCTGTGGGTGAAGACGACTTTCCATGTCTTGGGTTCTGTTAACTGGCAGGAAAACCAAATTCTTATGAAAACCTGAATATTGAGTGTTGCCAAAACACGCTATATTTAGTGTGGTGACTGTTTTATCTATTTGCAGCTATTGCTTAAAAAAACCCCTAATGTTTCCCTTTTATTCTCATGATTGGTATGACCTGAACATCTGATCACAAAAGGATATTTAAGTCTACTGGGTGATGATTTTCCTCAGGCCTAGGCTTAAAGAATTCGGACTCTTAAAATTAAGCTGTTTATGGATGCATACTTTATGTTTAGATTCATTTCTCAAATGAAGGAGATTTATTTTCTTGGTTCCTGCTGTCTTTGGTTTGTTCTGGGAATATGTAACGTTGGAACTTTGCAAACAAAGAAGCTTTCAAACAGCTTGGGGATATTTTTCAGTGCATCTGTATAAATAGGAGATCATTAATACATATTTTTGCAGTTCCTGAATGCCTTACACTTACGTTGAGACAATGGGAGTTGAGTTTTCTTTTTGTGCTCTTCATCTCTACAAAACACGCTTGAGGAGAGGAAATGAATGTTTTCTGAGGGTTGTGTGATTGTGGTGATGCAGTTTGAGCAGTGCAGGGCACAGAGGGTTATTATCCAAAACACTGCTTGTTTGTGGTTGAGTCATGTCCAATGAGCACACACTTAAACGCTGGGGGTGGGGGCGATCTGGGCTCCTCTAAAGCCACTTACAGAGCTGTTCATTAGAAGTTCTTACCAGAATTAAGTGCCAAAACTTCAGTTTTGGGCTAGAGTAAAGCTGCTGCTTGCCTGAAAGGAGATAGTGTTGGTTTTGCAGCAGTGTGAGAACTGAAAGCTTCTTACTATTGTAGTAATTACGAGTCAGGATGGTCATTAGGCTGGTGTAACGAGCAGAAAAAAATAATTCAGTTGCTGGAGGTTTGGTATCTCCCCAGTTTTTACTTGGAGGGAAGAGGCATGTGCGCTCCAGCAGCTCCTCCAAAGAGCGATGCCGCAGCGCGGGCAGCTTTGGAGTAAGGCTTGTCTTACTGTACACAATTAGATGAGCTTTAATGTGGGCAGGGAGGAGATCTGAGGCTTGTTTCCAGGTCAAAACACCCCTTTCATTTGGTTGGGGGCTGGGAATCGCCAGGAGCCGAGTGGGCTGTTAACTCCAGCTTTGGGCTTGACCCAGTTCCTGCATAAAGCTGCGGGAAGCGCCTGAGCTCCAAACGGGCAGCTCCAGCTCTGCTGCAGGAGCAGTGCTTGGATGCTGAGGGGATGGAAGGCAAAGAGAAAAGAAAAATAAGTTAGCTGCAGTTTGTTGTTTGAATCTGAACTACG
Source organism: Ifrita kowaldi (assembly GCA_013398055.1). NCBI lineage: Eukaryota > Metazoa > Chordata > Aves > Passeriformes > Cinclosomatidae > Ifrita > Ifrita kowaldi. The sequence goes on along the minus strand of VZRS01001582.1, from coordinate 65,252 downwards.
TGGGTTTAGTGCATTGGGGAGGAGGTGAAGAAGTGAAGATGCTCAGGCTGTACTTTGTTAGTTTTTCTTTGGTTCTGGTAGTTAGGAACCATTTTAGCCTTCGTAGTTTCCAGGGGGTAGGAAGCTGCCAGTGTTTAAGTGAAATGCATGAAAATAGGATTTGTGTGTGCTTTTGGTGCTGCAACATTGTTGCCATACACAGCGGCCTCTTCTGTTTATATTTTCATAGTGACTGTTTTTGTAATCACAGTATTGGTTAAATATATGCTTTCAGTGCCTTTCAACAAGTGATGTTAATAAACGGCAAGTTCTAAAACTGGTTATTCCTGCTGTCACAAAATGAGGACGATCATTATTTTACAGTCTTGGTGAGACTTTGAAAGACACAAACAGGAGCAGAATTTTGAGTTTGTCTTTATTCTGCTCTTTTAATGAGCTCAGCCTTCAGCCTGTGCTAGGCCTGGCTATCTCAGTGCAGCCGTAGCACCAGCGGCTCCTTGCAAGGGAGGGAGTTGTGCCAAGATTTAGGAGGGATGTTTATCTGCTGGGAGTATGTTCAACCATACAAGGCTTTCGATGGACAAAGCTGCCTCATCCATAACCAGCCCAGCAAAGCCAGGATGTGTTTTAAGCAGAGTTGGAATTTCTGGTCACTGTAACTGTTTGATATTTCATGAGAACACTGGGAATTCTTCATTGACCCAAACGAGCACAACAGGCCTTTCTGCTGAAGCTGAGCAGCACGGCTGGCTCGCTCCCTAACTGAGGGACCTTACAGAAATGTCACTGTTGTTATTGTTGTCAAACAGTGTCTTACTGTATTGGCACTATTGAATGTCAAATATTAGTGTAATCTGCCATCAGAATGTTTTCAGCAACATGATGATTGCAGAGTTATCTAAATACCATCCAGTTCCTGCTGTAAACATGATGTAGTGTGGGTTTTTTGCATGTTTTGAGCCTGCAGTAACAGTTACGTTCAAGAGAAGCTGTGGCTGCCCCATCCCTGGAAGTGTTCAAGGCCAGGTTGGACAGGGCTTGGAGCAACCTGATTTGTGGAATGTGTCCCTGCCCGTGGCAGGGGGTGGAATGAGATGAGCTTGAAGGTCCTTTCCAGCCCTTCTGTGATTCTGTAATAGATATCTTCATTTAGCAGAGTAGTATTAAGTATTTCTAAAACGTTTGGATCTATGTATCATATTTCTTACAAGTCATCATAATGTTCAGTTAATGTTCTTCACAAAATGTATATTTTAAAGGATAATTACATCACTGCAGCCTCTGTGGCTGCTGCCTGCGAAGGAGAGATTAAGTGAATCACTCTGATTACAGCAGAGTTTCCAGTACAACTTCAGGTCTTTGTTACTCTCCTAAGTACAGTTTTAGTCCTATTCCTGTGTGGATGTGCGAGGCTGTTGGAGAGGTTTCCACGTGCCTGACCTGCTCTCACTTGACAGGGCAGTGATGTTTCCTTGACTCCTTCCTCAACTGGGTGAATCACAGAGCCCATCGGAAACGCTCATCAATAGTTACAGGTCAGCATTTCAAGAAGGTCAGGGAGGCTGCTTTCTGCCTTGTGAGCATTATGCTAATTCAGTCGTTAAACATATTGGAATTGTGCTTCCTTTTGCTTCTGCAGTGCTTGCAGATTCCATGGGAGCCTTTTCCCTGCGCTCGGAGCACAGAGGGTTAGTTTTGGACAGGGAGAGGTTTTCTTGTAGCCTGTGTTGTCACATGCAGGAAATGTCTGTAGGTCTCGGTCTGAATCTCTTCTTGTTTGCTTAAATAGTGTCACTGTCATGTTGGTGCTCATGCATGAGGAGGAAATCTAAGGAGATGATGGAGAGGCTGAAGCCTTAAGATGAAATACATATTTTCCTCTCCCAAAGGCACTTTATTGAAGCACATTTCTAACTTAGGCCCCAGTACTGACACCTCTGACAAACAACATTGAGCCTTTTCTCTCTTATTTGCTCTTAAATACTGGAATATGTTTTAGTATTGCTTCCACACCAGAACATGTAGACTCTTCAGAGATTATTTGTGCTGCGTGTGTGTGATATATGTGTAAAGAAATGATCACGCAGAGCGTTGTCTTTGTTGGTGTTGGACTGTTGCACACCATGTAGAAAGCAGTTAATCTGGGATCCAGGTTTTTTGTACTGTAGATTTATGGCTGGCTAAGATGGTGTTTTCATGAGCTTGGCTCTGTAGGGAGCAGGTTAGTAAATTTTTCAGATTGTCCCCAAAATTCTTGTTTCAGTTCCATTGCATTTATTTTATTTTTAATTTAACAGCTTTTATGCCAGATTTTCCCACTTTAAAAATGCTGAGAACAGTAACTTCAAGGTTAAAGCTTTTACCATCTTTGTTCACCTTGACTTTAAGAAATGGTTGTGCTCTCGTGTCTGTCTTGTCCTGTCTAATAACCTTGGAAAGCTGGATTTGAACTGAGCTCCCAGAGCCCGAGGTTGTAGCTGCTCACAGAGAGAGTCAGCACCACAACTTGTCTGCAAACAGTGCCCGTGGCTGATCCAATGGCTCTGCTCCTGCTCACATCTGGACAGAAGGCTGGAGTGAAAAACTTGTTAAAGCATGAGTGTATATTTTAAAATATATAATTAACAGAAGGTTGTTTATAACTGTTTAACCAATATTGGCTCTAAACCAATGTGCAAGACAGTGTTTGTAGTAGGTTGGACTGGCTTTTATTAGACTTCAGAATCTGTGGCGTTTATCACTTTGCTGCAGAGCCACAAATTGCCTGAGCACTGGGCAGGTTTGGTCAGGCAGAGCTCTTCCATCCTGTCTGTCTGCTTTTTGTTCATCCTGATTTTTGAACACTTTGGCTCTTGAACCTGATGACTTTGGGGAGGAGAACTCATCAGGCTGACCACGGCAGTTCCTGGGCAGAGTTTGTGTCTGGTAGTTCACATGGACCTTTTGTCCGTGGTTTGCTGGTTGATTCATATGTGGTGAAACAAAATGAAAAAATTGCCCAATCTTCTTCACTGAGCAGGTGTCTCCTGTTGGCTCATCAAGTTCAAAGCTAGAGATTACTGGAAAATGAAAAGAAATTAGATTTTGTGCCTAAGTCATTTCTGAAGCATCCTGCACCAGCTGCTGTGTCATGAAAGATGTTTGGACGTGTGGATCTTTAATTTCCTTTCCAACTTCGCCACTTCACATTTAGTTGCTTGGATTGGCATGGCTCCTGTTCCGTAACTGATTTGGCTCAGGTGGGATTCCTCCTGCAGAAATTCTGGGTGCAGTGCCAATTAACCTGTTTTTATGACAGCTTTATGCCACCCTTTGAACTTGCAGATCTGTGACAAAAAGGCCAGTGAGGGAGTTGGCTCAGCAGGTTGCTCAGTAACTGCAGGACTTGCTGTACCTCTTGAGGCTGGTGAATGTCCTGTGCCTTCCAGAGTCATCCAGTGGTGTTAACAGTGATCATAGTGGGATCAGCTGGTCGTGCTTCACTGTGTGGCTTTGTGGGAGGTGGGGAGCTGGGAGAACTCGACGTAGCCTGGTTTTCTTTTGAGTCAGATTTAAGTCAAAGGATCCTTCTTTGTAATAACTTTGGAAAGGTGTTTCTAAATTCTCTGTGAGATCATTCTCAGGTTACTAAATCCCTTCCTTGGATGTACCCTGAGAAACTGGGATCAGGTGCCAGGGCTGCTGTAATTGTGGTGTGAGTGTGGCTGGGTGGGGGTGATTTGAGGGAAGCTTCTTGGTCTGGCTGCTCATGGGCAAGTGAGTGCTCGTGCTGAGGCACTCAGATCTGGATGAACTGGTGAGGACAAATCTGTGATCTTTCATTCCTCCTAATTTTTGTGAGCTGCAAAACATGCCTCTGTCAGCTGTTTATTATTATCCTGCCTTAAAGTGCAGGTGATCTCTACATTGGACCATGAGTTTCAAGTGCTTTCACATTACTCTTCTGTCTTCATTTTGATGTGTTAAAGTGCCTCTCTGGTCTCCGTGCTTAAAACTTCCCAGAAAGTTAAAAAGCCCCCAGGGTTCACTTGAGGTTAAAAATGCTCTTCTGTGCCAGAGCTGTGAGTGTGGTTTGAGCAGCCCCTGGGGCACCCTGGGCCTCCCCGTTCCTGTGCTGGGTGTGGGGATGTTCCACACCAGGCACTCCCAGGTTCCCAGTGCCACCTTTTGGATTTCACAGCTGTTTTTTCCCACTTCAGCTATTTCTTTTTCTTTCACCCCCCTCAATAAATACGTTAATGTTTTTAGTGCCTGAACTGTTGCCTTTCAATTAATAGACATGTTTTCCCTTTCTGTGCTTTCTCAAGCATGTAGGGAGGTGGAGGGGATTGTTTAGTACTTACAAAGCTTCTAGATAGTGTATGTGTTATCAATAATTCATTACAGGCCTTGATTTTGCTGAATAATGTTGTGTTTCTGAAGAACAAGGTAGTGTACAATGCTTGTGCAGGCTTGTTGCTGTCAGAGTTCTTGGCTTAAACATCCTTTTGTTCAGAAACGGGGAGAAATGCAGCGTCACTGCTCTGACTCCTCACAGTCACACGCGACCCTCTGTGCTCTGTTCTGTTCGTGGGGCTTTGGGGGAAGAGGAAGCTCCTTTGTGGGTTGCTGATAACAATGACCTGCTCACAGGCAGCCAAAGGAACGCGGGTACAAGCTGGCAATACCCAGCTGGTGGTTCTGAGGTGGGCATTTACATTGAAGTGGGGAGAAAAACCTATTTCCTGCATATATGAAAAGCCAGATGTCCCCACTGAAGGAAAAAGAGAAGCCTTATCATCAAGGCAGCGACAACAGCTCCTCTGGCACAACGTCAGGCATTGTTGACAGAGCAGGTTTGTTCTGGGTGTGCAGCTCAGGGCAGTTTATTGATGCCTGGCAGGAGGCAGCACCCTGCTGCAGCACCGTATCCTACTCAGGTTAATGCTGGGTTCAGTACACAAGGAAGAGATCAAAGAGCTGTCGTAACATTGGGAACAACCTGAGAGGCAAAAAGATTCATGTCTCAGTATGTCAGTGTGTTGTAGAACAGAGGGTGACATAAGGGATTTTGGCCCAGGGAATGATAAATGCCACCAAGTATTTGGCTTTTATAACAATATTTTATTTGACTCAGAATAGATCCACTCATCTCTCCTTAATCCAATGCTTTTTTCACTATTTATGAAACAGGAGTGGAAATTGTAAATCTGAGGGTCACGTCCATTTGATCTGAATGATTTTAATGGCTCCATCAGTATCCCATTTGATCTGAATGATTTTAATGGCTCCATCAGTATCCTGAAAGGCATAACTGGAATAAAAGTAATCCAGTTTAATACTGTTAATAATTTTCTTGTTCAAAGTTGGGCCATCTTTTCTGTGAAGCGCTTGAGTTGCTGCTGTAGAGATGGGCATGGAGGTGCTGCCTGGGAGACGGAGTTGTGTTGTTTATTAATGCCAGCTCTGCCAGTGTCTTGTCACAGTGCTTGTCTCTTGCAGCAGTACCAGGGAGATATCCTTATCTCCAGCTCAGTACCACCATGCTGCAGCTTTGCAGGCTTGATCCTCAGGGCAGAGGTTGCTACGATTCAGAGGAGCAGGCTTTGAAATTGTTCATTTGTTCACGGAACAGAATAATCTGTTCCTGGGAACCACCTGGTCCAACCCCCTGTTTATCAGTGTCTTTCTCCCATGAAGCTGCAGTTCGTTTCTAGAGCAGTGCCTGGTACAAGTATTTTGGGCTCGAGTGTTGTTGCTTGTTGACTGAGCTCGACTACGTGCTTGTGCTCTGACTAATCAAATATCTGAAAGGTGGAATGATGGACTGAATGGAGAAATTGCTGTGACACAGTATTGGCTGTCTGTTTTGACAGAACATGTGTCATTAGCAGCCAAATCGAAAGCTGTTGAACACAGAGCTTTTTGCATATGATTTTTTAAGAACACAAGTGGAAAATCAGTCATCAGAGAAGCCATCAGATGGCAGAACTGTGAGAGCTGAAGCAGTACATAAATATTCGTATCAAGAATGTGCAGTGACAGTTTTCCCCAGATCGCCCTGAGAGGTTGTGGAGTCTCCCTCACTGGAGTTATTCCAGAACCGTGCCATGTGCTCTGGGGTGAGCCTGCTTGAGCAGGAAGATGGGACCAGATGACCTTCTGTGGTCCCTTCCAGCCTGAGCCAGTCTGTGATCCTGTGATTTCTTTTTGTCCAGGTGAAAGCTTAGGAGCAGCGTAATCTATCGCAGCATCTCTGCTCTGAGTGTTTTATCAGTAGCTGCCACGTGTTCTCTGTGAATGAGTCTTTGCTGGCGACTGTGCAGCTTCAAAGGTGTCCATCAGGACAAGTACAGGTATAAAAATAATGCATTGTAAATCTGCTTTCTTGTTTTTGCAGAAGCAAAGGAATGTTAATTCTTAGCCCTCGAATACATGTTAGTCACCATAGCTATATATACCCATGTATAATTTTTAATGTCATGATTTTGGTCTTCTATCCCATCACTCTGTTTCCTTTGTCCTCCAGTTTTATGGGTTCAGGTTTTCTCCAGTTGGTTAAACTGTTGAAGTGATCTCTCAGTGTGTTCAAGGTCGTGCTCCAAGGCCAGTAGCCTCAAGTTTTCTGAAAGTCTGGATGAAACCACTTTTTTTCCTCTCCATATGGCAATACCTTAATTAATTTTTCAGCACTCAGATGAATGTGTAAAGGCTCACCATTTATAAATTCGTCCTGGTGACCCCATGTCAATCACAGAACAGCTCAAGCTGCTTGTACTTTCTGAAGGTGGTTTACTGTGCCAGGCCACAAATGCGTTTTCCAGCGCTGAAAATCCTGTTAGAATTTGAGGAGGCAGATCAGAGGATTAGGGGCTTTGTCCTTCTGACACAAAAGCACCTGCTGTGCATGAAGGCAAGCAGGAAATGTCTTCTCACCTCATTCTATTTCTGTGTTACAGTGACCTTCGCAGGCTGGGTTTGTGTGAAAAGATCCGTCCCCGCATTCCTGCCTGGGGGCACAGGGCCATGGGTCAGCTTTATTTCTGAAGGCTTCAAAGTGCTGTGGAGGCACTTGCCTATTTTTGTAACAAGTAGGTGGATTTTTTCAATAAACCAAAGCCCACGGATCTGCTTCACTCGATCCTTTGACTTGAATTCCTCATCAGGTCAGCCGAGCCCCGTCTCCCACGGGAGTGCTGCACCTCCTGCGCTTCACATGAGCTGTGGTGTCCCCACACTGGCTGCCAGCCCTGTGCTGCAGGGCTGTTTTAACTGCACCTTTGCTCATCAAGGAGTTCCAATGTCAGTGTCCAAGTAGCTTCCACCACTGTTTAGGGGGGAGACTGTCCCCATTATATCGTTGCTGCTTTTAAAGCATTTGCAGCAGCTGGTGGCTCTAAAAGCAGCAAGTAAAACAAAATCCAGTGGTGATATCCAGCTCTGAGATCAGACAGTTGTCCTTCGTCTTCCTTTGCTGCCAAGAGGATGAGAAATATGCACAGTTACAGTAAATATTTCCAGGTGTGGGTGGTCTCTAAGCTCCTTTTACTGCTGAAACATGGTACCGAGCGTGGTATTGTGTAGGGGAGTATCAAATGGAAGAACGCCAAAGTTGTTTTTCAATCCCATATTTCTGTCTGTGCTGCAGCTGGCTCATCCATCTCCTTACACTCCTTCAGCTGTGTCCATGGTGTGCCTGCCAAATGTGAGCATTCCCACCCAAAGCTGGGACCTCTGGAGAAACACAGCCCTGCCTCACTTCTGGGGGCTTTGGAAAGTACTGCCTGCTTGAGGTCAGAGGGATCAGTAGCTGCTTGATGTATTTCTGAAACAATAATGAGCCAAATTTCACCTTTTAAAAGCAAGGTCATGGAGATCATACACTCAAAGGACATATAAGTAATTTAGCTTTTGATTAATTCCATCGTATTCAGGATGTGTAGCATAAGATATGAAAAAGACAGGGATTTAACCCATTCCTTCAGAATCTGTGCAGAAAAAATTAACCAAAATTTATTTTAAGTACATTTAAAAGTGAAGTTAAGCTTCCTTCAACAAGACCACCATGTTACAATTAACCAGCAGGAATGATGATTCTGAAAAGGTTTGAGGAGAAATTTGCCAAGTTGCAAATTGAAGTACCTGCTCTCTGCTGTGTCCGGGATGTGACCCCACTGACCTTTGGGAGCTGCAGATAAAATAAAATCCTCCCTGAAACAACCAAATATCTTCCTGGAATAGCCTTAATTTGACTTCTTTTTCTTTTTTCAGTTCCATAGTCAGTTTTTCTTGCTTGTAGCCAAACCTGATCTTTAATATTTCATCTGGCACGCAGTGCAGTTGTTTCTGGAATGTCTTTTTTTTCCTGCTAAACTGCACGGGGAGGTTATTTGCAGGTCTTGTTTGTGGTTTAAAAGCATTTGTAAGGATGGAACCTAAAAGAACATTAGCAGGAGTTGAAGCTGACCACAAAAGCAAAAGTTTGATGAGAGAAGCAAACAGAACAGCACTTTGAGGCCTGCTGGGAATACCCACCTTCTGCACAAACACACTTTTAGCCTCACTTCAGCCTTATCCCATAATTCATGTTGTTCTGCAGAATGTCATCCTCAGCTGGCAGAAATCAGGATTTTGTTTTTATTCCCTATTTCAACTGCCAAAAGAATTGGACTTTCTGAAAATACCCACCCACTAATGAGCTGGGTGGAATCCCTTGTGTGGAATGCTGGAAGTAAAAGATGATTCACCCAGGAGGGTGAGGATATGCAGCTTCTGGTACCAAAAAATGGTGATTCACCAACATTTAATGTAATTTTCCTTTGGTTGGGGTTTTTTCTACCTGAGACTCAAGAAACTTTCAAAGCAAATCAGGCCTTCTGTGAGACTGGGAAGGGAAAAGAGTTTCCTCTGAAACTCAATGAGAGGGTTGGGGAGAAGGAAATTGTGGGAGATTGGGGCGTGATGAGGCAGTTGTGCAGGTCAGAGGAAATGCCGAGCGTGCTCTGTCAGTCCCTGTGCTCTTGAGGGATCTCTTGAGTAGAACACGATGTACAAAGAGGAAAATCCCCAACCAAGAGCTGGCTTGGACAAAGTTGACCTTGACAGAGAAGGACTCGGCCTGAATTGTTTGTAGGACGGTGATCATTGCCCCCAAAACCTAGTGCAGAAATTTTTGGAACTGAATACCCAAAAAATGGGTAATTGGTAATAAATCTATGGTCACAAACTGGACCTTTCTAAAGGGTAATATTCTGAAACTGTTTTCTAGAAATAGCTGGAGCAATCTGCCCCTTTTGTGCATTAATCCTGTTGGGTTACGTTTTATATGTGACACACAGACATTGTTATGAAAATAGCAAGGACTAGCAGCTGTGGAAGCAGGTTATTACATGTAATTTTTTCCCCAAATCATTCTCTCCAGACACATCTGTCTCATAAATTCAAGGAAATTTGGAAGATGACTCCCTGTGCCCCACAGCCATCACGATGCATTCTGCCCTGGTTACACACAGTAGCATTTTGCTGTTGAATCCTATTCTACCATAAATTAATCACAGAATCCCAGACTGGGAGGGAGGGACCTTGAAGCCCATCCAGTGCCACCCTTGCCATGGGCAGGGACACCTTCCACTGTCCCAGGTTGCTCCAAGCCCTGTTCAGCCTGGCCTTGGGCACTTCCAGGGACGGGGCAGCCACAGCTTCTCTGGGCACCCTGTGCCAGGGCCTCACCTCCCTCACGGTGTTTTCCTGAATTCCTGTCTCAGTTGATTGTCCTGCTACATCAGGAATGTGATCTTAAATTCATGTTGACCATTGCATGGACACACCAGTGTATTTAACATCAAATTTTCTCTTTAATAAATAAATGTGAAGGCCTCTGTGGGGCCAGTTTGAATTACTGAAGGCTGCTGCTCTATAACTTGTTACCATTTTAACTGCCCAATCTTTGCAGCATGGAGATCAAAATACAAGGTGTAAAGTTCTCACTCTGGTACTGAGATGGCAGCACTTAATGGAAAGGGTGGTTGAAAATATTGCAGTTCTTTAGTCTTTATTGCAGCTGCACGGGGGTGAAGCTCTGGCAGGTGATGATTGTTATGCAATTGTACTGGCAGGAGCAATTAGAGATTTACAAGTGCTTGTAAATGGTGCTATTTATAGGATGGACACTTTATTTGACGAAATGCTAATCTTTTCTGCAGTGGGAGGAAATGTCAGAGTCTAGTCTTTCATCCTTGGGATGGGACTGGACTGTAATGTCCAAAAGAACAGCACTTAGTTCTTTTTGTAAAAGAAAAGACCTAGAGGTTTCCAAGAGACTTGGACATGGGAAATGGAGGAAGGATATTCTGAACTTTGCAATACTTTGGAATTTTAATATTAACGATCTGTGGAACTTCGCAGATCTGACTTGTGAGATTTGGAATATGTAGTTTTAATTCTCAGCTTTCTAGTTTTCATTCTTGAGAAGCAGAACTGAGTTTCTCACTGTGAATCTGGGAAAAGATAATTTAAATGCATTTTATTGGCTGTTTTTACTTTGTGAATCAGCTTGTGCTGGGAAATTAAAAATCAGAGCCATTATGAAAGTATTTTTGTTAATCTTTCCCTTTAAGAGACCCTGAATGTCCTCTTAAGTACAACTGATGGATCCCATTGCAGTGAATAATAACGTGAATCAGGCTTAAACCCAAAAATAGAAAAAACCTGCTTTTTACTGAATTAGTTTCATGATCTACTTGGTTATGAAAGTTTCAGAATAGGTGGGGGTTTTTTTTTCTGCTTTGTGTTATTTTGGTTGTGCTGTAGTAAGTCGTGTTCTTGTCAGCACTCACACTCGTACGTGCACAGTAAGTGATAGGATCTGCTCTGTTAATTCTTATTTAATCCAATCAGCACCTCTCCAAGTGCAGGAAGCAGCAGAAGGAGGATTTCTTGGGAGAACAGACAGGGATTGCTGCAGACTGACCCCAGTGTTCAGTCAGTGAGGACAGGAAGGAGAAAGGAGAGAAGAAAAATGTTTGTAAAGACTGAATCATTTAAGACAGTGGGGCAACCTTTTGTTGAATGAAATAAATCTTGGTTTATGGTCATCTGCTCCCAGTAGCTCCTGTGGCTGCTTGTGCCAGGGAAAAGCTGCAGGCCAGGGGAATGTATAGAATTATGGAATCCCAGGCTGGTTTGGATTGGAAGAGTCCTTACAGATCATCCAGTCCCAACCTCCCAAACACAGTCATGGGCAAAACCATGTTGTCAGGAGCTGCTAATAGATGTAGTTATACAAACTTCTTCCTGTATTTGCGTAATAAGGGAGTAATTTTTTTATACTGGAAGCAGATTTGCAGATAAAGTTGTATATAAAAAAGAAAAACTTTCTGTTTATTTGGTGATTTTCTGTGGAGTATTTTTAGTGGGTATTTGCTGCTGGAGCCAGGCTTTCTGCTTGATTTCCATGTCATAAACATGTTTGGTTTTGGTTTTTGTTTGTTTGGGTTTTTAATAGCAGAGAGATTTTCTTTGTGGAATTTTTATGCTTTCCACCCTTAGAGAAGACAGATGGACTTGTTTATCTGCTGCGAGGTTCAGGGCCAGATTATAGATGATTTTGCTTTGTGTCATTTGAAACATTCTTGTTTCTGAGCAGGGAAGTTGGCAATAGTCACGTGATTCATGGTGGTGGTTTTATCTGCAGGCTGTTGCTGTTGCCTTAATAGGCTTAAAGGAATTAGCAGTGATGTAAATAATAGTTGTGTGTGTGGTGGGTGGGCAAGTGCCAAACAGGCTGTTTGTTTGGGGTGAAGTCCTTCCCGAATGATTTTCTGCAAAAATAACCCTGTGAAGTGAATAATCCATTTTGTTTTCTTATGAGCAATGTTAACAATCTTTGTAATGATAGATCTTTAATTAAAAATGCAAGCAACACCTGAGGGCATTAAGATTTGAAGGGGCCTGGAGCGGTGTTTGCATTACATCTCTGTGACACCCTGTGGTGGCTCAGCTTGGCCCAGGAAAAATCCCAGTCGCAGGTGTTTGGAAGCTGAGGAGGAAGAGCAGCAGGGAAGAGCCAGGCCTTCGTGTGCCAGCCTTTCTGATAAAACCAGGAGGATTTCAAGAGACACTTCAGTGCCATTTATAATTTCATTTGTGTGCAGAATGCGCCCGCCACAGCCGAAGGGAGTGTGGGCACTGCTTTGGGGGGCACGGAGAGAAGCAGTGCCCAGAACTGGGGACAAAGGTGCCCAGAACTGGGAGCAAAGGTGCCCAGAACTGAGGACAAGGTGGTTTGAGGGCTCTGTCACACGGGATGGGGACGTGCAGGGGCAGCACGGGCAGCTCGGCTGACTGTCCCTGGGCAGAGGAGGTCAGGGAGGGAATAACATGATGTAGCTGATGGTGAGGGATTTACAACTGTAGTAGTACGATTACTAAATATTAATAGCATCTGCAATCCTCCTGCAGTTCAATTTCCAGTTGATCTTTATAAATTGCCCAGAATTTTATATGTTGCCAACTGGACTAGAGATATTTTATTAAGAAAGAAACACGTTTATCTAAACCAAGATACGTGTTTCAAAACTGAGACACAGTGTCTAGTGTATGTTACACTTGGCATTGATAACATGATTCCTCTTTATCAAGTGTGCTTGTATCAAGGAGCTTTATCATTTTCAAAGTTGGGTGATTATTTTTTTTCCCTAAATATTTTGTTCTTTTTCAAATACTTGTCTGTTTGGGGCCACATATCTGTTGTAGGGTAATTGAATTTAAAACATGAAAACTGCCTTGGGTAGATTATGTAGGGAAAAACGGGGTCCTGTAAAGCTGGAGTGTCATGGAACTGAGGAAGGGGAAAATTTTGTGTTAGGAATGTTGGCTGGAGAAGTGAGTTGTACTCTGTTACCAGGGATTAGGTCCGGCATTGTAAATTCACTGCCCTGCGTTCCATTGAGGATCAAGTTTTAGTCTGTTTAAGAAGCTCTGTGCCCCCTTCTTCTTTTCCAGAGAAACAGGGACTACAGAATGGTAGGAGAGAGTTTATTCTCAGCTACTGCAAGACAGATGCTCTTTTCACAGCTGAATTTTTCCCTTTGCCATGTTGCCTGTGAGCATCAGCCTCATCCCAGCAAGTTTCCTTTTAGAGCACCTCCCAAACCTTTGCATCCTTGGAATCTGAGAGCATTTTAATCGGATTTTGATGGCGTTTCTTAGAACAAGGAGTGGAAGAGGGAGGAAGATTTCATGAAGATCTGTGAGATGGTGGAAGGGGCAGATTGATGTGGATAAGCTGATTGGGTTAGTGGCTATTTCAGAGAGAGGAGGTCATGGACTTGGGAGGGGGGGAATGGCATCAAGGGTAAGTGGTTGAGACAGAACTCCCAAGTGGATTGGAAGCTGAAAGGGAACGGACAAGGTGAGTGGAGTTCGTTCTCCTGCCGGAGAGTGGGAGCACAAGCAGGGACAAAAATAAATCCCTGCAATTTCGGTGCCAGTGTGGGCTAAGTCTGGTCAAGGGAAGCTGAAGGTGAAATAACCACTTCTCCAGACTGCAGACTCGGGAAGGCAAGATCCTGGTTGGGGTTTTTTAATAATCACAAGCAGGAAGCTCCATAGTCCACTCAATCTACAAATAAGTTTATTTGCATGGTAAATTCACACCAAAATAGGTCCAGTGAGGAGTCCAAAACTGCCCCTTCAAAGGCTGCCCAAAAGAGACAAGAGGGTGGCAACACAAATTTGGGCCCCTGGCTATGAAGTACAGTGTGAGTTTTCTAAAAATGAAGAGTATGACAGCTTTTGAAGGAAAAAATAATCTAACCTTACATAGCTGCCTGCATCTGCTACGAGTTTAAATATACTTCTGTTTGGGAAAAAAAATTCAGGTTACTTCTTGTAGCTGAAATTCTAATTACTGCTGGTTTTCCCACTTCTCTGCAGTAAGAATATAATTAAAGCCAAAGCTCTTCTCCTGCCTTTGCTGTCAGGATACTGGGAAAACTGCTTTGTCATGGTAAAAGTCCCATTTTGATGGAAAATCAGCCGTTTGCAGGTCAGCTGCTCAGGTAGCACTTCACAGACTGCTGCCCCAGAAAAGAGCTTTACAATAGAAAGTAAATTACAGTAATTGAGATTACAGTAATGCAGAGCTCTGTGTTTAACCAGTGATTGACAGCCCTTAAATATGCGAACAGTCTTACCTAAGTGTGGTTTTAGCTGTTCAGATTTGGTGTGTCTGTTGTGCAGTCAGACTTATTCCCCTTTCACCTTTCAGTTACACCTTGAAGTGGTAATTTCCTGTTGATTCTTTAATGGCTGCTTGAAGAATAAACATTCTTCTGCTTTTTACAGTTATGTGAGGTAACTTAATGCTTGGGAACCAGTCTTTTTTTCCTTAGAATGCTCTGGATTTTTGTCTCACATGGCATTGGTGTGTAGGTCTGGGTATGTGCCCCACCTGAGTTTGAATATTTTGGTTTTTTTGCAGGGTGAGGTCTGGACAGTGTCTCTGCAGTGATCACATTCCCTGTCCTTAATGTGCCCTTGGTGACCAAGCTCTTGTTGGCACCATGAGAAAGGATTCAGGCCCTATGGATTGGTTGCAGCAGCAAATTATGGTAAGTGGGAGTGTGGAAATTTGTAGGACATGTTTATTTCCATTGTATTTGGTTGTTGGGCCAAGTCAGTAAATAATGGTGTTTCTTGCTGTTTTTTAGAGGAGGAACACTATGTCTTTCAGTGAGATACACTCTGGGATCAGCATATCTGAAAGGCACCTTAATCTGAGTTTGCTTCCTTGTGAATTTATGTGAGAATGATGTTATTTGATGTTCGTGCTGACTCTACATCAATACTTGCATTTTTCTCTCTTTTTTTCACAGATTCTTCTTCCTTGCTGGAGTTTTTCAGTTCTGTTGAATGTGTAATTCCAACTATGGCAACAAGAGTAGAAATAAATTCTACTTTGGCGTCTTTGACGGCAGTCCCTGACCTAGCTGAGCTCAGGGCTGAGGAGAAGGCACAGCGTGTTTATGTCAGTGTGCTTTCAGATGCCAGCAACAAGGCAAAGGAGGCCTCAGCATCACTGACTCTCGAAGAGAACAAGAAATTTGGGAATTCCTTGAGATCTTCAACAATGCCCTCGGTGGGATCGAGGCCGAGACTTTTCCCAAAGCCTTTTTGTAAAGAGAAATCCTCGGATACTTTTGCAAATGTCAAACCGCCCGTCCCAGCGTTCAGATCCAGCAGCATGGTGAGAAAGGCCACTGAGGAAACGTCCTCTGTGAAGGTGCTGAGTGGGAATGTCCCTCCCTTAGTGGATCAGAAAGCCATTGACACTGAAAATCAAGCTGACAGTGACATGGTGACAAATGTGACTTTCTACACAGGGCCCAGTGCCAACACGGTCATTCTGTTTGAGCCAGCGGGCCCTGAGCAGGCCAAGGTCAGCCTGGCCCCAGAGAAAAGGGCTCAGGACCACAGGGGATTTACTGCTCTGCAAACCAAGGACCTCCAGGGCTCTGTGAAACCAGCAGAGACATCCAGGAGTCCTGAGGGGTCTGTCCATAGGCAGATGTCGTTTTCCTCCAGTCTCAGACCGGTCTCCTGGAACTCCCTCAAAACCAGTGAAAAGAAAGATGCTCGTGAAGTTCATCCAGGGGAGAAGAACAACGATGATGCAAATAATCTCAACAATAAAGTTGATTTCTCTGTTGATGTCCAGCACAGGGCAAAACATAGGCCAGTGTCTGCTATTTTTCTGGAATCGTTACGAGATCAAAAGCATCAAACTGTGGAAGCTTCTGAGGAAAAATCTCCTACGGAGAAATCCGGGGTTAGAAAACCAAGGCCTTTGTCCATGGACCTGACAGCTAAGTTTGAACATAAAGATCTTTCTTCTTGCAAGAAGGCTGGTTCATCCCACGAAAGCAAGGAGAATGTATCCATAATTGCTTTTACTGATATGGGTAGTCATGATCAGTCTGAAACGGGGCCAAAACACGAAGAAACTGAATTTAATAAAAGCAGTTCTTCTAAAACAAATCTGAAATGCAGTAGTCAGGACATTGGCATCCTAAATAATGGGAAATACGCCTGGGAAACAAAACTTAAATCTAAAAGTGAACAAATTGAGACAAAACCAGAAATAATTATTAACTTGCATGGTCCTGAAAGAAGCCCTGAAACAACCAGTGAAAGCAGAACTAACAAGGGGGGGAAAAGACCGGATCAGAAGGAAACGTCCGTGTTCCTGGGCTGTGAAAGTCCTGCAGCTTCCTCGGAAAAAGAGAATAATATCTTAAGAGGTAGTGTTAAAAAACACATCAGTTTGTTTACTTCAGAAAATCCCAGTGCCACAGTGGATCCAGAGCTTCTCCCAGCAACTGCTGAGAAGGAGAACAGGTGTGTGACCATCCAGCAGAGGATCAAGGAGCTGACAACAGAAAATCCTGACGTTAAGGCAGGAAATGTGCGCCGGTCACTGCAGTCACGGCCACTCTCTGCAGACTTAACCAAGATGTAGGTTACAGAGAAATTCTCTTTAATCCTCTTGCCTTCTTGTTGTTCAGTAAAATTTGCTCTCTCAGTGCAGTGAAAAAGCTGATCATTTTGCTTCCACTAAATGTGGATTTTTTATGCTGTTATTCTTAAGCTCTTTTCCTGCTTTTTTTAAATCCAGAAAAGAGAAAATTTAATATGTTCTGAAAACAGCTGAAAAAAATAATAAAGCTGTCAATATTGTGACCTTTGCATGTAACTGTCAACCAGAGATTTTAGAGCTTGTTTTACATCTCTAAATCCTCTACTATCAAATAAGCTGCATGAGTACCAATTTTAGGGGAAATTCCTTTGGTCTAGATACAATTTAACCAGTAAATACAGCCATTTACTGTGAAATAGTGATGTTTCTCTTTTAGGAAATGTAATTTGATGGATAATTTCTACCAGTCTGCTTTGGTAGGAGATGACCCTGCTCACTGTTCAACTGGGCTGAAGAAGTAACACCAGTCCTTTGTTTTAGGTTTTCGAGTCCAACGTCAGGCGGCGAAGCAAAGCCTGAGAAACCTGGTGAGAGTGGAGCTGACTCGATCCACGACGTGCAGGAAAATCCAAAAGTAAGAAACTGGCAGCAGCTGGTGGGTTCCAGCTGGCTCTGCAAGGAGAAGGTCCTGTTGTGTGTGTGGCTTTATCCATCAGGGACTTTTAAATGGGTGTGGAGAGTATTGGGGCCGACACAGTCCCGGTGGATTTGCTGGTGTGAGTCTGTCTTTAGGACTTGCAGATAAAAGTGCAGGAGTATTGTGCCTGCTGAGTTTGTCCAGCTCATTGTGCACACTGTTGAGTGTGGGAGTGGTAGAGAGGGAAAAGTATTTTGGGTGCTGTTTTTAAGGAGTTTATAATGCATGAAAGCCCACAGTGAATCGCCTGTGGCTGCGGTGGGTTCATGCAGCAATTTTTATTTATTTTCTCCAAGCAGAGCATTAGGGTTGTGCTCTCCTGCATCCAAATCCCAGCTGCTGATAAATCACAGCCTGGACCTTTGTCAGTCTCCTCAACAACATTTACCTGAGCAGTTTAGACAACAAACTGTTCCAGGGAAAATGGGGATTTGCTGTGGAAGCTTTAGGTTCTCTCTGTTTCTAAGCAACACTTCAGTGTTGCAAAACAGAACTTCTCTGGTGACAGTTGTTAGTAGAGGAGATTTAATGTAGTTTAAGGGTGTTTGTAGTGAGTTCTCATGGCTTTTTTCCTGTCCAAGATAGGAATATGTGGTAAGGAGAAGCTACAGGTGCAAAGTTTCTGTAGTTTGGTGTTATTTTCAAGAGGAGTAATTTGTTTTAAAAACAAAATCTATCATTAATGGAAGTGCTGTTTTCAGAATCTGGCAATAAAGTAGGGTTAAAAAAATTCCTAGAAGAATATAGCTCAGACTTAAAAATATTGATTTATAAATGCCTTTAGTGTTAATTTTCTGATGTTCTTTAGCTTTTTTTTAAAGACAGTCTTAAGTCAGCTTTGAGTTTTAAATTTTAAAACTTGAATAAAAGATGGAACTCTCTTGCAAGACCTCTAGTATTCTTTGATTCCCTTTATTATTTGCATGCTGTGCTTTTTTAGCAAGTGCTATTAAAAATACCATATTTTAGGATGCTGCTTGTGTTTCCTGTGAGTAGGTAAAGCATTGTGAAGCATTGGTAATAAATATTAATTTCCATATTTCATTTTTACTTTGGCTCAGCTTAACATTTCTCACAGCTGAGCAGCTCCAGCTGTGATACTTATTTAGATCTTCATGTTCCTTGCAGTTTCTGACCATGTAACTGGTTATTAGTGAGATAATTCTGTTAAAAATCAAGATTCAGGACCTGCAGCTACGCATTCCCTTAGGTTACGTTGGTGTCAGTGGAGTTTGTGTTCAGGGAATGTGGATGTGTTTGATTTATACAGGCTCTGTTGCACAAAGTAGGTGCAAATAAGTTTGAAAATACACTTTATTACACATCTCTTAAATAAACTCAGTTAACTGTTGGATTTTGTTGTTCCAGAGTAAGGAGCTGAAGCTCGCCCATGGCACAGATTTCACAGAGGCATTCGCTCCTGGGAAGCCTTGGAAATCCCGGCAGGTTTTAAAGATAACCAACAAACCTGATCAGCTGGAGAGGAAAGGAAGTTTCCTGGGAGATGCTCAGCATTTCTCACAGCAGAGTGAGAGTTCTGTCTCGTTCACAAGCAATTTCGAAAAGAAATTAAACCCAGCACTTCTGGAAAAGCCCTTCATTAAAACTGTCCGGGCCACCCTGTTTGAGCACAATGTCCAGAAGCACAACGTTGTTGCTGAGCATTCTGGGGCTGATCCTGCACCAAAAAGGAACCAGGAGCCCGAGGCAAAGCAGGACCTGGTGGTTTCGGGGCACAGCAGACGCTCGTGGATGGGAGAAGGGGAGGAAACCGCTGCTGCAAAGGAGCATCACAAGCAACCTGAGCCATCAAAACATCCAGCACATGTAGAGAAAAGTCCAAAACCAGCTTGTTCAAGTGAAGACAAGAAAATGAGTCCGGGAATAGTCTTGGAAAAATCTTCGGTTGAGAAAAGTGAAAAACCTGCTCCCAAAACCACAGAAGATTCTCAGATTTACCAAAGAATAGAGCCCAGGTATGAAATCTTTCAGACATGTGGTGAAAGGGCTCTTAGTGAAGTCATCACAATGGCTCCTGAGAAAAAGGCCATGACACTCAGAGCTAGAAAATCATCTGTGAAAGAGAATAAAACTGATGAGGATGTTGTACCCGCAGGGCAGTCGGTTAGGGCAAGTAGTCACACTCTGTACTTGAAAGAAGATAATGTTACTTCAGAAGCCAGAGAGGCCAAAGTTCTCACAAGCAAGGCTGTGTTGAGAGAACCTGCTGATTTTCTCTCCAGTGAATGCACTTTACCTGAACAGAAAAGAGACTCTGACAAAACTGATCCTGAGCCACTGTTCATAGCTGAGAAAATACCTTATTCCACAAACAAAAGTAAAGGTCTGGGCATGAGTGAAAAAGTCAGCAAGGTACATGCTGAAACTAAAGGTGATAAGAGTGAAGTCTCTTCTGTAGATAAATCAGAGAGGATTAATGTTGTGAAATGCTCTTCTGAGAAAAGGAGTTTCAGAGCAGGTGGGACAGACATCCATGAATTCCGAACCAACTTGGATCGCGAAGTGATTTCCACAAGTGTCAGTAAACATGGGACTCAGGCTTCAATGCTTGCAAGTGGGCAATTTTTTAAATCTTCCAGTAGTCACCAGGCTGACACAAAAGGACTGAACGTTACTAAAGAGGAATCTGGGGCTTTTGGATTAAGGAAAAGTCTGGACTTAAGCTGCAAAGATCAAGACTTCAGCCTGGCTGGTACAGCTCTTGAAAACAGCGAGAAACTCCGAGGAGCAGATCCAGAAGAGAAAGTCAGGAGAAGCAGAAGTAGCGTTTCTGACTTGAAGATTTCTGAAAGGTGGAGGAGGAGGACCTTGCCTCAGGAGTCACTCAAGGTGGAAGAAGTTGTGTGGCTCACTCCCGAAAATATCAAGAGGCTGAGCCGGACAGATTCATTGCAATTGGCTGAAACTTCACTTAAAAAGAGAAGCAAAAAAATCAAAGAAGGGGTGGAAGGGAGTGAGGCAAATCAAGCTGTTCTTGGCAGTCCTGATGATTACACGAAACATCAGAGTTCTGTCTTTGAGCCAAAGGCAACTTATTTTGCAGTGACTTATCAGATTCCTGGTATCAAAAAAGAGAAAAGCTTTGTTGGTGCTCCCAGTGCAAGTGAAATTAATATGGTTTCTGGTTCAAGTGAGGGAGCAGCAATTAATCTGGACCCTGTTTTTCCTGGAAGGTCCAAACCTTTATTGCAGCAACCAAATAAAAATGTGACAAGTTCAGCTGGTAGAGAAGACTCCCAGGAAGTGCATATTAGCAAGGATTGGGTCAAAGCAGATGAAAAAGATGCAGTTTTCTCCAAAAACGTTGCATTTGGTAATTTTCACGTGTCTAGGAAAGATAACCAACAGCATCACGAAAAAGGTCTGGATCATTCTAAAGAGAGAATTATAGATGTTGATGCTTTCCTGTTAAAACAGGATGTGGAAAATACAGCTCCAGCTGATCCCAAGTGTGGCAGAAGGAAGGTCTCCTCTTACCATGAAGCCCGGTCCCCGCCGCGTTCCGCGCAGGTGCGTAAGGACACTGAACTGGGCCCCCAGAAAAGGAGTGACAATAACTCTGATTTGCCTGGAAGGAAGGCTGAGGATGGGTACAGATCCCAAATTCTCGATATTGATGCGCTTATGGCAGAATATAAAGAGGAATCAGCGAAGGCCAGTAAAGTTCAAGACAAGCTCTGTGAAGATCTTGGTTCATTGAGTAGGGAGAAATCAAAGAACAAAAGAAATGTGTCTGATAGGATGTCTCTTACCTATAGCTGGAATGAGTGGAAGAGTGCATCAGGTCATTATTCTGTTAATAACAAACCAGGTGAACGTGCAGAAGAGCAGCACAGGCCAGAGAAACTAATCCTAAATGAAAAGAGCAAAGAGAAACTGGAATTACAGAGCCCTGAATTCGATAAGCAGAAGTCCAGAGACAGAAAGGTCAGCCCTCCTTACTGGGGAAACCCCAGCAGCGTTTTTCCAGAGAAGTTTGTAAATTCACCTGTGGAATTCGCTAGGAAGAAAACTTTCATCGTTGATGAGGATGAGGAAGTGAACTTGGTCTCCAGGAATCAGGGTGCAAAATTTGTAATCGATAAGGTACAGCCCATAAATGCAGCGAGCACAGAGCAGAGGCTGGAAGTCAATCTGGCCTCCAAGTTGGCCCTAAAGGCAGATGATGGGTTCCTGCAGAAGAGGTTGGTGACAAAAGAACAGTTCTTGGACGTGTCTCCAGAGGGTGATCGGAGCAAAAACATAGTGAGGAGCTCTACGCTGAGAAGCAAAGACAGCATTAATAAGATGTGTGAGGGCGACTCTTTCAAAAATAAAGCTGATTGGAAGAGCTACATGTCTGGGTTTGGGACTGCACCCGCGGATCTCAGACGGTCCTACTCGGAAAAATGCCACCAAGGAAGGGACAGTCTGCCCCTCATGCAGGAGGTGAGGGCAAGGAAGGACCTGCATCGATCCAGGCCAAGCTTCCCCTTGGAAAACGTGGATAACGCGTGGAAACACAAGATAGCTCAGTCAGACCCTTTCTTCCATGAGGATAAAAAGGTATTTCCAAATGGCATCCGAGTGTTTCATGTAGCTGAAACTGAACTTTTCTTTGTGAAAGATTTTATTGTGTCCTTGTACCACTTTTCAGCACTCTGCAGCAAGGCAGCAGATCCATACTTTTCACTGGAGTTCATTTCCTTTTGGGTTCTCTTTCCTTGAGCAACATCTGTTGTACTGATGACCTGATTTTTGCTTCAGGTCTAGAAATACTTATTGATGTTTCTATGGAGAGCTTGAAAAAGCTTTTTAAAGTGTGCTTATTATTTTTTTTAATGCTGTGAACCTGGGAGGTTAAATTGTTAACTCTGCAATTCTATATTTACTTGAAAAGAATTCATTTCAGTTTATTTTACAAGTTGTTGGCAGTGATCTTTTTGGACCTCTCTTTGTTTTTAATTTTTATCTGAAGGAAGCAAAATTTATTTTTATTTTCACTGGGTGAATGGCCTTCATTTGTCTGTGAAACTCCACTGCTGTCCTGACTTTTGTGAGAGGCAAGAGATTCCCTTAACACAGTGACATGTGAATGAAATCCAGAGGTTGGATTTGGTTGCAAAAGACCTTAATGGTCGTATAATTCTGTGATTAAAGTGTAGGATGTTCATGGCTATCATGTTTTTCCATTTTGTGTTTTCAGCTTAGAGTTTCCTTTGGTTTTTTTTCAAAAAGTCATTTTATATATATATACACACATATATGTATAAAATATAGATATATCTGTATGTGCAGATGCATGTAGATTTAATTACATTCATAACTGTATTTTACAGATGTCCAGGAAAGAGTGGAGCAAGCAGAGCTCAGACAGAACAGAGGGAGCAGACTTCTCCTCGGTGTGCGCGCAGAGGAGCCGCCACAGTTTCTACAAGGAGAGAAGAGCAGATTTTGGGCTGGTACGTGACCCTGGAGGAGGGGTTTGGGGAGGGATCAGGGAGCTGCAGCTCTGTTTTCCTTTTTGCAAAGGGCTGTGGCAGAAGGATGTGCTGCCAAGCAGAGAAGCACGTGCTGGGGGGTTGAACTGCTGAGGCTGCCCCTCCCTGGGCTCCCACCCCACTGCTCCCTGCCAAAGCTTCCAGCACAAAGCCTCAGCCTTGCAGTTTGTTCAGTTTGCTTTCTGAGTGGAGAATTTTCATCCTGAACTCAAGATGGCTCTAGAGCATTATGAATTTTGTTGTTTTCTGAGCTTGTGCAGACAAATAGAACTGTGTCCCGGCCTGAGAAATGATGGGTTTAATTTTCTTTCTGTAGGCAACACACAGAGAAGTGTTTCTGTGAAGGATCACAGCTGACATTTTGGGTGGTTTGGTTTCTCTCTAACACACAAACTGTTGGGGTGAATTCCTGCTTGACGTCGTTGGGTGCTGTTCTCCTCAGTTTCAGAAGGATATCCTGACTTTAGCCCTCAGAGAAATTTTATGTTGTGAAATAGCATCCTACATCCAGCTGTTGTTCTGAAATACAAAACAAAGGTCTGGATGTTCCGAAAGATATACAATAAATGAAATATCAACGTTTTCTGAGGGAAATGAAGGATTTGGACAGTGGAGACTGAAGGATGTTGTCCCATGGACTGTCCCAAGGTCACACCTCCCTGGTCCTGTCTCTGCCACCACACTCTGCAGTGAGGTGCTGCTCTGCCCTGTTCTGTCACGGCTCACTCTGCTGTTTGCAGTCCTTTAGCAGAGAACACACGAAAATATAAAAAAGAAAAGAGACTCAGTGGTTTTTTACCTTCTAGCAAAGAAAAGCCTAAGCCTATAAGGATTTTATAAACAAGTTTCTAATTGGAGTTATGGAAATTGGCTCAGATTGTCCTTCAGTTCTACTCTTTTAAGCTTCATGGAAGGTATCCAAGGCCTAATGTCCCTTTGTCTTTCCCATTCTTAGCATGGACTTCAGGTTCACCTTAGGGAATTTGGGTTATTGACAGAATGGCCATTTATCCAACCCCTAAAAGTTATGTGCCATCAGCTTACAGTGCAAATATGTAAAGGTGGTGTTGGCCAGGTAGGAAATGTGGGACAGAAGGGCTGTGGGAAGTAGTGCTGGGATAACTGAACTGTTTGGGTGCTGTACTCAGATAAACACAACTGTTGTTCTCCACCTTCGTTGTAAATTGGGAGGTTACTCAGAGGAATCCTTCAACTTCACCAAGCGTAGCCTGAGACAGGAAAGGAAGGTGGGAAAGGGAGACTGAGCTCCATGAAAAGAGAAAACTCACGTGTGTGGAATTCAGTAGGATCCGAGCGCTCTGCTCCTTTATGTTGCTTTGGAAAGGCTCCTCGGGGTGTGTTTGTTGTGCAGTGCCATGGGAGCCAAAGGGCAGCCTGGTCCTCCTGGGTGTAAAGTGTGAGTAAGGGAAGTGTGTGTGCATAGAAGGGACTTTCACCTGCGCTCGGGAGGTGGAAAACTCACCACACTGATGTCTTCCAAAGCCCCACACAGGTACTGCAGAGGATTATGTAAAACCAAACTATTTCTTCTGCACCAAGGGTATGCCTTTGTTTTCTTTGGAGAAAACACAGACTTTGGGTGTGGAGTCACAGTTCTGTCAGCACGTTCCAACACTCCCCTCTGCTGGAGACACATCCGAGCTGTGTGAGGTGGACAGACACGAGGGGTCAGGAAAGAGCCACGGGAGGCACAGTTAAATCCCGTATTTCCTCGGAATCTGAACGCAGTTTGTGTTTCCCTTGGTGCAGCTGTAAAGGGGGAATGGATGGAAATGTAACATCGTGCTGCTGTTTGCTTTGGGTGGTTTCTGGTCTGGGTAGTTGGGAAGTTACTTGTTTTTCCTTGTGGCATAGTGACAAAAAATATTCCCCAGTGTGTATTCCTGGTCAGTGAGGATATTGGTACTGTTCTAGTGAGACTTGAGTGCTCAAAGCGACAAGTCTTGTTGTAGGATAAATGATTCCCTTTGATTCACATTCACCACTAAAGCAGTGTGAAGAACTGATATCGATACCCTTTTATATCTGACAAAGGAGTTTGCAAGAACATCCATTTGTTGCATTATTCCACATCTGTCTGTGATAATAAACAACTGCTTGAGTGGCATTTTCCAGGACAGCTGATGAACTAGGTTCTTATGGATAAACACCATTCCAAATGGAAGCAAGGTGCAGTAGTATCATTTTACCTCTGGAGAAGTCATTTCTTTGTGATTATATTCCAGAGAATCTGCTTGTAATTAACGTTACATAAGATGACTTTGAAATCAAACCATTGCAAAAGAGAAGTGGCAGTATGGGATTGGTGTTTGAAATTGGAAAGAATGATACTTTGGAGATTTAACACTCACCTAGATCACATTGTTTAGCTATTTTGAGTTTGTATTGATTAAAAAACCAGAGTAAGGCTTTTATAAAGATTCCAGCATCACTGCTAGACTGTCATCATCTGTGGTTTTACTGTGGCTGGTACTTCCCTCTCTTTTAGCCCTGCTGCAGCACAAAGTAGGTATAAAAATGAAGTTTTGTGCTTTGGACAGCGGGGGGTTTCTCTCACCGACTCAGCTGCAAATCTCAGAGCCTGCAGCAGGCTCAGGGCCTTGGGCTCTTGTAGGGATCTTTTCCTTTAGACCTGGAATGCAGGTGGAGGGACAGGTGTGCAATCAAAGCCTCTCTGGGCTGGTACCTGTGGTTGGACATGGGGCTGTTCCCACTCGGTGCTGTCCAGGAAGGCCCCTCTCCTGCACATCCAGGGGCAGCCACAGAGCTTTGGAGGTGTTTCCATAAATTGTGTGATTCCATCAGAGCTGACGTTGGGTCACAAGCCTGGATTCCTGATTGAGTCATCCAGGCTGATAAGAGTGTTGGGAATTAAAACCTGAGGAATGTGTGCTGGGACTCATCTTCTGAATAAAGTAACTGTGGTTGTGCTGTGGGGCTGGAGGAACTGCACCTTCAGCTGGAAATGGAGCAGCTTTAGTGCAGCTGTGGGTTATGACCCAAATTGCTGCTTTGGGGAGTTAGAACAGAGCACTGCTACTAGAACTGGTAGAGGCAGGAATTATTTTGAAGGCTCTCGACATAGTATTTATTTATTTTTTATTAAACTCTGGGGGGTTTTTTTGTCCTTTAGGTAGGAAAATCTCTCTAATGGTCTCCACAGAAAGATGCATTTATATGAGACTGTGATGTGTGGGTGGAGAAGGGTTTGTTGAAGAAAATCATGAGCTGACTCTTAAAATATCTTGGAAATGAAGTGCAAGGGAGAGAAGATAAATATTTTATAAACATGTGCAGATGAATTTATGGTTTGGCTTGTCACAGTTCACCAGTTGTTTTCAGTTCTGCCCATGGCAGGTCTGTCTCCTGCCCACTGAAAACCACACCTTCTCTTTTTCTGGATTGTGTAAGGCCTCTAATACTGGAGTTTGTTCCTTTTGAAACCCATCTTGAGTTGTTACTGACTCAACCTGGAAGAAAATCAAAATACCTTGTCAGCTGTACAGGAATTCACAGGTGATGATTAGAGAAGTGAGGGGTAGTTTCCTTAAAGTACCAAAATTTCAAGGAGAGGAGGCTGCAGCATCTTGGAAGCTGTTTTGTGTCACCTCCACTTTTTCCCTGCCTGGGAAGGGTGAGATCTGGAGCAGTGCTGGGAGGGGACAGGGTGTAGTGGCCCTCCCTGGATGCGTCCTGTCACTTATCTTTCCTTTTCCTATCAAGAAAAGGACATAAGTTAAAAAAGCAGTGTTACAATTCCCATTTTTGCTCTTCACAAACCACCCACTGCTGATGTCCAACAACTCCACCACTCTCTATTTTAGACCCAGCCCAAGGAGGACGACCCGGGGGTGGGTAAAGCTCTGCCTGGGCTTTCTTCCTTTTTTGGCAGTTTTCATTCCCTGGGAACATTCCAGGGGCGTATAAAAAGCCACTTGGTTGTGTCTATTTCTTCTCGTTCACAAAAGACATTTTTATATTCAAAGAACATGAAGACAGGAGCTCCTCTTGTTACATGTGTGGGTTTTTGTCTTTCCTGTACATCACCAAAAACAAGGTCAGCGAGCGACCGCGCCGGCGTTCCGAGCGTTTCATAACCGAGGGGGATTTAGAGCTTCCCTTTCCTTCTGGAGGGCCTTTACAGCAAAACCCAAAGTCCTGGCACTAATTCCAGCCTAACCCACTCCAGATCACGGAGTTGGGAGCAGTGGGCTGCTCAATAGCAAGTGGTTAAGTCACGTGCTGCTGGTAGCTCAGCGACTGCTCCTGAGGAGCCCCAGCTCGTGGTGACGTGGGGCCAGACACACTCGGTACATTATTCATGGTGCTTTTAATTGCTCCAGTCTGCTTTTAACTGGTGCTGGAGGCGGGGAGAGCTGGGAGCTGCCTGGAACAGGGATGGGTTGGCGTTAACGTGGAGCTGTGAGAAATGGAGTATTATTACTGTCCCCGGCTGCTGAAGTTCCTGCAGTATCTGTGGGTAAGTGTGCTCTGGAATGTCAGTGTGCTCCCAGAGCTGGCTGTTTGCACTGCTTTCAGAAATCCTGGGAGTGTTCCTATGTGCTGAAGGCTTTCCTCAGCAGTTCCTTTCTGAGTAGTAACATGAAACTGGGGATTTATTTTGGGCGAGAAAGGCTGTTTTATCTCTAATACTTAAAGCTGTAGACTTCCCGAATGTGCCTTGGAAAACCCTTTCAGGAATCAACATTTCTTCCTTGTTTATGCTGAACCATGGGAGTTGTAGTTTAGTTTAGTGTGAATTAGGAATATTGTTCCCTCTTTGTGTAAAAGCTCTCCCTGGCTCTGGAGCTGCTGCCCCAGGACCCTCCTGCCCTGCTGCTGGTACAGCCACTGCCTGCTATTCTAGGAAAACAGCTGTGCTCATGGCTTTAGAAGTGTGTCATTTTACACTTCCTTACTTGTTTTTAATTTGACTCTTCATGGGTTTCGATGTCTCGGTGAGCACTTCCTCTTCCAGCACTCCTCAGGGCTGTCTGTCATGGAAAGCTTTTTTTAGCAGGCTCTGACTGTGCTGCCCTGCCAGCTTTGCCCAGGGACTGCTGTGTGTCTGAAACTTTCACATTTGAGCTAGAAAGCCTTTATGAATAAATACAATATTGCTTTGAACTAATCACTTAATGTTTTAATTGCTCCTGTACTCATCAAAGATCAGTTTTCATTTGCTTGTTGTAGTTTGCATTGATCTTAATTTTTTTCAGCTGTCAATTCAGTGTGTAATCAGCTCTGACACCAAACCTTTTCATGTTAGCTGTTTGCTGCTACATTTTAAAACTGTAACAAAGAGTTTCCTCCCCTCGTTTTGTGTTAAATTTTGCAATCCTTGCCTGTATCTCCTTTGATCATTTGTGAGGTGAGATTGCCCACTGCGAATTTCTTGCTGCTGGGAGAGAAAATTGTACTTGAGGAACTGGGCATTTTATTAAAAACCTTTTCCTGTTGGAGACTGTAGTAGCATAAAACATGGAAGTGCTTGGACATTAATTAAGTTTTTTACTTGACCAGCCGTATTTTTAAGAGACAAGCTTCCTTTAAATTGCAAACTAAAAAATTAGTCATTAGTGTGATGAGGGGGTGGATGTTCTTCGTGGTTTGTCAGTGTGAGAAGTGCAAAAGAGCTCTCTCCCTGCTCTTGCTTTGACATGGGATTTTCCATAAGGCCCCGGGAAAAATCCCAAACCAACCCAAATTTTGGATCAGTCCAGAAGATGCCTGGGATGGTGGGCTCCGGTATTGTGCAGTTTTAGGCTGTAACAGAACAGAATGTTGTATTTTCTGGGTGTACATTCTCTTTTAGAGGCCTTGGAGCATTCCTTAGGCACTTTCATTCATGCAGACTTCCTGATTTACTGCAAGAAAATATTGGAATGACAGTTGTGATATTCATGATGTTAAAAGAAATGTAAGAAACATACACAATTGTGCCTTCTGTCACTTTCTGTGCTGCTGTTGCAGCTGGAGGGTTCTAAGGAGATACTTATCTGTTCTCTCTACTTACAGTCAGGAGTAACCAGAGATGTTGGGGTTGGTTGTCAAGTGTTATTTAATCTGTCTTGGGGAGCTAAGATGATTTATTCATTAGGCAGACGTACCTGAAGGAGCTACAACTCTTAATTAAAAAATATTATAGCAAAAATCTGCTTTTAAAGCTACTCTGTGGAGTTACTGATGGGTTGCATCTCCTCTGCTGTGTATTTGCTTTGCTTCTACAGAGCTGGAGTTGTGGGACATCACTGGACCCACTCAGGGCCAGCTCTCTGCTCATTCCTTGCTGATTGCTCTCCTGATCTTTGGACAGGATGTGTCTGACTGTGACAAACAGTATTTTCTGAGCACAGCAGGGTCTGTGGTCTGCCCCAGTCCGTGTGCGCTGGTGTGACCACCACACACTGCATCCTGTGTGTGGGTGACAGCTCTGGGTTTCTGAGAAGTGTCTTTGTGTCCAGTGAAACGTTTTTTTCCACGGCTTGTGTATATTTGAGTATTTTCCAGGGTGCATGAGGTATCCATCACTCCTTTTCCAGCTGGTGAGGAGCTCTGCTGCAGCTGATACGAGACACCTTTAGGTCTGGCTTGCACAGGAAGTCCTTTAAGTGCAGCTCAATGGTCTTGCATCAGTCACAGGGTCAGACTGGTCTTGCCAGGTGTGCAGCCACAGCACTGGGGTTTCCTGTTCCAATGCCCTTTGTCCAAGAACCAGTATTTTGGCTTCCTGGTGGACACAGCCACTGCTGGACTGCTCTCAGTTGGTTCTGTTCCTGCCCTTGGTCGTCTCAGTTGTCAGCAATTCTTGCTCTGATTCACGGCTCAGTTTGGCCTTCTGGAATGGATGTGGTGGTGGGTCTCCTGCCCATGCTGGTACCAGTCCTGATGAGTTGTTTCTTCCCAGTCTGGCACTTGTCATTTTTCAAACAGCAAAGAAATGCTACATCCTGAAAGCACTCAAAGCAAATGCCTTGTTTTAAATAAAATGTTCCTCTGCAGCACTGAGATGGTTTAAAAAGACCTTGTTCTTTATTGACAGTCATGAAAGAACAATTACAAAATCAAAAGAAAATTGGGGTATTTAAGGAAGAAGTAAGATTTAGATTTTGTTTTGACAAGATTTTGGTTGCTACCTTTAAAGAGTAGTTTTGATATGTTTTGTCAGGTAACTGTGAAGGAAGTGGCAGCTGGTTAAAAACCACTGTCCTGACGTGTCACTGTGAGAGGAGTTGGGTTGGTGATGGAAGGAAACTGAAATCATCAGCCTGCAGCCACGGGTGATGGTCATCCTGCCCTGAGCAGGGGTCATCCTGCTCTGAAGGGAGGGAAGGGGCTCTGTGCAGGTGTGGTGTGCCTTCCCTCTCTCTGCACTTCTGGAAAGTCCCTGTGGACTGTGCTGCTCTTCCCTTGTGGGATTTGCTTTTGGTGGTGGGGATGTTTCTTCCAAAGAGTTAAAACCCCTCCCACCCAGGTGGTGGCTGGGTGTATCTGCTCCTGGTTTCAGCAGATACCGGAGTAACCTTCTGGATAACCTTGGTAATGACGCCCTTGCACAGGAAAATGTGGAAAGGCATTTCCCCAATTCCCAGCTGCTGCTGTAGGAGAGGAATTGTGGTGTCTGTGGCATTGCTGAGAGCAGGCAGACAGGTCAGCCTGGCTGAGGAGCCCCATTCCCAGCAGGAACACGAGGGAGTGCTGTTCCACCACGGAGCGCTGCTGGCCTGCAGCCACATCCCCGCTCCCAGCCCAAGGACATGTGCTCAGTGCAAGGCAGTTTGTTCTAATGAGGTGTGGTATTAAGTTTAATTTACCATAAAATGCTCCCATGGAATAGCACGTTCTAGGTTAACTTGTTGCAATAAGGGTTTCATTGAGTAAGATGTAATCGTTTGTAGACCTGGTAAGTTTTTTTTGTAGTGACTGTGTCGTTCCAGGCTCAGAGCAGCTGGAAGTGGGGCTTGACTGTGCCTGCTCTCCCTCCCCTTATTTGAAGTCTGGAATTGTGAATATGCTTCTGAAGAAGTTCTTCCCTGTGAGGGTGGGGAGGCACAGGGTGCCCAGAGAAGCTGTGGCTGCCCCATCCCTGGATGTGTCTCTGGCCCGGTTGGATGGGGCTTGGAGCAACCTGGGATAAGTGGAAGGTGTCCCTGCCATGGCAGGGTTGGAACTGGATGATCTTTAAGGTCCCTTCCAACCCAAACCATTCTGTGACACGAGGCAAAAGAGAATTGTTAAACCTCATTTATACACACAAAGCAGAGGTAACTTCACTGCCTCCCTCTTAATATTTTGATCTAAAGTTGTTTTGACTGAGTTCCTGCTTTCCCAAGCTGTTGTCCGTGTTGCTGATGCTGGGAGACAGCCAAGTTCCCACTATTGTTCCTGTCCTTTCAGCAGTGGTGAGTTGTTCATGCAGCCAGTGCGTGTTTACTGCGCTGAAAGGAAACGGCATTTTTAGGGAGCTACTTGAGCACGGGGAAAGTGGCTTTTTGTAGAGGACTTTCCTCAGGATACCCCAGGATTTGTACTGCAGGGCACAGGTGCTCTTAAAATGTGACTTCAGCTGAATCTGGAGCCTGAATGAAGCTTGGAAAAATGGAGTGTTTGGTTTAGTGATTCATGGTGGAGACTAATAAATCCTTGGCACGTAAGGGGAGGCAGTATGGATTGTGTGCTGTCCATGTCCTGGGGGATGTGGGAGCACGGGGATGTTGTGCTGTGCTGTGGAGGAAGAGGAGGAGGAGGAGGCAGTAAGAGCAGAGGGACCTGGAAGTAAGGGAAAGTGGGTGCACTTAAGGTTACAGAGCCATGGCAAATAAATCCTCTGCTCTCATCATCAAATGGGTTAAAATGGGTGAAGGAATTATTGTCTTAACTTACAGCTGGTGTTTGGTCAATTTACTGCCATCAAGCAGTGCCTGATGTGAGTGGAAGACACATGGAATAGTGTTTTGTAGGGAGAAGATGGAAGAGCAGTGTTCAGACAGGCCTTGGGCAGCTTGTGATCACGCTGGGAACAGCTGGAATGGGTTCAGATCCTTGTTACTGATCTTTGGAGAAGGAAATCCCTTGCACGAAAAAAAAGCTCTTCCTTCACAGTGCTCTCTGAATTTTGTGAGCCAGATCTGGCCCTTCAGTAGTTGGAGATTTCCTGAGCACCCTCAGTGAGGAGAACAAATGCTATGAGATCTCTTCAGGCAGGTGGTGCGGAGCAGGAGCAGCGTGTTCTCCTGCCTGTCTTCATGCTCTCCCCTCACCCTCTGTGCCCTGGGAGAAAAGTTCAGCAGGTGGAGGTATTTTAGGCCATGTTCTGTGCTTGACAAGTCTAAGTTGAAGATCTTTTGTGGTTATTTGTGCTTAACATGTCCATTGGATCAAGTGATGGAGCAGCAACTGTTCCCATGATGGACTTCCTAGGAGAACCTTAACTGTGGCACTGCTTTGTTTTCCTCCCTGGTGCAGGGAGATCCATTGCAGACATCTTCATCCTGGATTTTTGTTTGTACAACTTCAAAACAACCTTTAACTATCCATCTTTTGCTTGGCTTGATCCCTTGGACATAAACAAATGTAAAGAAAATTGTTTTAGTCCTTTCCAGTGTATTTGTGCTGTAAGGATTTCCTGTTTCTGTTTTTTCAGTTTTTCCTCCTCCATTGAGCTGGAAGGGAAGTGCTGCAGGATTATGGACATGGGTTTGCAAACAACATCATATATTTTTAGCTGGTTTCCTCAGCTTTAACACTGATAGCTTTGTTTTACACTGAAACAATTCAAGGCACGAAAGCTGTGTATGTTCAGGATGTTTAACTAGGCCTTGCTTAGGTTCAGGAGAAATGTAGTTTAGGGGACAAAAGAATTGGCACTTTCTGAAATACTGTTGTGCTTTAGCTGTTGGAATTATTACTGGTAGTTGTATTTAAATTGTTTAGGAACTCGGAGTAAAAATTATATTTCACAGTTACCTTTATTTAAAGATTTTTATTAATCTCGAAATAATGACATGCTACTGCAAAAGTGCCCAGAACCCTGTGCAGAGAAAGGATAGCTGACTTTTTTGATTACAAATAAAATTGGAAAGTTCAGTTTTTTGCTGATCCCATCAAGGATCACCATGGCAGTAAAATGGAAAAATTACTCTGGCAGGTATAAACAAGTACGTGGAGCATTCGTTCAGTCATGAAAACTATTAATGTGTTTTCTTTATCACAAGGGTACTTCCGTAAGGAAAACAAGGAATGCAGATTTAAATTGTTTTTTAAGACCTTTCACCTCTGTTTAAAGTATTGTTAAAGTAGCCATGCAGTACATCAATGGGATCTTTTATGAAATGCTTTTGCACCTTTCTTTAAAAGCCTCTCATATCAGCGTGTGCTTATGTAAACTTTACCAGTATTGATGCAGAGCCTGTTGCTTCCACAGCCTCTCCTTGCTCACTGGTTTGTGAGGCCTCTGGGGGCTTTTAAAATTACCTAAAAGAAGGAAAAAGTCTGGAAATGGAATTTCAGCCTCTTGTAGTTGGTGTGTGCAAGTGAAACACCTTTAATGCCAAGGTCTCTCTGCAAGTTGTCCAAGATTGTGGATAACCATTAATTAGAGCTGTGGCTGTGAGTGTAACTTGCTTATTTTCAGTAGAAAATGAAAGGAGGAATAAAAACCAAATATTTGGTGTAAATATTGCGATACCTGGGGTTTCAGGTTACAAAAGAGATTTCTCTGTATGGAGGCTGTCCAAAGTCCTTGTGTTAAAACACTCCATCCATTCCACTCTTTTTTCCTCTCTTTTGCTTTTTTCCCCTTTTTCTTTTGACTGTAGAGTGCCTGTCTACAGATGAGGCCATCTGGGCATCTCAGTGAATTGTATTACTGTATCACCATGAAAATTGAAAAAAATCCCCACAAAACAGAACAGATAAAACCACCACGGCCTTTTGTCTTTGGCTGTGTTAAGTTTCATGGGAATTCCTGGATTGGAGTGGTGGGCAAGCTGGGTGTCTGCCATGGAGCAGATCCTCTGTTCCACCTGCTGAGCTTTGGTCTCTCTGTGCCAGATGTGCAGCCACGCATTTCTTTTTTACTTTAAATAAGAATTTGAAAGTGACAGGGTAAAATCTTCATGATGGGGTGTTTCATGTGAGAAATTCAGCTTGTAGTTAGGAATGCTTGCTGCTCCTTCTTGGAATGTGACAATTCAGTTGGCCAAATACAGAACACAGAGGCAAAAAGGAGCCTGTAAAACCATGAGTTGTTTGTCATGTCTGAGGAGCCCAAGAATAATCGAGTCTGGAGCTGTGCAACTGAGCCCAGCCCAGTGCTGCATCTTTAAATAGTCCATCCTGTCAAACACAAGAGGTTAAATTAAGTTCTCTTACTAATGAAGCAGCAGGAGATTTGGTGTGGAATGCAGGGCCAGGACAGCCTTACAAGGGCAGGCTCTGCTCCCGGGGGTGCCCAGCACTGGGTGTCACAAGGTGGGACTGGAGCTGCCCGTGGTCCTCACAAGTGCTGGGTCCTGCTTTTTCTAGGTGGGATGATGCCTCACAGAAAACCCTTTGGAAATGCCTGAATTAATGCTAATTGCTGATTGGAGTGATGGGGGTGGTGATAAGAGGAGCCCATCAGGGAGTTCCTGGCTGAGGTTGCCACACGGGAAGAGCAGAAACTGTTGTCACAGTTAGTCCAGACTAAAATTGCCTATCCTTCTGTCCCATCTGCTTTGCTGGCAAAGGATCCTTCAGGGGACCCAGTCGAGGTGAAAACTAATCCCAGGTGTCTTACTGGGTTTTCAGCTGGATTTCCTTCCCAGTTCCATGGAGCTGGTGGCAGGGGAACCCCATGGGCTGGAAGGACACAAACTCACAGAGAGGCTGCAAGTCCCACCCGCCTCTCCTGGGCTGTGTGTTCTGTGCTCTGCTGCTTGCAGGCCTTCTTTAAATTGACCTTCCAATCCCACAGAGTCATTAACATAATTACATGTATTTGAGAGCAGGTGAAGCTCCAAATGAGCTGTAAGAGGCTTTTGGAAAATATAATGTAACCGTGGAATTTTGTTTTCTGCTGAATGAGAGGAGAAACAAGGGTTGTTAGGTCTTTGTGCAGGGTTGTGTTGTTGAGCTGTAGGTGGAAGAGATGTTAATAATGGAAGTATCCAGCAATAACGAGGTCCCATTTATACTGAGGTAATTAGTCATGCAGTTTGGGTAGCTGTGTGTGTGCACTCTGTTTTCTGGAGCTGCAGATCCCTGACAGGCCCAGGGTGAGATAATCACTTGGATTTGTCAAGGGCAGGAGATCATTTTGTGCTGTTCTTGTTCAGGAACAACCCCTCACTCAGCCAAGACTGCTGGGCTGGGGGCCAATTAGAGAATCCTTCTCTGTGAGGGTGGTGAGGCCCTGGCACAGGTTTCCCAGAGAAGCTGTGGCTGCCCCACCCCTGGATGTGTCCAAGGCCAGGTTGGATGGGGCTTAGTGCTGGTCTAGTGGAAGGTGCCCATGGTCTCCAAGGGAAGGGACCCTAAAGCTCATCTTGTTCCACTCGCCTGCAAATTCAGCTGAAATGGTGGAAAAATCTCCAGCCATTTGAATTTGATGGTGAAGGTGCATCTGATTGTCCTCTAAAGCGTTTTGCCCTGATGTTAATTGAGGTGTAAGTCTAAGCAGTAATTTAGTTGCTTCAATACCCAGCAGTGTGTTCACGTGGTGCCAGAAGATCCTAAATTTAGTATTGCAGAAAGACTCAAATCAGCACTTTTCCAATCTTCTGAGGACAAAAATGATATATTTGGTATAACTTTTTTTTTTTTAGGGGAGGTATAATAAAAAAGTGGAATATATTCTGTAGTGAATTTTCAGATCCTTCAAGTTCCATGCACATGTGAGGAGTCCTTGCAGCGAGCTGTAGGAGCGCCTTGTCCTGTGGATCCTTGGTGAAATCTGGCTCTGCCTCTCCCCCTGTTTGCCCCAGGTGATATTCCAGAAGGGGAGTTAAATTTGGGTTCTGCTCTGCCCGTCCTGGTGAGGTGAAGGAACTGCTGACTAACTCACATGGCAGCTCCAGGCAGAGCTCTCGGGCTGCTATTTCAGGGGCTCCCACATCAGATGGAGCCTGAAACCCTCTGGAATGGCAGAGTGCCCCGTGCAGGATCCCTGCACTGCAGCAGGCACTGAGCTGCACTTGCAAAGGCGCAGATGTTTGAAATATCACACTTAGATTTAACAGCATAAAAATGTGCAGTAAGTCTTAAATTCCAGCCTTGGATGCAGGATCTCTGTCGTTTGTGAAGCATTTTGCATAACTCTGGTAGATAAATTCATTTTTTTCCTATTTTTTTCCAAATTTAAGAAACACCCAGCTCTTGGGGCATCTGGTCAAAACTATCTCTTTCCATTTCCATACAAAAATAACCCTGCAGTTCTTTAGGAGAAGCGCTGTGTGAGGGGGGAAAAATCGTATTTTCTCTGTTGGTTGGATTTTCTTTTATCACTGAGGGGTTTTATTAGGCTGCTAATTTGAGAATGTTCAAAACAAACACATTCAAAAATAAGAATAAGTTAGGGAATGCTACATTTTGTCACTGGTGTTTTTCGTGGAGATAAATTACAGCTTGGTGGAGTTGAGCTCCTAAAAGCAGGGATTAAAAGGGAAGACACCCCATTTCCTCAGGGCATCTTGGGTTCACGCATGTCTGCGAGGCACATTTCTGATACAAGGAACCTTACGCAAGAGCCATTGCATCAAATGTTATCTAGAAATTCTTCGTTCCATTGAATCTCTTCCTGGGTGGTTCAGAGGAGCAGAGGGTGATGCAAGTTCATGGTACTTTGTATGGCAAATTAAGCAACAGCCACAAACCCCCTTGAACAAACAAGAGAGCAAGCAGCTTCCAACATGCCTGTCTTGCCTCTTTCCCCTCGGCCCTGAATTAGTCACGGCTTGACTTTGGAGTTTTAAGTCCAAACTTACGTCGTAAACTTAGGTTTATTGATTTAAACCCATAGGTTTTATTCCTGCTGTCCTCCTAAGTGGGCTGTTCCCAGGAATTCCATGGCTGGTGACACCTGGGGTGTTGTTACCCTCAGTCGTTTTGGGTTTGTGGTACCAACTGTGGTCTCCCAGTAGCTAAAGAGGGAGCAGAGCTGGGGAAGGACATGGAGCCCTTCCTCACGCCAGGGAGCAGTGTAGAAAAGTGGAAAAAACCGGCTTCCAATGGTCAGACCTGTTCAGCTTTGGTTTGAGCCTCTGGCTTAATCATTATCCTGTGCCAATAGCACAGTCACTGACTGGGATGTGTCCTCTTTGAGGCCGTGAATGGCAGAATGAACCAGGTACAGGTGCTGGCACTGCCCCGGTGCCCCTTGAGCAGCAGGAGGGGGGTGTAGGTGTGGCCCCATCCCGGTGGGAATCCACTGGTGTCAGTGTGAGACGTTCCCTGGCAGAGCCGCGTTCCCCAGGAAGGGTTAAAATCAGTAAGTCCACGTGACATATGCAAACTATGAATCATTCCAATAGATCTGTGCAACTCCTGCCTGCTCCGGAGCCAGCAGATGCTGTTCCCTGCGTTGCCATGGTAACCCTGCCTGTACTATAATAAAGCCCAGCCCAGATCCTTCCTTGGGCAGACCTCTGCGGCTGGTCACCTCCTCATTGTTTCCTCCCCGGGAGCACAGGCGAGGCAGGGACTGAGAGGAGGGATCGGCATTCCAGAGGCAGCGTTCTCCTGCTTGTAACCTCGTGTGCCTTAAGTCGGGAGCGCTGGGAGCGTGGCAGACCCTGCCTGGGAGGCAGACGGGCTACGAACAGCTGTGCATCCAGAGCTGCTTCCAGAGCCGCTCGGGGCCGTGCGAGGAGAGCGGGCGTGGGGACAGTCCGTGCGTTTGTCCCTCGGCTGGGAGCCCCCCTGGAAGCAGAGGAGCTGATGTCATCCAGCAGCTCTTTTGGCAGGCTCTGAGCAGCCAGCGAGTCCCGCGGGGAAGGCTGGACACGCTTCCCCTCCAGCCTCCCCCGGCTTCGCTCCGCAGTTCTGCCAGGGGAGAGCTCCAGGATGGTTCCGAAGGCAGCGAGGCTGGTGAGGAGGGGATTCTGCTGCTGACAGCCTTCTGCAGAGTTTTTTTGGGAAGAAAAGAATCTGGATTTATTGTTCAGAAGATCTAATCGATTTGCTGCTAAATGGATTGTATAGGAGCACCAGAACTTTGGTCGATGTACTCTCACCTGACGAGTGGCCGAGCCAGGAGAATAAGATTTGTTTTATCCTTCTGATATTTACAGCAAAACAAAAACGTGGCTTAAAAAGGGAGTTGCTTTTCCTGCTCTGAAATGAGAGAGTAAGAGCCTAATTCTCTGCTTGCAAATGGACTCGTTTCAAGTGACTGTGTCAGGATTTAAACATTGATTTATCTCTTTAACATGGCTGAATTAAACATATTTTGATGGAACTCTGGAAAGCCGATTGTAAGTAGGAAAAGTCTTTTATTTTTTCCTACTTGACAAATACCAATCTCCCACCTCACATCTTTGGTTATTTAATTTTAGGAATATGCTGAGGGTGATAGTGCAGTGCTGTTTACCTTAGCTGGAAATATTTTATACACGGAATCACTTTTTGCAAAATAAATCAGGGTTGTTAAGGAGAATATATTTTAATTGCTACTGAATATTGGTATCTCATCTCTGCTGGAAAAAAAAATGGATTACCTTGGAGACAAACTGACAGTGGCACAAACTCACATGACCCAGTGGATGGGCACAGTGCGGAGATCCTTGCAGGAAGCACTAAATTTAGTCACTACTGCGGTGGCTCATGAGCGGAGTGGCGGGGAAGGTGGCACCAGGACTCCCTTCAAGAGAACCTCTTCCTTCAGGCACTTTGCATCCCGGAGCAGAGAGTCCTTCCGAAGGTTTTCAGTGCGGAGTCAGCAGAGGTTTTCCTCTTTGAGGAAGAGGCAGCCCAGCTCAGAGCCACCCGAGCTTGTAAGCGATGCACCTTTTTGAGACCCTCAAGGGAGAGAATACGATGCAAACCCTCGGGTTTGTTGTAGTGTTTTATCTCCTAACAAAACCTCCCTCCTGTCTGCTTTTCCATCTAAAAACAGCCCCCAAAACACCTCCAGATAGTGCTGTCTGTCTGTCTGCTCCCAGCTGCTTTCTTCCTGCAGCACAGGTGGATGTTTTAATTTGCCAGAGTCAAGGTTTGGGGAATGGGGAAAATGTGGTTGGTTTTGAAGCAAGACACTAAGGTAGGACAAGTATTGATCTGAAATGAGAAAGTTAATCTGAAAATGGGCTGGTGTTGGTCAGTTCCCCAGCACAGGCCAGCATGACTTTGGGTGTGCTTCAGTATTTGTGATTTTCCAGTAAAAAAATTTATAAGAAGGTAAATTTATAAGAAGAGTGAAGTGCTGTCACTGTGCAGGCAACATAAATGATCATTATTCCCTTCTTCTATTGAAAAAAAGGTGTTTTTTCCTCAGAATGCTTCCTACTTTGTCATGCCATAGAAGTGACAGAAATGTGACTTGTGAAGGCTGTGGTGTGACAGAGGCAGGGTACAATTCCTGGGAGCAAAGTAAAGGTGAAGAGCTCTTGGTTCCCTACAGCTCTGTGCCAGACAGAGCCCTTTCCCCTCCCTTTTCCATGAGCTTCCAGGTTATGTCCAGGAAGGACTGTCTGTATTCCATGGCGTGGCAGAGTGGTGGAGGAGAGGCAGGTTTCCTGAGGGCTGCGGCTGCCACGATCCTCCCAACCAATTCTAGTACTGGCACATCCTACAAAGCAGCAAAAGTTTGGGATGATAGGGAGTGAAAGGGAAACAAATCTGGTTTATTCTGTTTTATTTCATGGAGAGGAGCTGAAACCGGTGGTTTGAGTTGTACCTGAAACTGGTGATTTAAGCCCCATGTTTGACCAGGGTGAAGTGAGTGACTGTGGTTGAGTTGTGTGGAAAGGGGCCCCGAGCCTTGGTGCCAACGTGTGAGTAAATCCAAGCTCTCTGAAGTGGCTGAAATGTTTTGGTTTCTTTTTTTTATTATTAAACAAAACAGTTACTCACTGTGAAGTGCAAACATGGGCAGCTCTGCTGTGGCCTCGCGGGGTTTGCTCAGGGAATGAGTGCAGGTGACGCTGCATTCCTTGGGCAGGTGTGGTGTTTGAATACTGCTGTTTCCAGTGCTCTCTATCAGCTCTGGGTAGAGCATTTCTGTCCCAGCTTGCTATCCATGTCCTGTTTGGACAGTCTGGGAAAGAAAATAGTGTCAAGTAAGCACAAAAGAATGAAGAAGAAAATATTTGGTAACCACTGTTACAGTGTGTTAGCATGGTGAAGTTCTCTTGGGTTCTTTTTTAAGCTGGTGTTTTAGATTTATTGGAATCGTCTGAATGAATAACTCGTGTGAAAGAGGGCTGAAAAATGGGAATGTGAAACCTGCAGAGGACAAGTGTTCTGCTGTCCTACACAGCCCTGCTTACGGAGCAGAAATCGGGAGACACGGGGTGACCTTTTCACTTAAGTCACTGGTGACAGTGCTGGGGCTGCTGTTCCTCTGTTTCAGCAGGAATTCTGCTTGTGCTTGGCTTTATGTGTGAATTTGGTTTCACTTGGGCTCAAACTTAAGGTCTGAGCGCTCCAAGAAGTTTGTGGTTGGTGCCATTGTGTCTGTGGCAAATGACTGAGACCTAGAGCCGGTACTTTTTTTATCTGATTGCAACAGGATCCTGTCTTAGTCCTTAAAACTACTGACACTGTGCTACAAAAAACTGTGGAATGAGTAAAAAGTGTGTAATTCTTATAAACTGACTTCTGTGCTGCTTTAGGGCTGCAGTGTAGAGCAGTCACTCGGTGCTGCTGGAGTTTTTAAAAAAGGAGCAGCCGTGCTCATGAGCTCCTGCCTGACACAGCGAGGGCCAGTGGCTTCCAGCTCCCTTCCCTGCTGCCACTGGTGGCTACTGGTGGAGAACTTGGCATTGTACAAGGCAAGGAAACCTGTCCAGATTCAACTCAGGCAGCACAATTTAAGTCAGCGTGAGTAAACTTCTTCACCCTCACATCTGCGACTCCATAGCTGAGCTTGCAGAAGTTCTTACTTTGCAGTGAGACTTTTTAAATAGAAGCTGATTTTTCTTTCAGGTATTTTTATTGAGTTAATTGTCCATTTTCATCTCATGTCATCAGCCTGGTGTCTTTGTAAGAGGAGCAGAGATACATGCATTAAACATGGCCTCTGATTTAATCAGGGTCTGTGGGTCATGGTTCTATTATAGGTGTGAGATCTGGTTTCACAGCCAGCACTGTTCTAGGTCTCGAGGTTTGTTGCCATACAATAAAACCAGGGCAGTTGTCTGATGCCCTTGGCTCCACTTACACTGCTAAAAAAAGTCATGGAAAACCTCAGGGGTGTTTCACACAGAACAGGAAAGATGAATTCTGGGGCTGAGAGTGGTCGATGTGTTTTACCTAAATTGCTCCGATATGTGCTAAAAATAACACCAAAGTGCATTTAGTAGTGGTTTGCTTTTGGTGCACTAGGCAGTCAAAGAAAATGGTGTTTTCATTCAAAATTCATCTGGCAGCATTGTTTAGTTTAAATTCAGTTTTTAATATAATTCCAAAATAAAAATGGAAGTGGAGTGATTTGTTTGCTGCACGTGTCCCAGATGTGCTGGGAGGGCACTTAGTCCTTCTGAGGGTTTTTGTTGCATCCTACAGCCCTTTCCCTGCTAGAGGCTGAAATTCCCATCCTAGTTTTTATTAATCTTCCCAGATGTTCCTTTTCTAGCCACCCTAAGCTTGTGCAGCTTGTTCCTGGGGAGAGCTGGTGGACTCTCACTTTTCCCATAGAACAGGATCACTTTCTGGAGCAGGTGAGGGTCCTGGTTTGAGTTCCACACCTGCATTCAGCTGGGACTGGGTATCTGCTTATAAAAGAGCTTTGATCTGCAGTGCCTGTTGTGTTATACCCAAGTCTGTCTGCAGAAATTTGTCCTTTGTGGTGAACATCCTTCAACAAACGATTTGTAAAAAGAAATTACTACAAGTTGGCACTTCGATTCTGAACTTGGAATAGGTACAGACCCTACAGAGAATAGCTGCTGAACTCTTCTGCCCTAATATTCACCAAGAACACAATGAATTGTTCTCAAAAGTAATTTTTTGGTACTATCAGTAAATGGAATTTTAATCTTTAAATTTTATCTTTAAATTCCCAGGGAGCTGTTAGGGTAGGGGGAAGCAAGTTTGCAGCAAGCAGGCTTTAAAAATGAGTTGTTTGTCTTGTTTGGGGCTGGGGGGAGGAGTGGAGCTGTTCAGTTTAATTAATGAAGATACAAGGGCCAGTGCTGAAACAGTTCCTGCTTTTTTCATTCTTAATAACTTCTCTTTGGTTTAACAGGCCATGAACGTAGCTGGCAGATAAATCTGGGCCAGAAACCCATAGTGATGGGCATTTGGTGGCTGCCTTTGTTGTTCTCTTGTTATTTTGACAGGAATAATTATTTAAACGACTTTACTCTGTGATTTCACTTAGACTGACTGCAACGAGTTGATTTTTACCATGCTCTTAAACAAGAAGAAAACAGCATAAATAGATTTAGAGCTATTTTATGCTCATCCACCTTGCTGCCTTTTTTTTTTTTTTTAAGCTCTAAGTGACAGCTTTCAGGGGAAATAAACTGTATTAAACAAAAACTTCTCTGAATACAAGCCTTGGAATCATAGAATCCCAGAAGGATTGGGGTTGAAAGGGGCCTTAAAATTATCCAGTCCCACCCCCTGCCATGGGCTGGGACACCTTGCAGTATCCCAGGTTGCTCCAGCCTGGCCTTGGACACTTCCAGGGATGGGGCAGCCACAGCTTCTCTGGGCACCCTGTGCCAGGGCCTCACAGCCTCCCTATCCTGGCAATCCATTTTTACTGAAATTGGTATAATTGTGGAAGTTTTGGGAAACACTCCTGGTGTTCACTGTGTGTGTGTTTTGACTGCTGTCTCCTAAAACATCTCCTGAGCTGTGTGAGCTGTGTGTTGAAACGAGAACGTTTGTTATTCCCTTGTTGTCAGGAAATCCTATCACTTTCTGTACATCTTTAATTCCAGGCTTTAAGCTAACGAGCACTTTTTCCCAGGAACGTTTGTCTGAAGTTCAGCTCGTGTCTCATGTGGAGAGACGTTAACTGTGCGGAAGAGCTGTGAAATGCAGCATTTCGAGTAGGAGGTGTTGATTTCAACTATGCAGCTTTTCAAAAAAAAAAGCAAATCTATTCCCTCCTTGGCATCCCAGTATGAAATTGCCTTGTTCTGGCTTGTGCCTCTTGCAGTGTTGAAGTCGAGGGATCCTGTTCCACGCTCGCTGCCAGGTTTTATTAGCACTGATGGGAGTTACACGTGCCCTGGGGAGAGCCTGGATTCCCTGGCGCTGCTCAGGATCTTCCTGACGGAGCCTCTGGCTCCTTCCTGCTGCCTTGGCTTTCTTGGGGGTTCATTTCATATCAGCTTGCCTGCCTCAGGCTGAAAAGGAAATTTAATCTGGTGATATAGGAGAGGTTTTAAAGATGTTCCCAGCTAGTTCCTCTGCTGTGGTGTTGTACGTTCCCACCTCGCAGAGGAAGTGCTGTCGTGGCTCACGCAGCCCTAGCAAGGCTTATATTTAGAATTTGGTTCTCATCTGCTTTTTGCACATCGAGTCAACCCCTGCTCCATCTTCAGCCTTGCCCTGAACCAGCTGACGTGTGTGTGGTGAGTGTTCACAGCGGGGCAGAACAGCTCGATTTGCAGGGTAGAAAAAATGACAAACTCTCAAATGTCTTTGAAATCCGTTGTGGAATGAGGAGAGTAACGGCACCAGGAGTCACTGCAGGAGCAGGGAGCTGATGGCACTGCATGATCGTAACCAGATCCCTGGCAAAACCAACTTCATCTGCATTAATTTGACCACATTCTCTGTTATGGCCAGAATCGATGCTGGGTAGACTTTGTGTCTGTCTCTGGTGTTGCAGCCTGTGCCAGGGCTTCACCACCCTCACAGGGAGGAATTTTTTCCTAATATCTAATCTAAACCTGCCCTATGCCAGTTTAAAACCATTCCCCTCCATGTCCTTGTCCAAAGTCCCTCTCCAGCTCTCTTGGAGCCCCTTTAGTACATCTGCTTTGCTGCAATTTTTGCTGTGCCTTTCCAGGGAGAAGGAGTTGGGATTCAGGCCTGTGCATCAATGGGGAAGCAGTGCCAAGGTGGAGAATTAGACCAGTCACCCTCTAAAAACAACTCCTGTTTCGTAAGGGAAATGCTGTCAGGCTTCAGCATCAGGGATGTAATTGGTGGTTGGGTATCGTATCCCTGTGGAAGAGGCAGGGAAAACACGGATGGAGAGGCAGCCCAGGGTTGCATAGCAACAGGGAGGCTGTCGGGGCTGATGGCATTTATGAGATGCTTGGTACCGTGGGACTGGAACGTAACTGCCCATGGGAGAGGGAAACATCCATTATTTAAAGGATTTTTGAGCAGAGCA
Source organism: Ifrita kowaldi (assembly GCA_013398055.1). Classification (NCBI taxonomy): domain Eukaryota; kingdom Metazoa; phylum Chordata; class Aves; order Passeriformes; family Cinclosomatidae; genus Ifrita; species Ifrita kowaldi. Next base: position 21,081 of record VZRS01001582.1, on the reverse strand, counting down.
GTGTAGCTCCTTAGGATCTAAGAGAGCTGAATATGTTGTGTGAGTGCTCACAGTCACATGGGGCACACGTGTGTTTCTCCAGGCGCTGCTTGTGCATTCAGCAGCAGCAGCAGCTCCAGTTTTCCACATCAAACCAGCTTGTCCTGCCCAGCCCAGGATGCACCGGGGCCAGTGGGATCATGGAATGGTCTGGGTTGGGAGGGACCATAAAGCCCATCCCATTCTACCCCCTGCCATGGGCAGGGACACCTTCCACTAGGCCAGGCTGCTCCAAGCCCTGTCCAGCCTGGCCTTGGGCACTTCCAGGGATGGGGCAGCCACAGCTTCTCTGGGCACCCTGTGCCAGGGCCTGCCCACCCTCACAGGGAAGAACTTCTTCCCAACAATTATCTAAACCTACTCTCTGTCAGTGGGAAGCCATTTCCTGTTGTCCAGAGTCCCTCCCCAGCTCTCTTGGAGCCGCTTTAGATACTGAAAGGCCACAGTAAGGCCTCCCTGGAGCCTTCTCTTCTCCAGGCTGAACAACCTCAACTCACAGCCTTTCCTTATGGGAGAGCTGCTCCATCCCTCTGATCATTTTCACAGCCTCCTCTGGACTCGCTCCAACAGCTCCATGTCCTCCCTGTGCTGGGACCCCAGAGCTGGACACCCCACAGAGGGATGTTCCACTTGAGCAGACACCACGGCCACTCACTGCCATCTCCTTACCCTCTGACCACACTGGAGGTGGCTGTGTCATGGTGTAAAGACCTGGAGGTTCTGGGATGGATTAATTCCATTAATTCTGTCCCTGCTCTCGGGGCTGGGCTCCAGGGATGGTGCAGTGCTGCCCTGTTGGAGGCCGTTGTGCTGCCTGGGGTGTTTGGGAGGGCTGCTGGAAGTCTGTAACTCATCCCTGAGCTCAGCTGGGCAGTTCCTGGAACTCTTTATCTGGGGCTGCAGCAGGGAGGGTGGGGGCAGAAGGTGCTGCCTCAGCCTGGGACGCTGCCTGAGGCACTGACTCCATCCGTTAATTAACTTAAACACGGAGCTGGCCGATCTCACCAGTCTGAATCCCACCTGATTGCTGGGAATTAACAGGAGCTGGAGCCATGACTTACTCCTTGTGGGCAGCATTCATTGGATGGATAGTAAGTACAGATGGAAATCCTGGGATCCTCTTCCCACTTGCTGCCCTGGCATTTGGGTGCTTCCAAATGAAAATCCATGGGTTGTGACCCACAGACTCTCTTATTGTGATGGGGTTTTCAGTGTTTAGCTGGTTTCAATCTGATGTTATGTTCTGGTAATTCTGTTAGTGCTCCAAAATATACAGTTCACCTCTTAGTCCTTAGAATCCTTAGAATAATTGTAGAATAATTTAGGTTATAAAGGACCTGTGGAGTTCATCGAGTCCAGCATCCCATTCAAAGCAGAGTCAACTACAAAATAATACCATAAAATATGAATAGGTGGAGGTCTGTAGCTGTCTTGCTGGCATGCTGCAGGGGAACAGCTGGAATACTTTTCTGGATTTGTAAGGACTTGTGAGCTCTGCTAAAATGCAGTGTCACATTTAAGGGGCAATTTGACCACATTTTTTACTTCTTTAATTAAAGTAAGGAGAGGGAAAAATGAATTTAAAAAATCTCTTTTCAAGAAATCAGCACCATTTTTTCTTTGAGTTGTGTATTAACAAGGCAGATGGTCAAAACTTCCTTCCATTGTGCAGTTCCTCTTCATATCCAATCCATGCCAGTGAAATTCAGCTCTGAACATTCACACTCAAGCTGTGGGCTGTCACTTTGGCTGGCTGATGTCTCGGGCTCCTTGGCAAACAAAGATATTTTTGAAACTCGCTGTGCAGCTTCTGACTCAGGAGATCTCTCGGAGCTGGTGTTCCTTCCTCCTGTGCCAGGTCTTCATTTCCCATCAGTGCAGGAGGGTTTTGCACATAAATGTCTGCATTGACTCAGAGTTAGAGGTGATTTTGGGGCTGCTGGGACCAACGTTGTGTGTGCATCGTTTTCAGGAACGGGAAATTGCAGGAGTAATCAGCCCTGGACTGTAGCCAAGCCCAGCTTAATTCCAAGGGAGGGCTGGAAGAGGCATAATCATGATGGCTCATTTTAGAAGAAGAACCAGAGGCAAAGCAGGACACAGCTCAGCTGTTTTATTTTATAGAAAAATTAAGTAGATTTTTTTTCCTGGCTCCTGGTGTAAGAATTGGGAAGTTAAAGATCAAAGCTTGGAGAATTACAGCATTTGAAACCTGGATCAGGTGTGGGTTTTATTTGATTTGGGAGGTTTTTCCATCATTGTAAATTAGGAAAGTTCTAATTTGGATTTATCTTGTGTGCTAAAAAGACACCAGACCCCTCTTTACTGCTTTTTCCTTTGGAATGATTAGTTTTCCAGTTTCCTGAATATTCTGCTTAGGGAGGAAATGTCTGTACCTGGCCTGGCTTCATGTGTTGATTGCCGTGAGTCTTTCAGGAGTGTGGTGGCAATGATAGAAAAGAGATCTTAAAAAAAAAAAAAGCTAAAATTCATCATTCTTGCTAATAATGACTTTCTGGCAAGGAAAATCTTCCTGGTTTGTTGTCACTTCCTTCCTCAGCACCCCCTCTCCTGCGAGCTGCTGCACAGGCTATAAATTGCTTTTCTGCACCGCCCTCGGTGCCCCCAGCCAACACCTCCTCCACCAGCCAAGGAGAGGATCAGCTCCTCTTCCCACTCCTTTTTTTTGTGCTTGGTACCTAGAGAACGTTTCTTTTTTCCAATTAAACTTTTGGCACCTTAAAAAGTACGTGTTGAAAGGGCCTGTCAGGGAAGGACACAATGGTCTTGAAATAAGCAGCTTCCTCCAGAAGCAAAATGAAATAATCATTCTGAATATAACAAAGTCTTTAGAATGTAGAGAACTCTAGGTTTCCTAGAGTTTGGAGTGTTTTATTCCTGACATTTAGACTTCGTTTGTTGTATTGAACTTAACTTCCCAATGTCTTCAGAAGTAGTAATTTTATTTCTTTTTCAAGCTCTTTTTGGGTTTAGCACAGAGAAATAACTCTGTTAATGGTGTCATTCTGGCCAGCAGGGTAAAATGTTGTTGGGAATTACTGAGCCTTCACAGGAGTGGTGTCTTTGCATCTAAACTTGACCCCTGTGGCTGCTGAGCCGTTGTTATCTGGGCTGTCCACACCCCTCCTGTCCGGCCCCCACGGCCCTGATAACTCAGCACTGTGTAAACAAGGGCTCTCCACTGCAGCAGGACAAAAGTTGCTCTTTTGCTGCTCCTGTTCCTGTTTCTAAGCTTTTTGGTGTAATTTCTAGTAGGAACAGTGTGAGTGATTGCAAATAAAAAGGTCTGTGCTGTGTGTGGAGGTAACGGGCTTTAGTCATAACCAGTGGGAAACACTGTACAAATTGATTGTAAGAGTGGGGTAACTCATGATGTGAGATTGGGATTGAAAAAAATTCATAATAACCATCAACCTGGAAAACAAAAAACCTGAAAGAGCATGGACAGTTGGGAGGGAAGTGAGAAGAGCCACTGGTATTAGTTAGTGCCTTTCCTAGAAGTGCAGTGGTGTCGTGGCCACTTGGGTGAGAGCTGAGCCCAGGAGTTGGGAAGCTGCAGAGGGAGTTTGTGGAAGGCAAAACATACAGCCAAGCCAAGCAGAAGGAAATGCCCTGTGGTTTCTAGGAAATACCAGACTATCTCCCAGGTTGGAGGCAGTGTGTGCCTGGCTCACATTTGGAATCCTGTACCTGGCATGGACTGGGAAATGTAAGAGCTTAACTCGCCTCCAGGCATTCATGTACATGTCTGTATTTAGATATCTGTGTAGGATAGGTTGGATTCCATCTTTCTGAGGTTTTTTTTCCAGCCTTAAGAATCCTATGAATGCATAAAGTGTAAGAACCAGTGAATTCTGGGGCTGCAGGAACATCTGGAGTATGAAAAGCAGGAAACGTCTGTTCCGTGTAACTCACAAACTGAGCCTGTTTTACCTGAGTATTACAAACAGAATTTAACTTGGTCTTTAACTCTGAGGTTTGTGGTGATAGTTGGAGTAAGTGGTGGAGCCTTTTGTATTTTCTTTGCATTAAAGCACACTTTGTCAGCAGCAAAGAGCACGACAGGGCTAGAGAGTGGCTGTGGCCACTGGGAAATAAGAACAGGTTATGAGAGCTGCAAGTGCTGTGGGACTTCTTCAGTAGCCAGGTATCAGCACTGCTGAATTATCCTTAATGGTTTTATAGTCTTAAGGCAGCATTCTTTAGGAGTGCAAAATTAAGGAAACAAGGAAAGATGTAATGTCTCTTTTTTCCCCTCAATAATATGAAGGAATTCTACATGTTAAATATGGGATTTCTTAATTATTGTTACTTTGTGTGTGCTGCCTGAAGAGAAGGAGATGTGGCCTAGTCCTAGCAACGTGTTCTGCTCAATGGGTCTGAGGCAGGGGGTGCTTACAAAGAGGGAAAAATCCTTGGATTTTTCCAAGGGCAGGTGGAAAACCATGTAATTTGCTGTCAGATAAAAATCTTGATAAGCAAAGCCGATCTGGAGCTGAAAGCCATGTTTGTATTTGTTCAGGGCAGTGAAGGTGAAAGGGAGCAGCAGTTAATTATGTACTCCCAGTGCAGGATTTCAGGAACTCTTGAAGCTCCCTGAGTAACTCAGCACAACTGCAGGGCTGTGTTGACATTGGTGTGCTGCAAATCTGGGGTGCCAGCACTGACCCACTTCTCTCCCTGGAAAGGGGCGGGCCTGGAATCCACTCTTTCCTTTTTAGGAAAGCAGCAGATCCATGAAATAAAAACAGTCAGGAAATCAAGAGGTCAGAGTAGAACAAAGCAAACCCACCGTGGTCTCTCCTGTGTTGGGTGTGGATGTTACATCAGTTTGTAGAAGGCTTTTTGTGTCTGGCCCTGTGCTTATTTATTTATTTATGCATTTTAGTTTGAATGTCTTCCAAAGAAAGCTTGAAAAAAAAAAAAAGGATATTTTTATTAAACCCAGGAAAAGAGCAGTGGAGTTGATGTTTGCCTGCTGTGCTTGAGGAGATGAAATGTCATTCCCAACAGAATTCCTTGTGCTTGCATAGGTGCTTTGAGAAGTTGTGTGCAACCTGAGATAAGAGCAATATTAAAGCAGCATGGAGTTACTGAAAGCAGGGAGTCAGCTCTAGATCCATTACTTGCCCAGGAAAACAATTATTGTAATTACTGTGCAGAGAATTACTGCACAGAGAATTGTCGTTCCGAGTTCCCAGCAGTTCTCCGTGTTTTAAGTTCACTCCCAGTCGGCCGAGTTTAATTGACAGATTCCAACCCGTTATTGCCAATAAAACCTGTTAATCCCTCAGCCAGGGGCTGGAGGACTGACAGAAGGTTTCATTGCAGGACCAGCTGAGGCAATGCTTCTCCAGGCAGCCACCGGGGGCGAAGGACACAGACACGCTGGTGCAGGAGCCCGACAGCCAGTACGGCACCTGGAACGAGCAGCGGCACAGCGGCGACAGGTGAGGCCTTTCCTCAGCTCAGGCATGAGGGGGAATGGTGGAATCCCACAATCCCAGAATGGTTTGTGCTGGAAGGGCCTTAAAAATCAGCACATTCCAACCCATCCCACAATCTCAGAATGGTTGGTGCTGGAAGAGCCTTGAAGATCATTGCGTTCCAGCCCTCGGCCATGGGATGCTTTCCACTAGACCAGGTTGCTCCAAGCCCTGTTCTTGGACACTTTTATTTGTTTTTCTTTGTTTATAAATATGTTTTTCTGCCATTGCCATTCCTTTAACAGCCTCAACAATACTGCCAGGTGGGTTGAGTGGCAAAATCCCTCTGGAATAGCAGAATGGCAAAATCCCTGTGGAACGAGGACTCTGGGCTTCAGATGGGGTGACACAGGGTGCAGCTCTCCGTGTCCACATCTCAGACTCTCAAGTGTTTTATTGGTGATGAAGTGGAGGGTGAAATGGGATATCAGTCGAGTAAAACAGAGTATTGCTGATGCTTTTCTGTTCTTAGAATGATTTAGTGAAATAAACCTAGAGCAGCAAAGTGTGAGGTTTTTTATAGTTTACACCTGTTGTGTAAATTACAGCTTGATGTACCCTGAACTCATGTCCTGTCTGCTCAGTGTGGTATGAAAATAGCATTTTGTCTGTTTTTTAATGCTATACTTGTTGGGATCTTACAGCAGACATTAATGTCAATTATATTTGGTGTGTTCTGCATTTGAGAACTGTGTGTTATAAATATTTTATTGCTTATGAAATCAGGGTAACGACCAGCTCGGAGGTTCAGCAGCCAAGCGAGTGCCAACAGTGACAGCCAGGCTGCTGTAAAATTATCTTGGATTCCAGGATGGTACAGACATTTCTAAGATCAGTTTCTTAACAAAGGTGCTTGTCTCAGCTTCAGAGCAGACAGCACTGGAGAGTTATTTCAATCCATCCATCCTGATTAGAACAGCTCCACCTAAACATTCTGGTTCACTGAAGGATTGAACTCAGTCCCTTGTGCTGGAATTTTGTTTCCACTGCAAGAAATGTTTAGGTTTTGATTTTTTTACAGTATAATGGTGTCGGTGTAGAAACTCTTCAGCATTTTGCCACCCCATTGCTCTGCTTTATTTTGACTTACAGCTCATTGCAGGGGAATTACTGCTGTATTAATTCAGGCACTTGAAGAGAAATGAGATTAATGTACTTTTAAATAATGGAAGCCTTCCTGGAATATATTGAACGTTCATTTTGTCTGCGGTTTATTTTGGATGAAGTCCCTGCCAGGAGCAGTGCAGACGTTCTGCTCATGTTGCTGTGGGTGCTCTGAGCAGGGCTCTGCCTCTGGTGCCTCCTCCTCGGCCCAGCTGGAGGCAGGAACTCGCAGGAGATGTTGATGGCTCAGTTTTCCTGTTTGGCCTGGCTCACTTCCCTCGGAGCATTTCCCCTGCCCGTCCCACGGTGTCACATCCCGCAGGGACCAAACGGTGTCCCAGCCTCCTGCTGTGCTGGAGGAACCTCCAGTCTGGGGCATTTCCCAGTGTTGGAGCCATGGAGGGATTCTTTTAGGAGTGTTTTATTAGTGCTTGTGTGAATGACCTCATCTTCGTGGCATCACAGAGCCCTTAAGGTTGGAAAAGCCCTCTGAGATCATCGAATCCAGCCTTCACCTGAATCCCACCGTGGCCACTAAACCAAGCACCTCTGCTTGGCATTGAACACTTCCAGGGGTGGTGACTCCACCACTTCTCTGGGAGAGGAAGGGAATTTTAAAACAAAAAGCCATAACTACACGGCAACATGGTCCTTTTCCTAATGAGCTTTTGGAAGGTGAAGAAAGGAGCATTTTCCTCTAAACTGAGTCACTGCTGGGATTAGTGTAAGGAGCACCTCTGGGCTGCTTCCAGTGGGCTTTGGCCAGTAACTCCTTGGGATGGACAGAGATGAAACCATCTCCTCCAATTTGGAGGTGTTAATTGGATTTTTCTTAGTTTATCTAAAAGATTTTATTTTCATTTTTCTCAAATTAATAAGCAAGGCTTTAGTGAGCTTTTCCAAGTTGGCGTTGTAGAAAACTCTTTTAGGTTAGAATAGTCTTCATAGGGAAAATTATTGGTTTTTACAGGAAAGGAATTGGTTTTAGGTGGTGGATCCATACACCTCTGACTCCTCATTTTACAGGCTGAAGCAACACCTTTATGGCCTCTAGGCACTGTCTTGCTAAAACTAATTAAATTTAATTGCAGTTGAAGGTGAGGATTGCTGTCAGTTTATTGCCCATTGTGATAACTCTCCTGCTGGGTTTGTGTGCTCCATGTGAGGGATGATTTCTCAGAGTGTCTATAAAGGCACCAGTGGAACATCAGGGGCAGCTCATGGATGTGCTCACAAACCCTGAAATCTTAATGAAATAATAGAAAGAGGTGCACGATGTATCTCAGTAATGAGAACTGAAAATACATTTTCAGTTTCATTTTTCTGAAGGGAGTTTTCCCCCCTAATTTGCTGTTCACTGGAAAGAATCCACTGCACACAACAGGGCTTGGACTCCAGGCATCCTTCCCACATTTGGGGATGAGCTGTGCCACAGGGGTTGGTGTATGGGGCTGTAATTGTGCAGGAACTCCAAAGGAAAATCCATTGGGAAGGTTTGTGAATGAGGAACCACCAATCTCTGTGAATTCAGCTGGATTTGTCTTGCTCTCAAATATTTCAGTTTGAAAAACCTCAGTGAAATGTATCAGCTGCAGCCCTGGGATGGATGTAGCAGGGCAGAGGCTTTTTGGAGACGTGCAAATCCAACAGGATCCTTTCAACACACGCTTTCATTTCCATGAAAGGTCCTACACATTGTCCCTCCCCTCTCCATTCTTCCATGTTGCAGCAGCTCTGTAGCCTAATGCTGCAGCTACCAAATGTCATTTGAAGCAAAAATCCTAGACAAAAACTTTGCCCCAGAGCTCATTAGTGCCATTCTTAATTATCCTGGGGCCCACTGGTGAAGGAGGGAAGCAGCATTCCCTCTGCTCGTGTGCTGGAAACCCTCTGGGCAGTGTCTGCTGTGCCAGGCTGGCCATTGGACCATGTGCTGGTGCTGATGGAATGCTGTTATCCAGCAGGATGCTCCTGAGTGGTTTTCTCCTGTACCAAATACTAAGGTTTATTGTTAAAAGATGTGCATATATTGATATATACATGGTTTTTTAGGTTTAGAACAGTTTTTCTAGATATGTGCTCAAGAAATGGTGCTTAGTGACTGAAGGCTTCTATCAAGAGGAAGAGAAAAAATCAGAACTAAATCCTTTAGGTTGTGTTTTTTTCAAACTGGGAATTAGAAGCAAGACAGCCCAATTTTTAGTGACAGCAGAGTCTTCCTGCTGTTTCAAGGAGTACTCCAGCCTTTGTGACAAAGGCAGCCACAACTGTGTACAGCTTTCAGCTCTGACCCTACAGCCCATTCCTGGCAGTCTAGGCCACGGAAGGAATTCTAGGAATACACTGGGAACATCCCAGCACCGGGGTGCAGGTGCTGCCGCCCTCCTCCCCGAGGCACGGGAAGCTCTGCCCGTGGAGCCCTGCCTTAGGGTGCCACCTGGTGCCCACCTCTCTTCAGCTCCAGCATTCCTGAAGGGAAACATCCTCTGGCTGGCTGGAATACACCCCAATCCCCAGCACACTGAATCCAAGGGGTGAGGGCTGTGCTAGTGGAAGGGATCCACACACTGCTGCTGGTACCTGATGCCTCCCCTTGGTACTCAAACTTCCCATTCCACTTTTCTTTAACTCCTGCTGATCATGTGTGATCCAGCCTGGCTTTGCAGGTATTTGTTTACCCCAAAATCTCACCGATTCCATTTGCTCCATTTGCAGCTTTGTGGGAGAATCTCCTTCCCTGGAAAATGAGGTTGTGTCGGGGCGGAAGCAGCCCCCGGGCAGCCACCCGTCCTCGCTGTCGTCGCAGACAGAGCCGCCCTCCCTGGCTGAGCACCATGACTTCTCCAAAGACCAAAGGAGCACCAGCCTGGACCGTTCCAGCACGGACATGGACTCCACTGATGGGACTGATTTGCCTCCTGCAGGAGACACACTCCCTGAGGACAAGAGCAGTTATTTCTCCTTCATTGATGTAAGTTGCCATCGTGTGTTCCCTCAGTTAATCCCTGCAAAGCAGTTTCTTCTGGAAACTCTGCAACCGGTTTTGCTCTGCCTTTCCCACACTTGATTTTCCCAGCTGCTTTGCTGCCTGAAAAGTTTAGGACCAAAACTATAGAGTTCTTCTGAGTCTCTGTAGTGTTCAGGCTCTGTGAGATTCCATAAAGCTGCTGGCCTTGGATAATCAATCATGGAACCTCAGGCTGGTCTGGGTTGGAGGGGATCTTAAAACTCATTCAGTTCTACCCCTTGCCATGGGCAGGGACGCTTTCCACTAGACCAGGTTTCTCCAAGCCCCGTCCAACCTGGTCTTGGACACTTCCAGGGATGAACATTGGAAGCATAATTAAATAACACAAACAGCCACTGACTGCTGTGCTGTCAGCCATGCAGATTTAAGGCCATAAAGACATTCAGTAATATTTTTCTTATTTACAAGTGGTTTCTTTCCAAGGTTGCTCAGAGTTGAATTTTAAAGGATTTTTTTATAGTGAAGAATCCTGCAGCTGGTTTAAGACTAGGAATTTCTGGCCATACACAGTTAATGAGGTCTAGTGCTGCAAGAACTTTGTTTAGTTTGGAAAAGCCCTTTAAGATCATTGAATCCAACTGTTCTCCCAGCACTGCCAAGGCCACCACCGCCATGTCCCCAAGTGCCACATCCACACCCTGTTTGAACACTTCCAGAAGGTTCTGTTTTGTCCCTGGGCCACTAAAGGTGTCTCTGTAAAACATTAATAGCTCCAAGTGCAGCTGGCAAATGCTGTGTGATGAGGAGTTTATTCCTGACCCGAAATCTTTTGAAAAGGAGCAAACCCACATCTGCTGGAGAAGGGAGGGCTCAGGGATATTTGGTGGTTACAGGCAAGTCTATAACAGCAAAATGCTTTAAGCAAGTAAATACAGCTCGTTTTGCTCTGTAAATGTTATTGCTCATTGGATGCATTGGAAATGACTGATCACAGAAGTTTTCTGAATGCTGTGACACTAAACTTGGAGTGTCCTTGTTGCTGGTGAGTGGCTTCGAGTGTTTGTGGCTGGCAGGGAAGCTGCAGCTCTGCACTACGAGGGAATTTTGTGTAGTTGCTCTTTTTAGATCTCAGTCTTGGGATTTGCCTTCAGCTGCTACAGGCTAGCAAGGCCTGTATTCATGAAACACTCTGGGAACCAAACTCCTGATTATTGCAGTTATTTTTTATATTAATTTAGTGCAAATAATCCATGCAGCTCGGGTACCCACAGCCTAGAGAGACCAAAGGGTTACACCCAGTTAGCCACGAAGTACCATGTCCCCATCATAAACTCTCTTCAGTATAATTTTAATTAACTACAATAATAATAGTCAGGCAAATATATATATATTCTAATTAAACTGAACAGGTGAATGCAAGCCAGTGGGTTGGGAAGTCACTGTGGAGGAGGTGGGGTTCATTCCCAGGTCTGTGTTTCTGCAGCACACGGCTGTCCTGGACTCCAGTGCTCTGAAGACTCGGGTGCAGCTGAGCAAGAAGCGCCGGTGCCGGGCGCCCGCGTCCCACTCGCTGCGCAGGAGCAGAGGGCTGGACCTGGAGAACAGGTTTTCCTTGACAGAAGAACCAGATAATGCCTGGATGTTCAAAGATTCCACAGGTAACCCCCTCAGCTACCTGGAATAATCAGTTGTGATCAGCCTGGGTACAAGGGTAGGAGTTTGTAAAGGGCATTTTTTAAGTACTGCCCTTCATTCCTACTTGAGTGCAGGAAGAGATCTAGAACAAGGCAGAGATGAAGAGCTGGCTAATGGTTTCCCCCTCTGCTTTTTTGTTTTAACAATTAGAAGAGAAGAAAACTATGCAACAGGAAGATTCTGAGGAGGAAGACAAGATCCAGCACACTCCGAGGTCGTCTTCTGTGCAAGCCCAGAGACTGCCCGTGTTCCCAGGGATGGATCACTCTGTCCTCAAGGTGAGCTCAGGCAGAACCCAGCAGGTGGGAGATAAACCAGTTCAGTAGCTGTAGGTGCTTTATAAAGAATTCACTCATTTCAAGGGAATTTTTTTGTTTTTATAAATCTGGCTTGATCTGTTCTCTATTCCAAAAAAAGCCTGGATACTTCAAAGGACCCCTTTCTTTATTTTTATATTTAGGCTCAACTGCGGAAAAGACAAGAGTCTGAGAGCACTGGTGACATCAGCTCTGCTCAGCTCTTCAAATCCCCCAAAGCACAGCTCGGCACTCCCGGCAGCAGAGTGCTGCCCTCCAGTGTGGAAAAAGAGGACAGGTGAGAGAATCCCAGCGTCAGAAAGAGGCTAATGCTCTTCTTGGTGGAAGGAAAAAATACTGCAACAAGTTGTACATTCCTTTTGTTGTTGTTTCTGTCAGGAATTCTCATAATGAAAGAATAAAGAGTGGGTTTTTTTTATATCTTAGGTCAGAAGAAAAGTCTCCTCAGTGGTTGAAGGAGCTGAAATCAAAGAAGAGACAGAGCCATTACGAGAATCAGGTTTGAAAAGGTACTTGGGTAGGAAGGGGGGCTTTGCTAAGTGCAGGTGTGCAGTGATGAACCCACATTTTCTTTGATGTGTTGGTGGCACCACTGTGCCCCCACCAACACTGCCCTTAACCTGCCCTGTGCACCAGGGGTGTCAGGGAGTGGTGCCAAGCAGGGCAGTGCCTCTTCCCAGCCAGTCACAGTTCCACTGATTCTGCACATAATTTGATTTTCCCAACACTCACTCTGTTGGGGCTGTGATTTCCCAAAGTTTGAAAACTTTGTGTGGTTTCAGCACAATTCTGGGCAGCTCTTGAGCATTTAATGCATTAAATAGACACGACCGAGGTGGCACTACAACAGAAAACACATTTCAGGGGGTTCCTGTTCCAGCTGCCTGACCATATCACACCCTTCCTTCTGTTTTCCTTTCCAGACAGTGATTCTAACTAGGAGAAGATAAAGAAGTTCAACAGAAGCCTTAACTCATCTGAACCTAAACCCCCATGTCATGTTGCTGCTGTTTGCTTCCTGCCTCAACTGCTCTGTGCATGGTGCCTTCCTGTTTTGTGGAGAAAAGCTGCTTCAGTTCATAGTCAAATACAAAGCTGTGTCTGTCAGGTCAGGGGGACAGGGGCACTTCAGACCTGCCTGCCAGGAGAACCCCTGGGTCACGGTTAGCACTTCAAAAAGTCTTGGAAAACAGAGATATTTGGGAGTGCTGTGATCCAGGGAACTCCCCTTGCTGTGGAGCAGACTCTGTAGGTGTTCAGCACTGACCTCTGGGAGATGTGTCTGGCTGGGCTTTGTGTTTGTTTATGAAAATAATAATTTTAATCAAATTTATCTTTTTTTTTTTTTGTGAACAAATAGTAAGCTCCTATGTAGAATGAAGTTTGTGGAAGGTGAGAGTGGAAGAACAAATCATGTTTACTGCCATATTGAAAAAGGAAACTTGATTATTTTTTGTAAAATGTATTTTTGATTGGCTTATATTTACATGTGATCTGCTGACCCGGCAGATGGAGATAATTTTTAGATGAACAAAATGTTAACTTTTGTCACTCTTGAATTGGTATATTCTGTGTTTTGTCAGCATGTGGAATAATTGCTTCATTGGAATGTCTTTCCTAAAAAGGATCAAGCAATAATGTCAACCAGTTCTCTTTAAAAAAAAAAAAGTAAAATTATGTAAATACTGTTTTTATAACAAAAAAAGGAAGGGAAGAGGGAGGATGTTACACTCATATCAGGGTTCCAGTTAATTGTTGAATGTCACTTTAATAGCAGTTCGGATAGTCCCACTTCATATTTTTATTTGTTAATCTGTAAATACCAGGTTTAAGTTTTTATTTTTATGCTGATCTTGTGGGATAACCTAAATGTGATCTTCAGTTTCTCAGATGATTTCCTGTCCTTCCTTTGGCGAGATGTGCTGATAGCGGAGTAGAGATCTCCTGGACCACACGGGTGTTTGGGTATCCCTAATTCTCAGATATTCCCTGTCTCTGGACTGTCATTCTGAAACACCAACCACCATGGCCATGGAAGACAGACTTGATTCTTGCCCCAGATAAGTGCTCTTTCAGTAACCATTAAAAGCATAGCCCAGGGAGGGAGGTGATTGCAGGTGTTCCTCAGGCTCAACCAGGAAACCGTGGAAGAGGGAAAAGGAAAGTGGAGAGCTCTCCTCACCTGGCAGAGCTCCTTGGGCTGCACTCCCCACGTCCTGCTGAGGGGCTGCTCTGGACACAAACCATAAAGCACCAGCACTTCAGCTCCTTCTCCTTTTGTCTTTTTCCCGATCAGTGTTCCGGGAGCGCGGCTCCCGTGGGGCCTGCCCGGGCTGCTGTCTTGTCAGGCTTGGAGCTGCCAAAACCATGTGCCAATTCTTCTCATGGAGGAGTCACGGGGGGGTGGGATTTGCAGTCCCAGTCTGCAGGAAATAGCAGCAGGATGGCAGGAGACAAGTCCCATCTGCACATCTCTCACTCCCGGATTTGGTTCCGGCGGCAGCTCCCTGTGCTCCCTGGAGATGAGATGGAGACGTCTGTCTGATGTAAAAGTCTTTTCCTTGCTGCTTCACCCTGTTTCTCATGGGAGCTGTTGCCACTGTTAGTTTGGCAGCCCCTCTGCTCCCCACGGAGCAGCAATCCCCAGGATTCCTGCCAGGAGATGGGGATGGGCCGTGGCAGTGCAGCCACCACCATTAACCAGTTCCCTCAGCTCCTTCTAAATCCTTGCACAGATTTCCTTCCCTGTCCTTTAGATGATGGTGGAAAAGGTGACTCTTGGCGTGTTTTTTGGGATAGATTCCTGTGGCAGCACCCCAGGGTTCCATGGGTGTGTCCCACGTGTGACACTCACCTGGGCCAGCCTGAGCAGCACATGCAGGTGAGGAGGATGACGGTGGCTGTTCCCACTCCCATCAGGTGGGGCCTCTTTTAACCCATATCCAGAAATCCCTGCTCACAGGAGCATTCACACAGGCTGGGTTTTCCACTCCCACAGGTGACAGTGTTGCATTCCCAACAGTTGGAGGATTTACTGGTTCTTGGTCTTAGGCCAGAAATTCTGTGACTGTTTGTGTTGAGGAAACTGAGGGGATTGACACGAGGTTTCCACAAAGCCCTTGAATGTGTTTGCATTTCCACGTTCTGCTTGGACAATGCACTGAAATTACTGTATTGAGTAGTTTAACCTACTACTGAGAAATGTTTAATGCTTAAATGTCTAATTAAAGAGCATCTTTAGAATGTTGTTGAATGGGAAAGTGTTTTTTTCTGCTCTGTTATTTCTTTATATTGTACATGGATTAAATATCGACTTCCTTCTCTTCGGGTTATCGCTCTGTAATAAAAGATATATAAATATGTTATTACTTCTTAAATGATAGAACAGACTGTAATACACTTTATATAATTCTATTTTAATTCCAAATAATGCTTCTTGGAATTTTTTTATGCTTTCACTTTTTATTGCCACATGCTTTTTCCTGCTGTTTATTGGAGATGGAAGTGAACTCTCAGGTCCCTTCAGGTGTGCTGCTTCCTTCACTCCTGGATCCATTTTATTTTTCTGTTTGCAAATTCACCTTTTTAACATCCGTGAATCTTCAGTTTGGTCCTCATCCACCGGAGCCTTTCACTTCCTGCAGAGAAAGAAGCAATGTTTGGTTCTCCAACCTTTGACATTCCAAGACTTTCCATAGGACTTAACCCCACACACCACCCCCTTTTCACCCCCACAAAAGTTTGTTTCACCCTGTTCTTTGTTTGCAAGTTACTGGCAAACTGAAATGCACGTGGGGCAGATTTGGGAGTGCAAAGTGTGACCTGTAAAAGGTTTGGAATAGCCAATCCCTGATTTCTGCAGGGACAGTGTGTTTCGGGGGGAGATGGGCAGTTCTGGGGTGTGACTCTGCCTCACGAGGTGTATCCAGGTACAGAACCTCTGGAGTGAGTTCCCAGCGCTGTCCCTGCTGTCCCCAGGCCAGCTCTGGGGGTAAAACAAACGATTCCAGTGAAGTACAGAGCTGTCACTGTGCCCGTGCTCCCTGTCTGCACCTCCCTGAAGGACACTGGTGCAAGAGCAGCTGCAGCCAAGTCAGGGATGTGTTGGATGTGTCCCTTCAGCCCAGTGCTGAGAAGGAAAAACAGGTATTTACTTCAAAAGGAATTAAAGGTGGAGTTCTAGGAGGTGAAGGCTGTTGGGGCCAGGTTGGACAGGGCTTGGAGCAAGCTGGTCTAGTGGAAGGTGCGGGGGCAGAACGAGATGAGCTTTAAGGTCCCTTCCAACCCAAACCATCCTGTGGCACGACCTCCATGGTGCTTTCATGGGGTTTGGGGTGTTCTGGCAGGGGCTGCAGAGTCCAGGCCTAGTTCTGCTCACACTGGGAGTGGAGAGGGTGGAAGGTGGGAATCCTTCCTGAGCTGGTGGTGAGCTCTGTTCCATGGCTGCCCTGGTCACTCAAATATAAATGTATTGCAAAAATATCAGCTGAAATAACTTCTGGTTCTCCTGGTGGGATTGGCAGAGGAGGAGAGCCAGGGTCCAGTGGTTGATGGGATTTTCTCATTCCATATTAAACACCAGGGCATCAAACCTGGTTTTGAAGGAGCTTTTGTAGAGATTAAACTTTTATATTGCTCCACGTAGCCTTACAGAGTCTGTCAATCTGAGTCACAATAAATATGCTGTGTGATAGAAATACTATATTTTGTATTACATGGTTTCCTATGGTTCCTAGGGAATTAAGATACTCTGGCTGCTGTGTTTTGTACTGTACCATTGCAGTTCCAGTTTAGCTCTGCCAGGCATTAACAAAAAATAGCGATTTTCTAACAGTCATTTTTCGAAGGGATTTAAGAGGCTGACAGCAAGAGGAAATTGAGGTCTGTTTGGGAGAGGCATTAAGGAGATCCAGTGCCCCTTCTGTCACGTTTTTGGAATTGCCTTGTCAGTGTGGAGAGCTGGGAGAGGCAGATCCAGGGCCCTGCGGCCGTGGCAGAGCTCGGTGAATGAGGATGCTGGGAAGGGAGGGACTGGCACGAGAAATTCTGTGTTTCTCATCTGTTGAGAACAGATCTTGTTGTGTTTGGTAAGACATGAATGAAACCATTCCTCCTCAGCCTGTGCTTGTTGGAGCTGTGGCACCTGTGGGACAGCTCCAATGGGGACAGCAAATCCTCCTTCATCAGGAACCACAGGATGGGCAGGGTAGGGAACAGTCAGCTGGAGACACCTCCTGGCTCATCCAGGAGCATCGCCCAGGGATGGGATGGGGATGAAGGGCCTCATTCTAACACCTGTAACAGGAGAGGTTTCCACCCCTCTCCCATTTAGTTTGTCCAGCCTGGCCCAGGGGATTTGCTTTTCTGGCAATTTCAGTAAAGGTTTCATGGGTAATTCCTGGTTTCAAGATGAGCCACACTCAGAGCAGGTAAAAAAACCGGCAAGGCTGTTGTGAATGAGGATATGTGAAGCTGAACAAAGGATTCCCTGAGGAATCAGGATGGTTTGGGTCTGAAGGGACTCGCAAAGGTGAAGAAGGAGTCAGGCCTGCTACCAGCAGAGTGAAACACTCCCAGTTTGGTGCCTGCTGTGGAAGGGCTGCGCTCCCCCTTACATCATCCTGTGCCTGTGAAGATGGATAAACCCTTGTGCCAGGCACCTGGCTCCAGAAATCCCTCATCACACACCCCAGGCTGTGTTCCCAGCGTGTTCCTGGGAAATGCCGGGGAGGGAGCCAGCCTGGGGGCAGAGAAGGAAAAGGGACTCGAGGGAGAGAACCTGCTTAGGGCCAAAGTTAAAGCAGGAATGCAGATCTGGAGATCCTGAGCTGCTCCAGCTTCCCACTGAGCTCCCGGAGCTGACCCCGGCCCTGCGTCGCACCTTGCACTGGAGCCCGCACAAACGGGGATATTTTGCCCAGTTTTTGCTTCGCGCTGCGCTCGGTTTCCAGGCTAAACCCTCCCGTGAACTGCTGATGGCAGAGTTTTCCAGAGAACCTGGCAAGAAGCAGCGTGAACGTGCTGATGTGAATTTCGACGTTAATCTTCTGTAAATCGAGTGGCCCGTGTCCGAGGGACAGCCGGGAGAAATCTGAATGACGTTTCCATAGCCCGCTGCGCGCCCGCGCTATTGAGATGAGATCTCATGGATGGAATTCCGTGGACGCAGCTGCTGTATCAGCGCTCGGGTAATTCTGCTGTTCTGTTCAGAAGCAACCCATAAATAGCGGGGCCGCCCGCGCCGCCCGGCACAGCGGAACCACACGGAGAGGTAGCGGCGGCACCGCCGGGACTGCAAGGGGCTTCCACAAAGAATTTGTGTGTCTGAGCCGAGGTGTCCCCGAGAGAAGGGTTTGGCTCGTGCGTGGCGAGAAGTGAAGCTGCAGGGTTTGATTCAGGACGTTGATCAAACTCTTATTCGTCTCTTAAAGCCCCTGGCGTGGTGTGGCCGGGGAAGGCTTGTTCCAATGTTTGAGCAGAGTTTTGTGGATGTTCCTGGAGAGCGAGGAGGGGGCTCTCGCCACCATCCCCCCCCCGGCCGAGGCGGCGGCAGCAGCTCCAGCTGCCGGGTTTGGTGTCCCCCGGGATGCCGGAGCAAGGGAGAGGTGTCAGGTTTATGCTGTGGGGAAAGATGTCAGCAGCTGGAAGCTGACAAACTCCTGCTGGGAACAAAGGCTGGGCTGTGAGACGGGAGTTTAGTGGCAACTGGGCGAGCTGCCCTGGGCAGAGGGCTCCGTGTCACTTGGGACGTGGCTCGGTTCAGTCCTGCGGGTGCCTGGGTGAGGATGCGGGGCCCGTGTGCAGGAGGGAGAGGAGGATGGATAACAGAGCTTGCTCCTAGCCTGGACATCCCTGGGGATTTACAGCTGCTGCCTCGGGATCTGTGCTAACCCGTCCTGCTGTTCCCATGCCAGCTTCATCCTTCGTGTTTCATTACCGGCTGTAATCCCAGTGCCTCCTGCCTTAACCTCCTGCAATTTGGGTTTTCCAGGCGCAATGACTGAGCAGCAAAGTCCCCCCGAGCAGATGGCGACTGGGGAGGGTGCTGGTGAGCGAGGTGTCAACTACAAGGTATACTGGGGTTTACTGGAGTTTACTGGGGTGTACTGGTTATGGATGGATGCCGGGCGATGCCATGGGATGCGGTGTGCACACACCAGGCTGGAACCAGTGCCAGCAGTGCCGGTGGTGCTGGGGACAGCAGTGCCCTGCAGCTCTCCCACAGCAGCAGTGGGTGGTGGCCCTGCTCTGATGCTGAGCCCCGTGAGGGCCGCAGGTTGGAGAGGCAGCTGGAGGAGCCAGGGATCTGCTGCTGCTGCTGCCTGGCAGGAGGGACACTGCTCCCTGCCTGCGTGGCTGCCAAGGACATTGGCTGGCCAGGCTGGTGTGCAGCTGCCCAGAGATTTAATCCAGGAGATGAAGCATCCCGGCACTGCGGGATCGGCTGTGGGCCCAGGCACTGCAGCTCCCCGGGTGTGTTTGTAGGTTCGGATTCAGCTCATAGGTTGGTTGGAGACGGTGTGGTGGCTGCAGAGCCTCCCACACAGCTGCTCCTGGACAGGGGAAGGCTGGAGGTGGGAGCAGATCCTGCGAGTGCGGTAGAGGGGTGCCGGGAGCGGGGTCTGCTCTGTGGTGCACAGAAGTTCCTAAGGAATGTGGGTGTCACCTCTGTCCCTTGAGCCCCCCCTTGTCTCAGGCTCAGGGGTTGCAGTTGGGACCCCTGTGGGACAGTGCTGGTGGTGCCTGGTCACCCCACTGACCCTCCTGGTCCTTGAACGGTGCTGGGTACCCTGGGCCTTGCTCAGTGCCACGCTCCGGCCGCTGGGACCGGCTCCAAACCATCCTGCAGCTGGGAGCAGGGGGGCCTGGGGAGGCATTGGGGTCTCTGCACCTGGCAGGATGGGCAATGATCAGGCTGGGGGCGGGAGAGGCAGCCCGTGGCTCAGGAATTCTCTTAGCCCAAACTCTCCGTGTTTCCAGTGCTGTGTTTGAGCTGCTTTTCAGTCTGTCATGGATGAAATTCCAGCTTGTGCTTTACCAAGCAAACACCCTTGGCCAGAGCTCGGCCCAGAGGCACTGGCAGGACCTGGCTCTGCCGGGCAAGGAGCGACAGCACGGGATGGCTGGGATGGAGGGACACAGCCAGAGCCCTTCGTTCCACTGCTGCTCCCATTTCCCAGGGTATTCCCCTGCTGTGGTGGCTGACAGCGTCTCTCCCCACCTTAGATCACAATCTACGAGCTGGAGAATTTCCAGGGCAAAAGGTGTGAGCTGTCAGAGGAGCTCCCCAACATCACGGAGAAGGAGATGGAGAAGGTGGGCTCCATCCAGGTGGAGTCTGGCCCGTAAGTCTGGGGTGGGGAAGGTGGAGCAGCCCCGGGGGGTGGCAGGGAGAGCATCCCCCTGACGCTGGGGTCCCGCAGGTGGCTGGGCTTCGAGCGCCAGGGCTACGCCGGGGAGCAGTTCGTGCTGGAGAAGGGCGACTACCCCCGCTGGGACTCCTGGTCCAACAGCCACAGCAGCGACAGCCTGATGTCCCTCCGGCCCCTCCAGATTGTGAGTAGGGCTGTGCTGGGGTGCCCACCGGGGACTGCAGGGCTGGGGGCAGCCCCTGACCCGCCCTTTCCCCCAGGACAGCGCCGACCACAAGATCCACCTGTTTGAGAACACGGGATACACCGGGCGGAAGATGGAGATCGTGGATGACGACGTCCCCAGCCTCTGGGCCCACGGCTTCCAGGACCGCGTGGCCAGTGTCAAGGCCCTGAACGGAACGTAAGGATGGGGACACAGGGCCCACCCCAACAGGTTCCTGTTCGTGGCACCATGGCTGGTCCCCCCAGGGTGGTGGCAGAGGTGCCTGGCACAGCCACCGCAGCGGGGCTGGGGCAGCTGCTCCCACGGTGCTGCTCATGCCCATCGTGTCCCTTATTCCCTCCCCACGGCCACCTTTTCCCTGGCCCACAGGGAGTAATGGGGACCATGGTAGTGTCCCTGGGGCTGCTCCTTGCCCTAACCCATCACCAAGAGCAGTAGAACTGTGGTCCCTTCTCCATGGACTCTCCATCCCCTCCTGGCACACGGCATTTCCCACCTGGGCGCTGCGGCCGCAGCCTGTGCCGTGGCACTTGGTGACACAGGAGCGGCCCTGGGCACCATCACCTGGCTGTGGCAGGCAGAGACACGGGCACTGGGATGGGGATGGGGATGAGGATGGGGACACTGCCCCTGCTCCAGGGGATGTGGGAGGGTGGGGTGGGCACTGCTGAGCACCACCTCGCTCCCCGCAGGTGGGTGGGCTACGAGTACCCCGGGTACCGGGGCCGCCAGCACGTCTTCGAGAAGGGCGAGTACCGGCACTGGAACGAGTGGGACGCCAACCAGCCCCTCATCCAGTCCGTGCGCCGCGTGCGGGACCAGCAGTGGCACCAGCGGGGCTCCTTCGAGAACA
>VZRS01001579.1:14632-55670 GCA_013398055.1 Ifrita kowaldi | reverse complement strand
CCCGCCGACCCCCGGGCCCGGCCCGCCGGGGGCTCCCCCTTCGCCTGTGGGGCTCCCCCCTCTCCTGGGGAGGGTCTCCGCTTTCTCCTGGAGGGGTTTAGTCCCGGGGGGCTCCCCCTTCTCCCGGGGCTTCAATCCCAGGGGGCTCTGGCACTCCGGCCGAGGCCTCGCTTTGTTGCCCCGGGGGCTCCGGGGGGGTGGTTGGGTTCCTTCCCCCCCGGTTTTAGGGGGGGTTCGGCGGCTCCGGGGGTCCCTGGAAGAGGAGGGGGTCGGGGCTGGCAGCGGGAGGGAGGAAAGAAGCGGACAGTCCTTTTGGATGTGCTGGGTGACCCTGGGGGTTTTGTGTTTGTGTGGGGTTTTTTTTTTTTTTTCCTCTCCCCTTGTTTTTATCTCGTGCTCACATAACAACAGCCTCGGCCCTTGCGAGCTGCAAACTTGGAATTTTAAGAGCCTCTCGCCCCAACCTGAGAAATGCTCTGATTTTTTGTTTGTTGTTGTTGTTGTTTGCTTTGGTCAATGTTTAATAACTTTGTTCGGAGCAGAGATTTTATTAGGCAGATCATGAGTAAGGAATTTCCTTTCTTAAGAGGGATGGAGGTGTGGGGTGAGGGCGACCGTGGGTCCTCCAGGGTTTCAGTGCTGGTTTTGGGAATCCGATGGGTCAGGAATTCAGTGCTGCGTCTCCCCAGGTTTTCAGGAAAACACAGGGATAACGTTAAAAGTTCTACTAGGCCACACAGCTCTCAAACAATGGCTCTGCTTTCGTTTCCAGTGGAACTTTCCAAAAAAAACCCACCCAACCCAAACTCCTCTGGTCTGGGGTTGAACTTTTTTGAAACGGGCGTTTTACACCGTGGTAATTTGGTAAGAATCTGTGATTTTGAGGGGGATAGGGAACCAGAGCCGTGAGGATCCGGCTGTGGAGCCGGACTCTGCGTGGATTAGAGAGCTCCTTTATTCAGTGTTGTCACCACCGGTGCTTCAAACTTGCGGGGAGATTCCTCCGAAGTTTTTTGTTGTTTGTGGAATGTCCCATAATGTGAAGCGTTCTGCCTGCGGTGATAACACGGAGCACTTCATTTCCACGCTGTGTTTTCATCCAGGGAAAAGCAGAACCGCCTGCCCTGAGCGCGGTGAAGCAGCGTGGAAGCCTTTGTTTGCAAATCCGGGATTCTGCCCAGCGAACGCTTTCACCTGGGAGAAGCTGATCCTCTATTTTTAGGAGGAGTTTGGGGAATGAAAGAGGCTCTGGAAGCCCCGAGCAGCTGCGGGTTTGCGGGTGCCTGTGTAGGTGACTGCCCGTGTTCCCGGGGCTCCGGGAGCGTTGAATGACAGGATTCAGCTGTCCCGCTGCCCCGAACGCAGCATTCCCATAAAAACACGGCTTGGAACTAAACTTGAGCTACCCACAATGCTCCCTTCCCCTTTGCTCCCTTGCAAAATGTCGCCTTTGCCAAGTTTTCCGCTCGTGTTTGGAGCAGCCCAAAGAGGAAGCGTCTGGGAGCAGCCTCGCCGTAAATCCATCGACGGAGATTTTCTGGACCCTCCCGATTTTTATGAGAACACCTTTATTAACCCAGAAATTAATTAGTGCCTGTGGACAGAGGGACCCGCAGCTTTCTGAGGGAGCAAAGGCTGTGGCAGTGCAACTTTGTACCTTGTTTTCTACTGGAAATGGGCTTGTCACAATCTATAGATACTGGAAATTTTTTGCTGGGGATTCATAGTATCTTCCTTTGTTTGTTGTTGTTTTTTTTTTTAAGTCTGCCCTGAGATAACTTGTAACTTCCTTTCAAGAGGCCGCTCAGATTTCATTGCTTCAGTTAATACGCACCTCAGTTTGATGATAAATGAATTTCTTGCCATTAATTACTTATTTTATTTTGTTCTTATTGCACAGAGGAGCTTGAGTGCTTCATGTGATGTTGCTCAAGGATTTTGATATTGTTTGCTAAAGTGAAACTGAGAGGAAAATGCCATTAATTTGAACTGTAGTCTTAAAATCACTCAAGATTTAGTCATATCGTGTTTTCAGTGTTTTTCCAAGTATTTGGGGAAGGCGGTGATTTCCAGACTCTTTGAAAGCCGGAGGAGTGAGTCCTGTTGGATGTCCCTGGTATTTAAGTTGTGAGTGTATAAAAAGCCCTGCAGAGTGGCCCTGGGGGCTGTGTGCGCGTGCAGCAGCAAATTATGTTGGAGGTGCAATTAAAAAACCCTGATCTCTGCAGTTTTCAGAGTCATTTTCCTCTGAATATTAACCCCGTGCTCAGTTCGTGGGGCAAACCTGGCAAAGTTTGGTCAAAGGTAGGGCTGGGATTTTTTATTTTGATCTCCCCACTGTTAGTAAATTGTTCTTGGAAGTTGTTTGTAGTAGTTGAGTGTTGTTCAGGGCTACTACGAGGAGCAGGGAGGGAACAGAGCCGCCTTTCATGTCCCTGGAGCTGCTGGCAGGAGCAGGGCCAAGGTCTGCAGCCACTAAGGTACAACAGTAAAACATCCTGGGGCTGCTCTGCAGCTGTGCCAGGAGGTTCTCAGGGCTCCACCACCCCAGTTTCATCCTCAGAGCTCTCGGTGGGGCTGCATTTAGGTACCTGAAGTCACAAACTACTGATCTTTTTAATAAAGATTAATTCAGACCATCCCATGCCTTTAAAAACGAATTTGACTTGTGTGTGAGTGTTATATAACGGGGGAAAACACTTTGCTGTTCACACCTGTAGTGTCTTTATTGCTCTGATAGTCCTGCCTTAAAATAACAAACAAACTTCTGTGGTTTTGTGCTGCTGGAATGTTACCAAAATATTTGGGGAATAGGAAGTCAGTGAGTTGCTTCAGCTTAACCTGCAGGTTTGCCCCCTGCACACAGATCATTTGGATGTATGCAGGACGTTTGGGGTGTTTCAGTTATTGGGGTGTTCAGTGAAAATGTGTTGGAGTTGTCCAGTTTCCCTCGGTGCCATCGACAGTGGGACCAGCAGTGCTGGCTGTGCCTGCTCTGGAAAGTTCTGCCGAGATCCCAGGTAGCTGCTCCTTCTCCAGGGAATTGCATAAAGCCTGTCCATGGGTTTTACTGCCTTCTGAGTTAGCAGGGAGCGTGCCCATCGTGTTTGGGACTTCCTGAACTGTACGAGCAGAAATCCAGGATTTTAAGTTTGCATTGAAAAAAAAAAGAACCAAAGCCAAACTGTTGCTTTGCTGCTTTGCATGACTGAGGGAATACTTTGGGATACAATGGGATACCGGGGACCTTGAGTGTTCGTATGGATGGGGGACCTGGCCTCTTTTTCCAGGTGTAAATGAGCACGGCAGGTTCTGCTGGTGTCACTGCTTTCCGTGGGGAGTTTTGGGGGCTTTTTCCCAGCAGTTTTCCAGTTCAGTGTGTTGTCCATCGCAGAAGCTGCCATCCTGCTGGTCCCTCCTGGGCGTCCTGTGTACCCTGCTGACCCTGTGCAGCACAGAATGTGGGGTTTCTGTGCGTTTTTAGTGATATTTTAGCTGCTGGGTTCACGGAGCGGGTGAGTGTTGAAGGACTCACGTTTGCCACAGCGATGTTCCCCTGCCAGTCGCAAGATGGGTGTGTTATTTAACACGCAGAGCCGCAGCTGGGAGGATTTCATGTCTCTTTTCCCTCTCTTTCCCCGTCTCCCCCCTGCAGGTGTTGGTGGAATGAGCGTAGCGTGCGTTTTGAAGAGAAAAGCAGTTCTGTGGCAGGACTCGTTCAGCCCCCACCTGAAGCAGCACGCCCAAGACACAGCCAACCCCACCATGCCTGTGGTACTGACATCTGGCACAGGCTCGCAGGCTCAGCCACAGCCAGCTGCAAACCAGGCCCTTGCAGCAGGGACACACTCCAGCCCCGTGCCGGGATCCATAGGAGTGGCGGGGCGCTCCCAGGACGACGCCATGGTGGATTATTTCTTCCAGAGGCAGCACGGGGAGCAGCTCGGCGGAGGAGGCAGCGGCGGCGGCGGCTACAACAACAGCAAACACCGCTGGCCCACCGGGGACAACATCCATGCAGAGCATCAGGTAGAAAACCACTCCCAGCTTTCCAAAGTCAGCCCTTCAGGCTCCTCAGAGATGCTTTTCGTGGTGCTCTTCTAAAGCTGGAGCTGGTTCTGGTGGAGTTGGAGTGGCAACAGTGGTGCTGTTTGTTTTCTCTCTTCAGGGTGGCGGTGCCCTGGTGGCTCTGAGCTGAAAGGTTTCTGCTCTTGAGGGTGTTGAAATCCCAAATCCCAATCCACTCTCTGTGACAGTCAAATGCATGTTTACAAAATTCATCACTCCCTTTATTGATTTTTTTTTTCTGATGTGTGAACCAGCATAGCCGTGACTGCTGCTGCTGCTGCTGCTTTTCAAATCTGTTGCTGTAGTTAAATAATTCTTATGTAATGGTATTACAAAACTGCCAATGCATGTAGGCTGGGCTTTTACCATTCCCAATATTGGAAAACACAGGAGTGGAAGTTGCTGGTGGTATGTTTGACTGGGTTTCTTTGCTTTGGGGTTGGGTTTTTCTGGTTATCTTTTAGAGGGGAAGGTGGTGATGATGTGCTTAGCTGAACTGAGAAGAGCAGCTTTAAGAGTGTCACCAACCAGTGGTTTTAGGAGCTTCTTAGAGCCACTCAGAGTCTCTGGAGGGGCAGTGGGCCAGGCTGTGTCAGTAGTGGTGTTTACTAGAAGTCTTTTCAGCAGTTGCATTGTGAGTTGTGCTGGAGTTAAACGAGCGGCTGACTCACCCCACTCTGTCTGTGACCTGTAACTCACTCATCAAAGACACACAAGTGCTTCCCCTCTCCGAGGCAGCAGAACCCGAGTGTAAGCACATTTTAAAGCAGAATGATCCCCACAAATATTGCCAGGGCAGCAGACACAAAGCTTTTGCAACCTTTCTGAACATCTCCTGCCTCCAGTTTCTCGAATCAAAGCGGCCAAGCCCTCGCTCCTCTGCTGTGCCTCCCCAGGGGATGTGTTGCCAACCAGACCATTTAAAAGCAAACATTGCAGGGAGTTTTGCAACCTCACTGAAGGCAGTGTGTACATCAACAAAGAAAGAAACCCGAGTGCCCTGTTAATTTGTTCTGGAAGAAAAATCACATAAAATACTGCAATATGAGCTAAGGAGCTAGAAAAATATTGTTGTTATTCCCTTATGGAGAAA
Source organism: Ifrita kowaldi (assembly GCA_013398055.1). NCBI lineage: Eukaryota > Metazoa > Chordata > Aves > Passeriformes > Cinclosomatidae > Ifrita > Ifrita kowaldi. Next base: position 50,509 of record VZRS01001579.1, on the reverse strand, counting down.
CACAGTATTTAGGTATCACTTCAGAAGAAATAACTGCATTGAAACAGATGTGATGTTTCTGTTTATTACCCAAGTTTTTGGTCACTAACTGTAAAACTTGCTTCAAGAGATCAAAGCCAGAGATCCTAATGTTTTAAGTTGTGTAAGAAACAATAAGCAAGAATTTCTTACTGCGAACTTGTAGGGTTTTCAAATCAAAGCAGCCACGCAGTCTTGGGGTGGAGATGGCTGGGCAGGGACTGCTATTGTTTGGGCATTTTGTGGCAAGATGACTTCATGAATTAAAATGATGTCATAAATTCTCAATCCTCTTTTCCTCCAGCTCACACTTTCATCTTCCTTTCACTGCAAATCCCTGAAAGCAAAGACAACAAACCTCACTGGAGATAAGGGGGGTGGGGACAGGGCACTCCAAGCTTGCAGTCATTAAAAACTCTGCTGGTATTTTAACTTTTATTTATTTAATAATGGAAAGATGTAAACTTTCACTGAAACAAAAGAATCCTGCCTGTTCCAGAGGCTTGCCCTGTTGTCAGCAGAATCGTTGCTCAGCTTGATTTTCTTCAGTAACTTCTTGAGCAAAATGATCCTAATAAATAAACCACTTAATGAAAGGAGAGCTCATTAATTGACGCTGGTTTAAATGAACTTTTCAAATCCAGTTTCCGTATTGTCTGGAGGCAGGACAGTGGTGAGAAGGTTGTGTGGACAGAACACACCTGCAGGATGGAGCTCACGGGGTTCTGTGTGATGCTCTCTCAGTTTCCCCTGCCAGTTCTGGGAGCTGAGGCTCAGGAAATACCCACCAGACCAGAATTAACGTCAGGGTTTTTATCTGTTCTGCTTCCTGCTGGCTTTTACAGTGACTGTCACATATTTATCACACAGTTCCCGTGTTTTTGCATTCAGTGCTCATCTCCAAACCAATCTTTGTGTTTAATTTCTTCCAAGTCAGCTCTGAGGTGGGGCACTCACCCTGTTCTCCTCTGTCTCGTTTGATACCAGGTGCTCCAGTGATTTATCAGTGTTTATTGCTCCATGCCTCTTTTTACATGGTTCTCTGCCTCAGGGTTTTACTCCTGGTTTTTCAGAATGCAGGATATGTGTAATCCTAACACTGCCATTCTTTCTGACTTCTTGGCCACCTCCACATCTGCTTCTTAAATTATAAATTCCTTGGAGCAAGGACTAATCTTATGCATGCAAAATGATTTAATTCAGTTCGGGCTTAGCTGGGGTAGAATTGAATTTGGCCTGCAAGAACAGAAGTGGAAGGAAGTGCTGGGACATGCAGGGAGGTGGGGAATCACGATGGCTGTCTCCTTACTCTCAGTTTCTTGTGGATACACTTTTGTTACTCTACTTCTTATTTTAGACTTTCAAAGATCGTGCAGTGAGGGCCCAGCCTTGAAGAATGGTTAGGAAACTCAGTAGCTAAAAGATAATGGGAAGTCAGAAAAAAAAATAATTATAGGCTAATATAGGTTAATGTCTGCCTGGAGCTTGGGAGGTCGTAATTAAAGGTAGAGGGATTTTAATTGTTGAATCCCAGCTTGTTTTTGGTGCGTGTGCAGACAGACGTGTGTCTGTTGGTGATAATGCTCCAGTGGCTTTCACCAAAGGGTGGCATTTCATGGTGGTGTTAAACAGGGGTGCTGTGAGTCACAGCCGAGCTCACTATCCTGGTTTTCCATGGGTTTTGTTGTGCTGTTCCTCCTGGTCACTTTTCCTACTGGCAGCTCTGGGAATTGAGCTGAGTGTGGCTTTAGCAGGGATGGCTTAAGGAAAAGTTTCACTCCTCCCAAGGAAGGGAGGAGAGAAGCTCCTTGCTGGTGGTGTCCTCTCGCTGTGAGCAACAGGAAAATGCTGGGTCTTGTTTGTGTTTTGCTCAGAAGCTTTCTTTTCCTGTTGCATTTTCCCCTTCTCCTTTGGGAGATGTGTGTGTGGTCAAGTTTCTGTATAAAATAAGCAATTAAAGATGCCCCAGTCATTTCACATATTCAGGTATCAAACATTCACCATCCACACAAAAAACCTGTGCTCCAAGGTCTTCGTTGTCCCTGCAGACACTGGAGTAGTGGTGGAATCAGACTTTTGATTTCCTCACATCTCCTGAGCAAAATCCCAGCTGTTTGCAGCTCCAAATCCTTGATCACCAGACTTCCACAGAAGACGCTTAATTGCAAATTTTCCTCTTTTTATCCATAAAAAGCAGCAGGATGAGGTTGAGTGTCAGGGTCCCCCAGTAATTTTAATATTCCAGTGAGCAGGTTTAGGCTCAGTCTGATGGCTGATTGCTGTTGGGCAGAGTTACCCTGGCTGCAGTGGAGTGTTTGTGTGCTGTTTATCCAGCAAAGACCGTGGATAGGGATCAGGACATCACGTAGGTGGGGAACAGGATGGTTCCAGGTGAGGAATGGCCTGGGTTGGATCTGTCTTGGTTATGAAAGGCTGCACAGATCTCCTCACAAACCCAAACAGCCTGTGCTGCTGCTGGGGGGAGTGAAAAGACACTCGGGATATTCAGCTGGGACAAGTTATCAACACTGAGCAGGTTTTTAGGGAAATTGGCCGGGTTTTCTTGGCCGGGGTCTCCTGTGGCTCGTGCGTGCGTGTGCTTGAGCTGGAGTGAAGGGAGAGTTCCTGTGGTGGTGGTCCCTCTGGAATTGCAGTCAATGGATATACTTAGGCTGTCTGAACTGCACTGGGGTAGTGTGGGAGTTGCTCAGTAGAAGCAAATGATTTTAGGCATTTGCTTTCTCTCAGAGCATGTTTAATTAATAATTGGAGACAATAGAACTCGGCAGGGATGGTCTTGGTGAATGTGGGGAATTTTTCACATGGAGTTGGTGAAGAATAATGAGCACAACAGGGCTGGGACTGGAGTTTCTGCTCAGCTTTGCCTTTTGGCAGTGTGACCGTGCGAGTTCTTCACTGGGAGCTGGGATTCAGGTGGAGACAGGAGGTAATTCTGGCAGCTGCCCTTGTGGAGCACGGCTCCTCCAGCCAGGCTGCATCTGAGCATGTTTCACTGTGTTGGTGCTGCTGGCAGGCACCACGACCAGAGCTTGCCTGAAAGTTGTGGCAAAGTCCTCTGAAAAGATCCTGGAAGCAAAGGAAGCCCTGGTGTTTGTTCTCCCAAAGGAAATCCTGGTTAAGTGATGCTTAACTCGTAGGATGGAGATTTTGTCCCAACCCTGGAAGTGTCCAAGGCCAGGTTGGTTGGGTCTTGGAGCAACCTGGGATAGCGGAAGGTGACCCTGCCCATGGCAGGGGGTGGAACGAGCTGGAATTTAAGGTCTCTTCCATCCCAAACCACTCCAGGATTTCTGATGTGGCTGTGGAAGTGGGCTCCAAATACTTGGATGTGTTGTCTGTGCTGGGGTTGAGGGCATGGAGTGAGTCCCTTGTCGCACAAACCATGTGACAGCACACGTGGCTCAGCTCTTGGAGGGGGTTTCTGACCTCTTGTTTCATTTAACCTGTTGAGTTTTGATGGGAAGTTCCTTGTATCCCTCCTGGTGAGTTGGTCAGGGCTTTCCTTCCCTCACACTGGAAGGGCTGTGCTAATTTGATACCCAGATAATTTGAAACATAATTCCTTGCTGAAATGAAATGTCTGGTTTGGCTGATGTGTTTCACAGAGATTTCTCCATAGTGAAGGGGAGGCTTGGGAGGGGAACTGGAGCATTTAATTTGGTTTTCTGCTTTGTATTGCCCTCTGAAAACTTCTCCTGAGGTAGAAAGAGCAGGAGTAGATTGGCTTAGTTGGTTATTTCAGGTTGTATCACAAAATCCTTGTGATACACGGGGCAGAGAAAACACTCTGAAACATTCAGAAAGTTACTTTGAGAGTCTTTTCCTCCAAATCCGTGGATTTTACTGTTGCTGACGGGCAGCTGCAGATGAGATTGTCCAGTTGGGATTGCCCAGGTGGCCTGGTGTGCTGGTGTTGGGATTTCTCTGTGGATGTTGCTGTTCTGCTCTGCTTCCTTGTCATGGTGCTCGCTCAGGAGGAGCAAAACCACTTTCACAAATTTCAGTGCTTCCAGAAGACTTCGGGTGTTTCAGTGAATATCTTGTACGGGTGTGCTTTGAAAAGAGATTTGTTACAGAACTCGTCCTGCTTGTTTTCTCCTCCCCTCTCCCCAGCTTTGCTCTCCCCTTAGCAGCTCGTTTGTGGTTTGCTGAGTTGCTGTGACCTCCTTGTGCTCCTGCAGAGCAGGTTGTGATCCTGGGAGCATTTTTGAAAACGGGTGAAGCTTTACAGTGGATCTGAGCCACCCAGTCCATCCCCAGCTGCCTCTTCCTCACAAATCATTTTGGCCACTGATCAGAAATCTCCTCGATAAAGAGCTGTTCCAGGGCATTGTACTAAAGAGCTGTTGCAGAGCATTGTCTGTGGCTTGCCTGGCTCTGAGAACTCCCTCCTAGGTGTATCAGGGACGATTTCCAAGCTGTTTTCCCTGAGTGCTGATGTCAGGCTGAACAAACGCTCCTTTGTGCTGCTGCCATGTGATGCTGCTCCCTCCCGGCAAGGAGCTGCTCTCAGCTCTCCTGTTACTCCTGCCTTTGTTAGGGATAACTTCTGTTCCAGGGCAGTTGTTTCTATTGGGAACATCTGGCCCTGGTTCCTGTCCCGTTCAGACTTTGATTCTGGGGTGAAACTCGGCTGTTGCGAAACCCTCAGTGGGTCCCTCTCGGTGTGGCACGAGGCCACTCACCGCTGTTCTGACAGAGGTGCCTTGGCACTGCAGTTAAACATTGCTGCATCCCTTTCCCACATCTTTTCCCCTCTGAATTTAAACCTGGGAAGGGTCAGAGTAGGGCTGGGAGTGAAAGGCAAAGCCCCCCGTGGTCAGATCTTAGCGTGGCCCCGAGTGCTTGCACAAACCCGCTGATCCAGGCACACACCTGTGGTGCAGAAGATGGTTTTCCCAAAGTATTGCCAGCTCCAGCAGGACAAAATTAAGGTTGTTTCTTCCCTAATCCGGTATTTTTGAATCCTGCACCCCAATATGTGCCTGAGACATGGCAGGGTAACCTAAATTCCACGTTAATGAAGCGCTTCCCTGGGTGGATAAAATGGGAGGAAAAACATAATTAGCTAACGAAGGAGAGCCCCTCTGCAAGGCTGTCTTTCCTGCAGTTATTTCTGTCCCCTGAATCATTAATCAGCCTGGCCCAGTGCCAGGGAAAGCATTAGCCAATCTGCAATTTCAATGGCTTTTTGCTTCCAGAGCTAATGGTAGTAGCAATTCTAACCATGAATCCTTTACTACAAAAATAGTAGTTAAACCACCTAATCCTGTCTAATACTTGTGACTTCACATTCTTTCTTTACCCACTATTGTTATGGGAGAAGACTAAAAATAGTGCAGTAATCAGTTGATGGAACAACATATTTTAGCCCTGGCTCTGGCTGGTAGTGGCAAACCTGTTGTGGATGCTTTCCTTGCTGTCAGCTGGGGAATGCATTTCCCCTCTCCTGGATGCTATAAATGTGTCTGTGACTGCACTCAGAGCTGGTATTTTTTGAAATAACCTCCTGTGTGAGCTGTTCAAACAAGGCAAACTCAAGCAGCCTCCCCCAGCTGAAGGAGGATTTGTTTCCATCTGAAATTTGTAAACCTTTAGTTCATTTAAAGAGCTTTACCAATTGTGAGTATGTGAATCAAAGCGTTCAGCTGTAGTTTTTGGTTTTCTCCTCTCTGTTCTAAGGATGTTTCTTGGTTTTGATGATTTTTGTTCTTCCTGTCTCAATTCTGGTGTTCTTGTAGTAATGTTGACTTTTTTTTTTTGAGGGATGTTTTACTAGAGAAGTGTTTGGTTGGAGTTTTTTTGTTGGTTTTTTTTAAATTGCAAATGGAGCAAGACTTAAAACGTGGAGGCCAAATGGATGGAAACATTACATTCACACTTGCAGAGTGTAGAGGAGTTAAAAGTAAATATCCAAGGGATAATCCCCCTCTGGAGGTGCTCTGGATAGCACCTGGAATGTACAAACAGGGAGAATGTGGAATCTCTGCTCTCCTGTTTTGTCACAGAAACAAAACAAATGCTGTTGGATCTTCAAGGCCAGGTTGGGGAAGGTGTCCCTGCAACGAGATGGGCTTTAGGGTCCTTTCCACCCCAAATCAGTCTGGAATTCTGGGATCTTAGAGCTGAGGAATCAGGATATTTCTCTATCCTGAGACATATAACAACAATTTAATTTCCCACGTTTCTCTGGAGCAGTGGAGGAGCAAAACAAGAGGGTGGGACCTCCAACCCTGTGCGGAGCTGGAATCCCGGGAGGCTCCCCCAGGCTCTCTGAGAGCTCAGCCAGCAGCAGGAATGAGCCCTTCCCGTGGATTCGTGGTCCCAGCACCCATCCCTGGCTGTGCTTTTGTTTGGCCCAGAATTCCTGGTGGAGGTTTCTGTGGGATTCCCTGGAGTTGGTTTGCAGGGCTGAGGGCAGCACTGGGCCCTGTCATTTACTGGAGATCAAAGGAATGTTGAAATCAGCCATTTACATGTTCCAGCCTCAGGAATTCCTGGCTTTGCTGGGCCTGTCCTGCCCCGGTGGGAGCAGATCCCTCCTGGCCGGGAGGGGAACTGGGGGAGAGCAAATGTTCCGGTGTGAGGGAGGGAAATGGATCCCGGGCTAAGGAAGGGCTGGGAAAAGGGAGAGGCAGCCTTGGAAATGGGGCCACGTGAGGAGCAGGGAATGAGGGAGTGGGAACCTGGAGAGCTGGGGCTGGCAGGGGTGTGCTTTGGTTCCCCTCTAACAGAATTTGCTAAATAGAAACAGAGAATTTAAACCCTCTTCAGTCACTGTTACCCCCAATAAATACAGATATTTGATCTATTTTATGTTCAACATCAGAAAATAAAATACCATAAATCTGGCTTCATGGTGCACGTTTAGAGACAGTTTAGTTTAGATCATCACTGGAATGTTTCTTTGCTGGTTATTTTTTAGCTTCTTTTTCTCCTAAGGAATTTCTAGTTAGTTTTCTATTTTTTTCCCTCCTGTATGCCTGATTGTTTTATTTCTTTGTTTAATTCCACTTGCCTTTTGCTTTCTGGGAAACATCACTTGTGTAAGGAGGAAGAAAAAGAATCCTTTGGGGCTGAGAGTGAAATTTAGCCTTGGATAGTTTTGCTGCTTGTCTGTCCAGGTGAATGTAAATTCTACATAAATGAGGATTCCTTAATATATAAAAGATCGGTGTGCAATCCCCTGGGATACCTGAAATGTGGTACAGCCTTGCACTTGGAATTTATATGTAAAGGTCATTTTAGCAACCATATTTGCTTAATATAAGGTGCAGTATTACCACAGATTGTTGACATTAATATTTACCTAAAATTACAATTCAGCTGCTTCGCTGGTGGCTCTCAGGGCATGAAAAACCCCCTTGGATTATTCTAGAATAAAAAACACGGTCCTGGAAATCTGCAAGGTAAATTCCCTGTTGTTCTCATGCTAATTTGTGAGGCCTTCAGCTCCCTGTTTAGTAATCAGGAGGACAGTTTGGGGCCCTGGTTGCTGTTAATTTCACTGAGTGCACAATCCCTTCTGACAAGTGCCATTCCCCCTGGGCCCGGCTGTTTGCTGGCATCAGATGAGCCGGGGTTTGCAGCACCAGCAGGGCCCTGGGGCCTGTCATGGGCTGGGCTTTGGTGCTGCTTCCCCTGGGCTTTGGTGCTGCTGCTGCTGTGGGTTTGGGGGATCGTGGAGTTCTGTGGTTTGCTGGGGTCTCAGGTGGTTTGGGTTGGAAGGGAATTTAAAGCTCATCTCATTTCACCCCCTGCCATGGGCAGGGACACCTCCCACTGTCCCAGGCTGCTCCCAGCCCCAATGTCCAGCCTGGCCTTGGGCACTGCCAGGGATCCAGGGGCAGCCACAGCTGCTCTGGGAATTCTATCCCAGCCCCTCCCCACCCTCCTAAGGAACAATTCCTTCTCAAGATCCCTCCTAACCCTGCCCTCCTTCACCTTAAGGCCATTCCCTGGCTCCTGTCCCTGAATCCCTTGTCCCCAGTCCCTCTGCAGCTCTCCTGGAGCCCCTTCAGGCCCTGCAAGGGGCTCTGAGCTCTCCCTGGAGCCTTCTCCTCTCCAGCTGAGCACCCCCAGCTCTCCCAGCCTGGCTCCAGAGGGGCTCCAGCCCTGGAGCAGCTCCGTAGGTGCTCTTCCTTTGCTGTGTTGCAGTTTTTTACCCCGGGGGACACCAGAGGCTGTTTTGGGGTGCTGTGTTAGAGCTGGAGCAGGCAGGGTTTGGTCCCAGTCCCTGTGTGTGGCTTGTTCCCTCCACTGCCACTCTCCAGGGTGATCCAGACCTTGGACCTTTGGTGATGTCTTTGCTGAGCATCTCTGAGTCTTTGCTCTTCTTTATGAGACAACTTGGAAAGCTTGAATCTGTGGCAGGGTGTGTTTAGGGGGGCTCACAGGCAGGGAAAAGTGTCTTGCCTGGGTTTGTGGGTTGAGCAGAAGGCCCAGTGCCACATGGTAGCAGCACACAGAACATCCTCACCTGCTGCAGTTGTGCTTTGTGTCTGGTACAGCTCCATCCGTTCAGAAGTGTTCCAGACACGGACAAGGGCTGGTGTCTGGGTAACTTTGGGACAGTGAAAGCATTTGCTTCTGAGTTGTTGTCACTGAGCTTTGTGATGCTGAGGCTGTCAGATCTTATTTAAGAAGAAATAAAGTGCAGTTGTCCTGTGTAGGGTGGCTGCCTGACATGAATGAGCTGCTCGAGGGGCTGGAAAATCCCTGTGAGTGTGTTTGGTTCAGAGCTGCTGAGAGGCTCCTCTGCAGTGTGGGAGGTTTGAAGTGGCCGTTGACCACGGGAGAAGCGGGTTTGGGTTGTTGCAGACTGCAGTACAGGAGAGCTGAAAGCATTCCATGGTTTTTGTCCTCCTGGAATAGGATTGGGTGTCTGCCCTTGGGATTGGGAAAGGCCTCTGGAGCCGCAGTGTGAGGCCAAGGGGGTTGGGAGGATCCATGGGGTGAAACGCCGGGTCCTGCCTGTGGGTCACCACAACCCCCAGCAGCTCCAGTCTGGGGCAGAGCCTGGAAGGCTGGGAAAGGGCCTGGAGGTGCTGGTGACAGTCTGAAGGTGGGCCCAGCTGTGCCCAGGTGTGCCAGAGGCCGCTGGCACCGGGGCTGTGTCAGCAGCAGTGGGACCAAGAGGAGCAGGGCAGTGAGTGTCCCTGTGCTGGCACTGCTGGGGCACCTCGAGGCAAGAGAGACACGGAGGGGCTGGAGCCTCTCCAGGGAAGGGGCTGGAGCCCCAGGAGCGGCTGAGGGAGCTGGGAAAGGGGCTCAGCCTGGAGCAAAGGAGGCTCAGGGGGGACCTTGTGGCTCTGCACAACTCCCTGACAGGAGGGGGCAGCCGGGGAGGGTCGGGCTGTGCTCGCAGGGAACAGGGACAGGAGGAGAGGGAACGGCCTCAGGCTGGGCCAGGGGAGGGGCAGGGTGGACATCAGCAGGAATTTCCCCATGGAAAGGGTGCTCAGGGATTGGAACTGCCCAGGGAGGTTTGGAGTGCCCATCCCTGGAGGTGGCCAAGGAAGGGCTGGATGTCGCACTGAGTGCTCTGGGCTGGGGACAAGGTGGGGATTAGGCACAGCTTGGATTTGATGCTCTGGGAGCTCTTTTCCAACCTCAGTGATACCATGATTTGGGAGAATGAATGAGATTTAGAGGTCTGCCAGAGAGGAATGTGCAGTGAGGAATCCAGCTGTGCCTCAGGGGTGTGAATGAGGAATCCGGCTGTGTCCGTTGGGTGTGCAGTGGGAATCCAGCTGTGTCTGGCTTTATCCCATGTTTTTCAGCACAGAGGTGAGAACTGTTGGAGGGCAGAGGCTGAGTTCTCCCCAGCCTCAGGAAGTGCAGTGATCCGGTGCTTTTGCTCCAGTTTCTCGGCTGGTAGCGAATCCCAGTCCAGGATGTGCGCTCCCACCGGGAAGGCAGCGAAGGATTTCTGAGTCAGTGGAGTGGCTGGAGCTGGAGTGTGTTACAGTGACACACATTCCTGTATTAGTGTGTGGAAATTGCTCTTCTTGAATGAGATTTACATAATTCCTGAGTGCATCCACGCGTTTCAGGGCAAGGGGAGGGATGTTCTTGTGCAATGAAACTGCTTTGGAGCTCGGTCAGGAGCGTGCTGCTCGTGTCCAGGGCCTTCATTTGGTGAGGTGGGGTTTCAAAGGGAGCTGGCTGCAGTTCTGTGTGATCAGAAATGAGGAATTCCCTTCCAGGAAGGCAGGAGTTTGTTCCCGTGAGGATGTGCACTGTGCATCCCTTTCCAGAGGCACAGCCTGCCTGGGATGGGCTGGAATGGGGGTGCAGCCTTGGGGTGCTGCTGGCTGAGAGCAGGAGTCAGGTTTGGTTGGATCACTTCCCAAGCCACTGGGACTCCAGCTGCCCTCTCTGTGTGTGATTCCTGGTTGCTGAGGTTTGTGGAGCTGCCCTCTCCCTCCGAGGGCCAGGCTGCCACGGCGTATCCGGGTGCCAGGGCATCGCCCCCTCCTGCAGCCGATTGATCTTGGCGTTGTCTTCTGGATTTCTTTCAAATCTCTGGTTCAGTGGTGAACCACATTTTCTGGTGATCAAATCTCATCGGCATCAGTGCTCATCTGGGGAGAAGTTCTCTCTCTGTGGAGCTCCTTGTTTCTCGTGTTTACACCATCCTGACTCTGCTCTGTGCTCCTCAGAGTTCGGGGATCCATAACAAGAACAGCTCCTGATGAGGTGGAACATCATCTCCATTGTTTAGTTGCCATTCCAGAGAAATCCCTGACTTCTGGAATCCAGAGGTGTTGGAAGTCATGGCTTTGGCTTTGTGTTCTGCTGTTTCAGACACTTTGTTCTTCCTGAAGGGGAAATGAAGGAGCCCTGTGATGTTTGTGTGCAGAAAGGTGAAAATGTGTTGCTATTTAACATTAGAGGAGTTGAGAAATGGGAGAAGGATCTTCTGGGTGCAGTCTTTGAAAATCAAATAAATAGATCCAGTGATCAATGAAGATAAAGGAACGGTGTGACTGAGAGTGTTTATATGTTTGAGCACAGAGTGCCCAAAATCAGGCACAAAGACCTGATGTAGAAAGTGCTTTTATCCATATTTGTTAGGGTTGTTGAAAGAGAGGTGATGAGGGATGTGACTGAATTATCTGTCAATTAGTAACTTCTTCCATTACCTCACCTCTGAGAGCTGATAGAGAAGGCAGTTTTTGTTTTCTGCTTTTCACTGTGGCTGGGGTGTAGGATATTTGGGAAGGGATGGAGGCAGCCTGTTTCTCCTCTGTGACATTGCCTGTTGGAGCGAGTCCAGAGGAGCCACCGAGTCCCCTGCAGGGCTGGAGCACCTCTGCTTAGAGAATTGGGATTGTTCAGCCTGCAGCAGAGAAGGCTTTGGGCTGATCTCATTGTGGCCTTGCAGTGCCTGAAGGGGAGGATGGAGAGGGGCTGTTCCTGCCCGGGGTGACAGGAGGAGACGGCTTCCAGCTGACACAGAATGGGCTACATTGGGTGTAGGGGAGAAGCTGTTCCCTGGGAGGGTGGGCAGGCCCTGGCACAGGGTGCCCACAGAATCTGTGGCTGCCCCTGGATCCCTGGCAGTGCCCAAGGTTGGACAGGGCTTGGAGCAGCCTGGGACAGTGGGAGGTGTCCCTGGATGAGCTTTAAGGTCCCTTCCCACCCAAACTGTTCTGTGATTCTGTGTCGACCAAACCAAATACAAATATCATTGATGTCCTTTAGGATTTTGCTGGGAATGCACTGATCAGATCTTTGTAGCAGCTTTGTTTTGAGGTTCCCGTGGCTCAGCAGCCACCCCCGGGAGATGATTTGTTTTGGGGAAGCTGCTGGACACACTCGGAGCAGCCTTTGCGGTGGCTTTTGCGGTTTGCTGGGACATCACTTCAGCAGTGATGAGTCTGCATCACCTACTGGATTTCTCTCTGCAACTTCTCCATTCCTCAGATGTCTCATGGAAATAATAATTTGCCCTCTGCCAGCTTTTGTGGTTTGGCACATCTGGGGCTTGCAGCGCTTTCCATGAGTTCAGCTCGAGGTGCTCCATGGAAGGATTTGGTGACGCTTGTGTGGCACCAGGCAGCTGAGCTGTGTCAGCTGCAGAGCAGGGATGGAGCTGGCAGGGGAGGAGAGTCCATGGGGCTGCAAATTTGGGAAGTGCAGCCCTGCTTTCACTCGGTGTCAGCGGCCCATGTGACAAATGTCACTGCAAAAGGTGCCAAGGCTGAGGCAGAACTGAAAATAACTGAGCTGAGATGCAGTAACAAGGGGGCACCTGATTTTTGAGCTGGGATTCTGGGTGAATTTCAAGATGGGATTCTGGGTGAATTTTATGATGGGATTGTGGTGACTCCGAGACTGAAAATTTTGTAAATATCTATTAAGTAATCCAATAATATATTACTAATCTTTGCAAAGTATGATGGCCACAGAATAGTAGAAGAGTTAAACTGGAGGGGATTTTGGGGGGTTAATGTGGTGCTTTCCTCCATCTGATTCTTAGGTGAGATCTGCAGAATATTGTCTTAGATGAGATGCCCAGAACATTGTCTCAGTTGAGATCTATAGAATATTGGTTTAGAATAGAAATAAAAGGTAATCCCAAGGTCTTGGTCCTGCTGGAAGTGGTGCTGGAGCATCAGAAGCCGGGGTTAAGGTCAGTGATGGTGGTGTAACATTACAGCGCTGGTCACCGGTGGGCCATGAGCATCTAAACCAGTTTTTGGGGTTTTTTTGTCGTGTAAATCACCCATCAGGTATTGCTGAGCTCCTTCCCTCGGCCTGGCAAGGCTCTGTGCAGAGCCAGGACTAAACCCTGCGTGCAAACCTGCAGCATCCTGCAAGGAGCCTGCTCCAGTGTGGGCATTACTCATTTAAAAGTGCTTTGTAAACTCCTCCCTGCTCAGCAGAGGTGCTCAGCCCTGCTGGGCTGCAGGGAGTGTGTAAACACTGAGTAGGAGGGGAGTAGTTCTGCCTTGTGTGGGGTGTTTGTGGCTGCTGGGACACCGGTGTGGGGCTGGGGAGGGCAATGAGCTGCCCACAGCCCCAGCACGTGGCTCAGCTGCTGGGCTTTGGCCTTGAGTCCAGAGTTGGGGTTCTTTTCTAATTTGCTTCCTCGTGTGTGCTCAGCAGCTGAGATTTGGGAATGAAAAGCAGGAGAAAGGTTTTCCTGCCTTCTCAACGGATCCAATCCGTGTCAGGCACCCATCTCTGCTCCCTGGGACAGGGACAGCACCCAGGGAACGGCTGGAGCTGGGCCAGGGCAGGCTCAGGCTGGAGATGAGGGAAAGGTTCTTCCCCCAGAGGGTGCTGGGCACTGCCCAGGCTCCCCAGGGAATGGGCACGGCCCCGAGGCTGCCAGAGCTGCAGGAGCGTTTGGGCAGCGCTGCCAGGGATGCCCAGGGTGGGATTTGGGGTGTCTGTGCAGGGCCTGGGGCTGGAATCCATGATCCCTGTGGGTCCCTTCCAGCTCAGAACGTTCTGTGGTTCTATCAGCTTATTTATCCAACAATTTCAAGTTCCTGCTTTATTTTTCTGCTCTAAATAACTCAGTTTTTATCAAATCAAACCGTTGTGTTTTTCTCCTTTGTGTCAGTGTAACCTGAGTGTGAATTTGCCAGGTTTGTACCGGAGACTTTCCTTGATTCCCACCTGAAATGGTGCTGGCTCCTCATGCCTGGATTCCCTCACCTGAAACCTCAGTGAAATACGAGCAGAGACAGTTGTGTTGGGCTTTGTGTGTCTTAAAAGTAATTGCCGGTTGTTCCTTTCTTGTGCTTGTGTAAATCTAACACATGTAAATAAATCTGGGGATGATAATATGTGTGTGTAGATAATAATAAAAGTATATAAATGTTGTAACTGCTGGGAGTGTTAAAGGTAAGTCATCCTCTGGAGCTCCATAACCTTGTTACAGGCTGTAATGTGGAATGTAGCTCTCAGTGTGGATCAGAAAAATGGCTGTAAACTGTGATTGTAATAAAAATAACAGCAGATAAAAGCCTTTCCTCACGGCTTTTTCTCCCCCATCTATAAATAGGTGCGTTCCATGGATGAACTGAATCACGATTTCCAAGCGTTGGCTCTGGAGGGACGGGCTATGGGAGAGGTAAGTGAGAGCCCTGGAGAAAAAAAAAAATTCCATGTTTCGGGAGGGGGAGGAAATGAAATCCCAGTTTTTTGAGGCTGCTGGGCTGATTGTGATGCTGAGGGTTCTCTGTTCTGCCTGGGAAGTGTGTCTGTGTCTGTGTCTGTCTGTGTGTGTGTGTGTGGCTGATCAAACCCCAAACCTGCTGGGCTGGAATCCATCTCCGTGGGAGGAGCAGCTAAACCCCCACCTGTTGGCTCATCCAGCAGGACAGAGTGGCTGCACAGCAACAGCTCGAAATGTGGCTGGGGATGAGCGTTCCAGTCCTTGGAGCAGGTTTATTTTGGGATCCACTGAGCTCAGAGGCCGGCACGCTGTGGGGCTGCCTGGCTGGCATTGCCTGCTGCCCTGGATCCACTCCTGGCCACCTCTCTGTTGGCTCCTGCAGCAAGGCCAGGGCTGTGTTTAACGTTTGGAGTAACTGGGCAGCCTCAGCCAGGGCTGCAGCAGAGATAAGGGCAGGGCAGAGGCCGGAGATAATGGGCCTTGCAGCTGGAACTTCACAGAACCCCAGCCAGAGTTGATGAATCTCTCAGCACAGCAAGGAGGTGGCAGATTTGGGGGGAAATGCCCACTGGTTTTCTTGGAAAAAAAGAGAATTCGTGTATTTTTAGAGTGACTTGAAAGAATAGCTTGTTCCTGTAGGTTCCTGGAATGGCTTCTTTGCCTTGCCTGGTTCCTTTTGCCTTTAGTGAGTCCCTTGTGGAAGGACAGAGGAGAAAGTCCTGTCTGGTAGGAGGATGTTAATGTGTGGCAGCTCAGCTTGGTGCAGGTGTGGAGTTTCGGAGAGCCTTCCTTGCTGTGTTCCTCTCAGGTTCAGGCCAGGTTATTTCCTCCACGTTCAGTCCATCCTGTCTGTTACCCAGTGCATGAGCCAGGTGTGAAAAATAAAAATCCCTGGAACCCTGGAGTTGCTGTTTTGGAGAAAAGAGCAAACCAGGACTGTGGCATGGTGGGATTCATCGGGAGGTGCCCTCTCTCCGGTCAAAGACCTCCTTCCTTCCCCTCTTCCTTCCCTCTTTTCCTTCTCCCCCTTCCTTTCCCCCTTCCTTACATGGAAAACCATAATCCAGGGTTGGATTTTGATTTGACTTGAGAGGAAAATCCTTTTCTCCAGGTTGGATTGATTTACCCCAAGACTGAGAGGAGCTGAAAACGATTTTCAAAGGAGCAAACCCGACATTGCCAACCTGCCTGAAGCTGCTGCAGAGCAGCTGCTGTGCCTCTGTGTGCAGCTTGCCTGTGGAATGCTGGGGGTGGGAATGTTCCCAGGAGATGATTTTGTGGCACCTCGCTTGGGCAGGAGGTTCAGTGGTTCAGGCTCAGAGGGGGGAGCACAGGCTGGCTGCGAGCAGGTTCACAGTGAGCTCTGCTTCTCGTGACACGAGGTCATGGAGCTGCAATGCCCGAGGGAATTCCTAAAAATGCTGAGTTCTCCCAGCTTTTGGTTTATTGAGGCGTTTCTGAGAGGACTGAGTTTGGGTTTGTGTTTTGGAGCTTTGCCTTCCACTGGTGACTCATTTTTTTCCCTCTTCTTGTAACCGTGGTGCAGAAAGTTTTAGCAATGGCATCCTTTTGTCACTGGGCTTTTCCACATGCTGGAATGAACGTGTTTTTCCAGGAAAGGTTACATTTCACCCTTCTCTTTCAGCTAAACCACTGTTTCTTATTTCTCTTGGGGTTTTTCTCCCTGTCTCACAGTTGCCATTCTTTATCCGTTGAATTTTCTCTGTCTCTCTCCAAGGCCGATTTCAGGAGATCCCACAGGATCTGTGTTGGCTTTCAGGACCATGTTCCTCACCTGGGTTTTGTGCAGTTTAGATGCCCTAACAAGGCACTGGTGGTTTCCTCCCCGTCTCCTGCTCCTGGAATGAGAAGGAAACTCATGGAGAAAATCAGAAAGTCTGAAATAAATGAGGAAAACGGAGTAGATGAGGAAAAGAGCAAATCTGATTTGTATTTCTTTACCTGCAGGGAGTGTCAGTAGTGTTGTTCTTGGAGTTGATAGTGAGAAACCTGGAGGAGAAGGATGAGGAAGAGATTTCTGCCTTTATTGTGTCTTTTATCTTCTTGTTTTCCTGCTTCTTGTTAAGCACCATCGTAATTTCAGTGATTGAAGGAGTTTGTGAAGACATCAGAGCGGTTTTTTAAAGGGCACTGTCAAACAGTTAAATCTCTATTATCTATCCTGCTGTCAGAATGCAGATAACACTTGGAGATCAACAGATATCCTTATCTGGGAAAATTAGGAATACTTAAAAAACCCCCACAACTTCCATCTCTCCTGTGGCTGTTTCCATCCTCAGGCACCCAGCCTCATATTCCCGAATTTCCAGCGGGTGGAAGTGCAGTATTTTCTCAAGTGGGAGGTTGGAAAGAGCCCCAGAGCCCCTTTTTCTCCACCTGAAACTGTGACAGCTTTGTGCTGTTGGTAGTGGCCGTGGTCAGCAGTGCTGAAAGCAGCTCTCGGGGCAGGGAATGTTGTCCCTCTGTTGCAGCACCGTGTCTAGGCTGTTCTCTGGGATGAAGGAGCTCACCTTGGAGCTTTGTCCAGCAGTTCCCTGTGGGATTTTGGTGCTGGAGCTCAGCCCAGCACATGTGGCCCTGCTGCTTGTGCCTCCTTAAGGCCTTGATCCCACAGCCCTGACCCTTATCTTTGGCTTAACCCAAGCCCTGCAAGTTCCCTTTCTCCCCCAGGCTCAGGATGGGGAGCTGGGGATCTGCTTTTCCATGCTGGAATCCCTTGGATCTGCAGCTTTGCAGCAGGGAACATCAGTGCAGTGTCTTTGGGATGATGGGCAGCACGGAGGGGCTCTGAGGTGCGGTTTGGTTTGTCCCCAACCCCTCAGAGGCGTTTGGGACTCTGGGTTTGGGGTGGGTTGTGCTCAGTCTGAGGAGTCAGAGAGCAGCTGGGTGAGTTGCTGCCTGAAACTTGATCCGGAGGGTGGGAGGAGGATGGGACACAGAGCCATGAGGCAACTGGAGGTGCTTAACTTCAAACATGGAATATTGGGGTAGCAGGGAATTGCGCCCTGCCCTGGGAAAGAAATGCTGCTAAGAAATAGGATGCATCTAACTGGAAGTGTTTAATTGCTGCTGGGCTGCTGCCCTTGCAGGTGGCAGTGCTGGGATCGCTGAGTGTGGGCAGTGAAATTCCTGCAGCCCCTGGGGATCGTTGTAGGGAAACTCTGAGGTATCAGAACCTGGAGGGGCAGCTCCGATCTCTGCTCCCTGGGACAGGGACAGCACCCAGGGAACGGCTGGAGCTGGGCCAGGGCAGGCTCAGGCTGGAGATGAGGGAAAGGTTCTTCCCCCAGAGGGTGCTGGGCACTGCCCAGGCTCCCCAGGGAATGGGCACGGCCCCGAGGCTGCCAGAGCTCCAGGAGCGTTTGGGCAGCGCTGCCAGGGATGCCCAGGGTGGGATTTGGGGTGTCTGGGCAGGGCCAGGGGCTGGAATCCATGATCCTTGTGGGTCCTTCCAGCTCAGGATATTCCATGGTTCTATGCCCATGTCCACGGTTATGCGCCATTGTCCTGGAGAAGCCGCTGCAGAGGGACAGCTCAGAGTGGTTGTGACACTGGGGCTGGGCACTTCTGTGCCTGGTTTAAAGAAAACAACCACAAACCAAACAAAAATGAAGAAAAAACCCACCCCAAACGAAACCCCTGTGCCTCTGCTTTCCGTGCCACTGGTGCCTGTGCCGTTTTCCCGTAAATTTATGATTCATTGGCCCTATAAATGTATGATTCATTGGCCCCATAAATGTATGATTCATTGGCAGCTGGGGAGTACTGGCAGTTGGGAATAATGTTTGGGTTGAGTTCTTCAGTTTCCCAGGCACTGACAGCGTTGGAGATGGGAGGAGTGGGGCTGGGATGGGAGGAGAGGAGCCAGGATGGAGATGGAAACAGTGGAGATGGGATGGAGATGGGAGGAGAGGAGCCAGGATAGAGATGGGAATAGTGGAGATGGGATGGAGATGGGAGGGGCCAGGATGGAGATGGGAATAGTGGGGATGGGATGAAGATGGGAGGGAAAGGGGCCAGGATGGGAACAGTGGGGCCAGGATGGAGATGGGAGGAGAGGAGCCAGGATGGAGATGGAAACAGTGGAGATGGGATGGAGATGGGAGGAGAGGAGCCAGGATAGAGATGGGAATAGTGGAGATGGGATGGAGATGGGAGGGGCCAGGATGGAGATGGGAATAGTGGGGATGGGATGAAGATGGGAGGGAAAGGGGCCAGGATGGGAACAGTGGGGCCGGGATGGAGATGGGAGGAGAGGGGCCAGGATGGGGATGGGAATAGTGGAGCCAGGTTGGTGATGGTGCCACAGCAGCTCCCCTGGCACGTCAGGAAGGCTCAGGGCCGGGCTGGGAGCAGACCTGAAGGAGAGCACAGGGAATGGGCGGACATTCCCAGTCCTCTCCTGCCTCTGTTCTCTGCCCGGAGCTGTGAGCCCGGGCGGGCAGGGAGCTGCGTGCCCCTCGCAGGGCTGGCAGTGCCCGCTGCTGCCCTCCCTGCCCGGCTGGCTCCGGAGCTGGCAGCAGCTCGGGAGGGCCGATAACATCTCCGGCTTTGTAACGCCGAGCGGGACCTGTAAATACCCGTAAATACCCGCTCTGCCTTCCCTACCTGTTGCTGCAGATAAACCCGGTTCTGCACTGCACAGATGGCTGCTTTTATCTTAATATTTGCCTTGTCTGAGGGGGATCAGTTTTCTTAATTTGTCTAATTCATAATCCCGTCTCAGTGGGATCTCTGTGCCCTGGCTGCTGGAAGAATCGCTTTTGTTGATGATGTGCGAGTCCTCCCCTCCTCCCTGCCCTGCTAAATTGAATATTGGCCTAACTCGTAAGTCCTCTGTAAGAGGGCTTAGCAGGATTATTTTCATACTGGATAGGGTCAATTTTAATAAAAACCAGGGAATGAATAAACGATTCTCCTTCTAAACCGCTGCTTGTTCTTTTTAAATTTCCAACCTGCAGAACTGGATGAGAGTCACTTAAAATACCTTTTTTCTTTCCCTCCATTGCAACTGACAACTTTCCCTGAGGAAAAATTCATTGTCTTGGCAGCCTGTTGCATAATTCAGTGCAGATGATTGCTGCCTGCTAACCCTCTGTGCTGGTTGGAGCAGCACTTGACAGAACAAAGCCCCCCGTTAGCATCTGTTAATATTGGCCTTTGGGTTTCCCCGATATCCGTGAATAGATCTGGAATCTCCATGTGAGGTAAACATCTCTCTTCTGTTTGCTTCTGCTGATGGGACAGAACTTCCAGGTGGAAATTTGCTGCTTCTGACAGGGAAGGATTAAACTGGAGGGGGCAGATGAGACTGGAGGGGGCAGAGCTGGGGTTGTGTGTGCGGGAGCAGGGAGGGTGTGCAGGGGGACGTGAGAATGAAAATGTTCTGTGACACTTGGCTGTAATTCACTGCAAAATGCAGAAGGTTTTGGGGTTCTGCAGGATCCTGTTGGGAAAGCTTTGGTTTTCCTTAGGAAATGGGTAGAGCAGGGGAAACAGGGAAGGGCTGAACAGCTTCAGCTCCCCCTGCAGCAGGGAAATGCTGTAGCAGAGCCGGGTGTGCTGCAGCTGCTGCGGGTCTGAGAGAATCCCGGAGTGCTTTGGGTGGGAAGGGACCTTAAATCCCACCTAGCTCCCCCCCAGGGACACCTCCCACTGTCCCAGGCTGCTCCCAGCCCCAATGTCCAGCCTGGCCTTGGGCACTGCCAGGGATCCAGGGGCAGCCACAGCTGCTCTGGGAATTCCATCCCAGCCCCTCCCCACCCTCCCA
The DNA here is from genome assembly GCA_013398055.1 of Ifrita kowaldi. Taxonomy (NCBI): domain Eukaryota; kingdom Metazoa; phylum Chordata; class Aves; order Passeriformes; family Cinclosomatidae; genus Ifrita; species Ifrita kowaldi. The sequence continues at coordinate 30,542 of VZRS01001579.1, read as the reverse complement.
GGGAACAATTCCTTCCCAAGATCCCATCCAGCCCTGCCCTCTGGCACTGGGAAGCCATTCCCTGGCTCCTGTCCCTCCATGCCCATGTAAAAATCCCTCTCCTTTATCCTTGAAAAGAAAATATTGGAGTCGTTAATATTCTGTTCTGCTCATTCTTTCCTGTCTCCGTCCTGCAAGCCCGTACCCCTCCCATCCTTTATTTCTACTTGGGAAGAAAATCCTCCCTGGGAGGTTGGGGAGGGGCTGGGATGGAATTCCCAGAGCAGCTGTGGCTGCCCCTGGATCCCTGGCAGTGCCCGAGGCCAGGCTGGAGCAGCCTGGGACAGTGGGAGGGGTCCCTGCCATGGCAGGGGTGGCACTGGGTGGGCTTTAAGGTCCCTTCCAACCCAGACCATTCCAGGATTCCGTGATTGGAGCTGTGGCTGCAGAACACTTGGTGTCCTGCGTTTTGAGGTGTTGTCAGAGGAAATGGGAAGTGTTTAATTGCAGCTAAAATTCAGTTTAATCAGTTTGTACTGCTTTCTGTTCAAAACTCCTTGCAATGCCACGAGGAGAGTTATTATTTCTGCACTGTGGCAGCTGCAGGAGGAAAAAAATCTGCATTTGAAGAAATATGGGAATGACAGAAGCTTAAAAAAAAATTTGCAAGACACCTGATGTGTGTTTGTTTATAAATCCTGGAGAGCGGTGGCTTGGCTTTTCCCCTCCCTGCCCGTGCAGATGGAGGAACAGGTTCATCTGTGTGTGGAAATGATTGCTGCTCATGGGAGTCTCCTGTCCTTGCATCTGGAGTTATTTTGGGACTGCATAAAGGGGAGCACGGTGCAAGGTCCCCGCTTTTATCCTTCAGTGGGAGAATCTCGAGCAGCCCACGCCGTGTTGAGGGTGCGAGGAGCAATCCTGTCTGAAATCAGCCTGAAAAGTGATTGATTTTGTAAACAAACAGATCTTTGTAGAGTTGAGGAGGAAATGGAGAGCACAACTTTGCTGATTGTGCTTTAAAGCAGCGCTGAGAGCTGTGAAATGAGTTATTCCTGCTTCCTGCAGCCGCTGATTGACTGCTCAGGTTTAGCCTTCAATCTGCACATCTGCAGCTGGAGTTAGCAGCAGCAGTTGATACCAGTCAGGATATTGAATTTGTTATCAATCAGGGTATTGAAGTTGATATCAGGGTATTGAAGCTGATATCGATCAGGACCTATCCCCACTCCTGATACCGAGGAGAAATCCCGGGATCTGCTGATTCTCGTTTGCTCCAGGGTAATTTCAGGCAGATTCAGGTACTTTTCATCTTCAGTTCCTTGAGCGTTATCCCAGCTTGAGGCAAGGTTCGTTTCTTGGTTAATTGGCTGTGAATGTGCTGGGTTTCCCCCATGAGTTCCATCCATCCCATCCAGAGGATTTCCGGGAATATTGTCCCCTTGGAGGTGCTGCTGGGAGGTGTTTCCTGGTGAAGCTGTTCCCAAAACCCCCCTATGGATGAAGGGGAATTGTTCTCTCTGCCAGCTGTGCCCTCCGGAGCAGTCACCCCGGGCTCTCCCAGCCCCGGGACGGCTCCATCCCATTCCCAGGGAGCTTTTCCCACTCCATCTCATTCCCAGGGAGCTTTTCCCACTCCATCCTGCTCCCAGGGAGCTTTTCCCACTCCATCTCATTCCCAGGGAGCTTTTCCCACTCCATCCTGCTCCCAGGGAGCTTTTCCCACTCCATCCTGCTCCCAGGGAGCTTTTCCCACTCCATCCCGTTCCCAGGGAGCTTTTCCCACTCCATCCCGTTCCCAGGGAGCTTTTCCCACTCCATCCTGCTCCCAGGGAGCTTTTCCCACTCCTGCAGCCCCACTCGTGGCCGGTGCTGGCCCAGAGCCGCTCCCTCCCATCAGTTCCCAAACACCCCTGGAGCAGGAGAGCCCTCAGCAGAAGGGAGAGCTGGCAGCTCCTGGCATCTCCTGAGCTTTTCTGTCCCTCCAGCGGCAGCAGCTCGGGGTGGGAGGCAGGAATTTGTGCTGGGAGCTCCCAGGTGAGCTCAGCAGAGCGTTTGGATCCCGATGTTTTCCTGTCCTTTACTCTTTGTTGGGAGTGCAGAGAGGCTGGAGAGTGTCAGCTGTGTGAGTGCCTGACGTGTGTGGGGTCCCTGGGGCTGCTGAGAACATCGGGAATGGGGACATGGAATTGTTCCCTCACCTTCCACCCCGGAGTGTGGGAATATTTGGATGATATCAGTTGTGTTCAATGATTGATGCCTGATAGAAGGGAGACGCTTATGGTTTCTGTTTGCATTTTATGCTTATTTTAATCATGCTTTGCTTTGTTTTGTTCTTTTTTTGTTTTTGTTTTTTTAGTTGTTTTTTTTTTTTTTTTTTAATTGCAGCAGCTGTTGCCGGGTAAAAAGTTTTGGGAATCTGATGATTCCAGCAAAGATGGACCAAAAGGGATATTTCTGGGAGATCAGTGGAGAGACAGTGCTTGGGGAACATCAGGTAGCTCCATTATTTCCTTAATTTAGTTGGGCTTGAATACAGAAATGTGCAATTTATTTACTCGAAGTCGCTGGCCACAGCTTTGGAAAGATTTAAAAACCCATCTGGTTTCTATAATAAATAAAACAAAATAGAAAACCTCACATTGCTTTGTGATAAAATTAAGATATCCATAGATGTCAGAGCACTGTCTAATGTGAATATGTGTAAATTTGTGTTTATCTGCTTAAAAATCCTAAATTGTCCTTAAAAATTCAGTTTCTGATGTGTTTTCTGCCTTGGGATGGATTAGCTGAAAGTTTGAACAAAGATGTTGGAGAGCAAGATGAATAAAAAAAGAAATCCCTTCATTTTTTAAATACTAAACCAACCAACCAAAACCCAGCATTCAGTTAAAAACAAATAAAATAAAATAATGTTTTGAATTAGTGTTGAGTTAAATCTGCCAAGGATTTTGTTCTTGCATCAGAGACTGTCCCTGGGTTTGGACTCGAGGGGAGAGCAACATTCAATTTAAAAAGAAGAAGAAAAAAAGAGGTTTTGAATTAGTATTGAATTTTATCTGTCAAGGATTTTGTTCTTGGCTCAGAGACTGTCCCTAATTTTGAACTTTGGGGGAGAATATTGAGATTGGTTTTAGGTAAATCCCCTGCAAGTGCTGGGATTGAGATGCGGACCTTTGATCTGTTGTGTCCGTGGTTTCTGTGTGCAGTGAATCTGCTCCTGAAACACTCCTGGGTGTCTGGTGCAGCTCCCAAAACCTCCAGCTCCCAGGAAATGGGATTTACAGCTCCCAGGAAATGGGAATTACAGCAGCCTCACTGTCCTGTGGGGTTTTTCCTGATGAAAATACCCATTTTTTAATTGAAGTCTTTGAGATAGCGATGAGGCCTTTTTTTATTACTCCCATTGAGAAATGGCCCTGAAAAGGGGACAGAGCTTCTCCAGATGTGCCTGGGTGGGTCAGTCTGGGCCCTGCGGGGATTTTGGGGAGCTCCTGGCCTGTCCCAGTCCTCAGGAATCCCTTGTGCCTGGCTTTGTTAGTCCGGCCTGGAGCTGAGGGGGATTAGGGCTGAGCCAGGCTTTGGGAACAGCTGAGGGTGGGACTTTCTCCTCCAGGCCCATCCCACAGGAGTCCCAGCCCCTCCCATCCCTCCCTTTGCTGATCCGCGTTAATCCCACAGCTCGCGGTGGCCCCGAGTGTCCCTTTGGCTCCCCCAGAACAGGGGAACAGCACCCGAGGTCTCTGCTCCCCAAAACCCGCCCAGTGCCCATCCAGCCTGCATGGAATGGTGAAGCCTGGATCTTCCCTTGCCTCCATCCCTGCCCACAGGATGCCCTGCCAGCCTCCCACTCAGATTTGGGGTTTTACTCTATAAATTGTGGGTTTAGAGCCTTTAAAGCCAGCCCAGCTCAAAGCTGCAGTGCTGCCCTTCCTTCCCCTCCCAGGGACGTGGAACTGGGCAGCAGTGCTGGGTTAAACCTGGCTTTTCCCTGCTTTTGGAAGCTTTTTCCCCCCAGAATCACCCCAGTGCCCATCCAGCCTCCATGGAGTGCTGAAGCCTGGATCTTCCCTTGGCTCCATCCATGCCCACAGGGTGCCCTGCAGGCTTCCCACACGGATTTGGGGTTTCACTTCTCTACCTCAGCGTTGTGGATTTAAAGACCTTAAATCCAGCCCAGCTCAAAGCTGCAGTGCTGCCCTTCCTTCCCCTCCCGGGGACACGGAACTGGGCAGCAGTGCTGCGTTAAACCTGGCTTTTCCCTGCTTTTGGAAGCTTTTTCCCCCCAAAATGCCCCAGTCCACGTCCCTTTGTGGCCACACTGATGGGGAAGGAGGGAAGTTTAGCCGGGAGCAATGACAGAATGGAATTACCTTCACCTGCTTGATGAGGAAGCCCCAGTGTCAGTATCCTTGGATACTGGTGTCCCTTCCATGTCCCGTCATCCCCTGGCAATTCCCAGACCTGCTCCCTGTTGTTTTTGACTCCCTGGCTGTTGGCAGGAGCAGAGAATTCCTTCCCTTCCCTCCTTGGGGCCACTCCCTCCTGCCCAGCCGGGGGTTTTTGCAGAGCCCAGAAGGGTTTGGAGACTCCCGGGTCTGTCCTGGTTGGACCTGTCGGCCTCGGGGATGGCAGAGGGCTGGGGCTGGAGGACAGGGGGATGAGGAGGAAGAAATGAACTCCTCAGAAACCTTTTCCTGAGGAAGGAGCAGCCAAAAAATCTCTCTGATCATGGCATGAACACAACAATTGATGGGACAGAGGACACAGGGACAGGCTGTAGGATCATGCTTTACATGACAACCCAAAACTTGTTTATCACTACTAATGCAAGAGTTCTACTAAAACTAAAAACTAAAACTTTGGTTTTTTTAACTGCAACCTTTAATTAGTCTTAAATGTCTGAAATTCTATGATTTTAGATTTTAAACATAGCTCTCACTTGTAAATTTACACGTTGTAGTATTTAAAAAATGAGAAAGACATCCTGGTTTTACTAATGGACATCAGCAGAGTGACAAAGTTGGCACTTTTTAGTGCAAATAAGCCCCTGGGGAGTACATATTGAATGATTTAATTGGCCTCCTTTGAACAGTTGGATCTGCTTGTGAGAATTTCCATGTTTCTGTTCCAGATCACTCTGTTTCCCAGCCAATTATGGTTCAGAGAAGACCTGGGCAGGGCTTCCATGTGAACAGCGAAGTCAACTCGGTGCTGTCACCGCGGTCAGAGAGCGGCGGGCTCGGAGTCAGCATGGTGGAGTATGTGCTGAGCTCATCTCCTGGAGATTCCTGCCTAAGGAAAGGAGGATTTGTGAGTGCCTCATCCCCACACTTGTGTTCTCCTGCTGTTCTTTTCTCCCTTTGCTGCTGGCTTGGTTTGTTTGGTGATCATTCCTAAGGCAGAGGTTTCTTTCTTTGCTCTCGGTGCAACTCTTCCCCCAAGCAGGGCAGGTTTTGTCCTTGGCTTGGAGGATGTGGGATGGCAGATGGGAAGGTGCTGGCATTCCCTGATTCCCTGGATAAGCCCCCCAACAGTAACACCCCCTCCAAGCTAATCCTTGGAAAAGGTTGCATGAACACCTCCACTGAGCCTGTGGCTGCCTCAGAGCAAAACCTCCGTGTGATGATCCCAGAAATGGGACAGGCCCGCTCCTTACCTGATGATGTGGTCATCCTTGTCCTGTGTTTTCCTTGCGCTATTTTTTGGGATAAAACCCCCCCCAATAAATGTATTGGTCTCACACACCCTTCCCTGGAATTCCTGCTTGCTTTTGGATGTGTTCTGCAGCTGGGATTGCTTTCCACACAGGTCGTTTCCCATGCGTTTTGTGGGGTGGGGAAAGAGCACAGCCTCGAATTTCAGGCTGTGAGGAGAGGTGGCATCAAACCCAGCCCTGTAGCGGGGAAAAGGGCTCCAGAAACGGTGGAAACCCATCCTTTGGATGCTCTCCAGCTTCCCTCATCCCTCCTGCGATTGCTGGCCCTCACTGGGGGGTGCCCGAGATCCCAGGAGAGCCCTGAGCCGAGCAGAGAGGATCTTTGGGATGTGAGCACTCCGGGCAAGGAGCCAGTTTATCCAAGTTGGGGGTCAGGGAGGGATTTGCTCCTCAGCACAGTCAGGGTGCCAGTGGGGTGCCATTGTTTGGGGGAATATCGCTCCAAATCTGGATTTACAGCTGGCATTCCCAAATAATGTCAAGGAAGCACAGTTTTATTTTCTTTCAGAAGCAGCATCAAAAGGTTTTTGCTTTCAGAACCGTTCTGTTTTCTCTAAATATGAGGGGAAAAAATCCCTCCCTCCAACTGGAGAGAGTGGGAAAAGGGTTCAGTGGGTAGAGGCACAAACGTTGTGTGCAGAGCACTTCTGCCTCCAGTAGAGAGGAAGGCAGGGTTTGGGTGTCTGTCCCTGTGACAGCCCCAAAGCTGCCTCTGATAAATATGTTTATATGCCCCTTGCTGGTTTTTATCATAAATTATGTTGTTTTTCCTCTCCCTTTTGTTGTTCAAAACACTGCCCCAGGCATCATGGCCCTTTCTTCTCCTCCCAAGTGCAATAAAATGCAGACATTAAGGGCAGAAACGCTGCTGCTGTAACACCACTGATGAAATGCTCAACAGAACAGAAATCCTTTTTTTCCTCTTCTTTTTTTCCCCTTTTCTCCCAAAGAAATGTGCTTCAGGATTACAGGAGCCAGTGGTTGAGGCACGATTTATTTGAGTGTTTTTAAATGAGCTGTGAATTTTTGGAGTTCACTGTTGATGCCCTCACAACTGAGGTGATTTTCAAACACTTGTCCGGTCAAGAGCTGTCTCTGACACTGAGCCAGGCACTTCAGAGAGGCTCTAATTCAGTTTATGCCCCTGCAGCATTTGCTGGTGTTGATTTTGAAGTGCTTAAGTCCCATCTAGAAAGAGAATTCTTTAAAATTATTTTGGAGTGGGATTTTTAGGGCCTATAAAAACAAACCTCGAGTTGCTAAATGGAAGAAACCTGAATAGATGAAACCCCTCTTGGAAGAGTGAGGATGAAGTTCCTTATTTCTTTGATTATTTTTGAATATTTTGCATTTTTACCTGTTTTTTGGTAGGAATTAATGTTTGCAAGTGACTTCTTCTGCTGTGACGTGTGTCTTTGATTTGTTACCTTGTCAGGGTAACAGGAAAATTGATCTGAAAACTCAGCTTATTAAAACAATGTCTCTTTTGCCCAGGGGCCAAGGGATGCAGAGAGCGACGAGAATGACAAAGGGGATAAGAAAAACAAGGGCACGTTTGATGGAGATAAATTGGGAGATCTGAAGGAGGAGGGGGACGTGATGGATAAATCCAATGGTTTGCCTGTTCAGAATGGGATTGACGCCGACGTCAAAGACTTCAGGTATGTTATTAATTAAGCAGTTAATAATTAATCAGCGTTGGGGTCTAACCTCAGCCCCCCCAGGCTCTCGCTCCCTCCCCTGCAGTGCCGTGGGGGGGAGAAGCTGAAGGGTGAAAGTGAGAACTCGTGGGTTGAGGTGGAAACATTTTCATGGGGAAGGGAAAAGTGCAGTTAAGCAAAGGCAGGAATGACCCAGCCCTTCCCAGGGGAAGGTGCTCGGCCATCCCGTTCCCAGGAAAGCTGGGCTCCACTGGGAGTCACTGGAGCATCTTCCTGGCCAGGACAGGCTGAGGGAGTTCTCTGCTCTATTGCACCACCTCCAGGCAGTGCTGGGGGGTCTGGGTGTGTGTTGCTGCTGGGATGGAGCATTCCTGGCTTTACTTCTTATTTATTTCTTTAAATACATCAATTTCTCCTTAGAATTAACTCAGGGAACTATTTCACACCATCTCTTTATATTTTTGCCCCTCTTCTACACCACCTTAAGCAGCTCTGGTGGGCCTGATGCTGAGATGGAGCATTCCTGGTTTTACTTCTTATTTATTTCTTTAAATACATCAATTTCTCTTTAGAATTAACTCAGGGAGCTATTTCAGACCATCTTTTTTATTTACCCCCCTCTACTCCAACACTTCCAAGCAGCTCTGGTGGGCCTGATGCTGGGATGGAGCATTCCTGGTTTTATTTATTTTTAATTTTTTAAACACATCAATTTCTCCATAGAATTACCTCAGGGAACTATTTCACACCATCTCTTTATATTTTTGCCCCTCTTCTACACCACCTTAAGAAGCTCTGGTGGGCCTGATGCTGGGATGGAGCATTCCTGGTTTTATTTATTTTTAATTTTTTAAACACATCAATTTCTCCATAGAATTACCTCAGGGAACTATTTCAGACCATCTCTTTATTTTTCTGCCCCTCTCCTACGCCCCCTCCAGGCGGTTCTGGCGGGTCTGGGGGTGGGCTCGAGCGTTCCTGGTGCCGTTTCCTGACGCGTTTTTCCCTCCCCACGCAGCCGCACGCCCGGGAACTGCCAGAACTCGGCGAGCGAGGTGGATCTGCTGGGCCCCAACCAGAACGGCTCCGAGGGCCTGGCCCAGCTGGCCAGCACCAACGGGGCCAAGCCCGTGGAGGACTTCTCCAACATGGAATCTCAGAGCGTGCCCCTGGATGCCATGGAGCACGTGGGCATGGAGCCGCTCCAGTTCGATTATTCCGGCACTCAGGTCCCCGTGGACTCGGCTGCGGCCACCGTGGGGCTCTTCGACTACAATTCCCAGCAGCAGGTGAGGAGCTGATCCCTGCTGCATCCCTGTGGCTCCAGAGGAATCCGTGTGAGTGGGATGAGCTCGGGGTCCTGTCCTGGGAGAAGGGATGGAGGAGGATTTGAGGTGTTTTCATCGTCTTCGTGCCGTGTGTGTCCTCGTAGGGGATTGGAGCAGGAGCTCTGCTTCCCGTGGCACCTGGCAGCTGGAATAACCAGCAATTCCCACAGCAATTCCCACAGCAATTCCCACAGCAATTCCCACAGCACTGCCCTCTCGAGTGGGCCTGGGTGTCTTGAGGAGCTGGCATTGAAAAAGAGCTTTAAAGTAGTAAAAAGCGTTAAAAAACCCAAAAAACACCCACCCTGGAGCCCTAAAAGTGACTGAGAGATCCAAGAAAGGCTCAGCCCAGGTGTGAGCCCCACGTTGGGCCCTGCTGAGCCCCACATTGGGTTTTACTAAGCCCCACACTGGGCTGGGCTTTGCTGGGCCCCACACTGGGCTGGGCTTTGCTGGGCCCCACATTGGGCTGGGCTGAGCCTCACATTTGGCCCTGCTGAGCTCCACCTTGGGTTTCACTGAGCCCCACACTGGGCTGGGCTTTGCTGAGCCCCACGTTGGGTTTTACTGAGCCCCACACTGGGCTCTGCTGCCCCAGCCAGAGCAGCCTGAGGTAATTACGAGTTCAAACCTCCTCCTACCCGAGCCTGGTTTAAACCCTGAGGGCAGAGTCCACTACTACAAGCCTTTATCTGAGCCTGGTTTAGGTTTGTTTGACCTTTCTCCCACACAAGCCCAGAGTCCCCGATGCAAACCCTCCCTTGGCTCCTGCTGAATGCTGGGCCCGGCTCCAGCAATCAGCTCCTGCTCTGCTCCTGTTCCTGCTCATTTGGGTAATGATTGTAAACTTTATTGTATTGTAAACTTTCCCTTTGCAAGTTTGGTATCCCTCAGAGGAGAACGGATCCCTTTGTTGTAGCTGACTGCAGGGATGTGTAACTCTCCCTGGCTTCCCTTAAATATCTGATTTTTTTAGCAGAAGAGCCTCTGGCACTCTGGAGTGAGGGAAAGCATTGCCAAGTCTGTGCTGAGTTATCACAGCCTTAAAAGCAATGTAAATATCTGTGCTGGAGCTCAACTGGCTGCTCTGTTCTACAGCATCTTGGGGAGGTTAATGATGGAAAATTTAATGATTTAACTAAATAGCTGCTGTAGAGTTCAAAAAGGAAAAAAACCAGATAGTTCCAAGCCTTTGTCTTGCTCTGGTGTAAGGCCTGGGATGCCAGAATTGCTTTTAAACCATGGAATTGTGTGGTTTTTAAGACGTTAGGGCTACACAAGTGAGCTGCTTCTGGAGAAGCATTAGGGATGGGACTGGAACGGCAGGAGTGGGAAGCCTGGAATTTGCATTTTGTCAGGGTTTTCTATTTCAGTGAAGGCTCATTTACAAGTTTGAGGAGTTTTTGTTTGTTTCTTTCAGCCTTTAAAAACTAAGATTTAAAATTTGGCACGTCTGGCACCTGGCTGGTGGAAATAAACCCTGCCAAAGGAAGGCAGAGCAGGGAAGGGTCCCCGTTTCAGGAGCGGTGCAGTGCAGATTTCTGGCTGGGTTTGGGTTTTTTATTTCATACCAAGTGCACGGGCAGTGTCCGTGTGCAGCTCATGTCACCTCTGTGTCATCACCTGTCTGGGAATCACGGGNCCTCAGCCGCTCCTGGGGCTCCATTCCCAGCCCCTTCCCAGCTCCGTTTCCCTATTCTGGAGCCCAAATCCCCTCTTGTCTCTCCCTGAGTTTGGGGCAGCAGTGGGGACGGACACAGCTGCTGCCCCTCAGTCCCACCCAGGCCCTGCTGAGCTGCCACACAGGATTATTGTCAATTTTCGCCTTTGTTGCAGCTTCCACCTCCAGTGAAAGCAAACCAGAGCCTTTGTGAGCCTCAAGTGCTGTAGTACAGATAAGGAATCACTCCCCAGCCAAATGTGCCCTCTCAGGGCAGGTTTGTGGAAATCCAGGGATCTTGGCTCCCACTTGTGCCCATTCCCTTAAAACCTGATCCCCAAAGCCCGGGATCCTCACTGTCCTCTGCCAGTCTCGGCCTGGATGAAAGGAAGCTGTCTTTTGCTGTTTTCAGCAGGAAATCTGTCCTGGACAAGGAATCTCATCCCTCAAAGTGCCTTTTGGGGCTGTGGGGAAGCATCCCATCCTTGGAAGGGATTAGGAGCAAGCACGGCTGAGAGCAGTGTGAGGAAGGGGAAGGTTTTACCCACTTGTAACCTGCGTAGAGATGTCAGATGTTGATCTTGCAGGAGAAACTGGCTTTGGGAGATCTGATCTGCCAGCATTCCCATAACCGTGTTCTCCATAGTCCTTGGAATTCCCTCAGTGTGCTCCTCCACGTGCTGGAAATCATCCTTCATTTGCCATGGAGAGAGGGGAGCAGCCTCACGGAAATGCTGGCTGATCTCCCTGAACTCCTGCAGAACCGTGGCAGGGCTTTGTAGCTTTTCACTCCAAATGCATTTTCCAGCAGCCCGACATGCTCCAGGTGCACTTTGCTGATACCTTTGTAAATTCAGGTTGATGTTCCCGTTGCAGGGGTTCCTTGTCCTTTTTCCCCTCCCTCAATCCCCCCTTTTAAGGCTGATTTGTGGGGTTTGGGGTGTGGGGCTGTGCTGTCAGCAGATGGAGACAGCGCAGCGAGGCTTTAACAGCTCTTCCTAAATACGTTGAGTTGATGATTCCCAGAGCTCCCGTGGCTTATCTGGCTGAGGAAAGCCTGGAATTGGGATGGTTTTTCTTGGCTCTGCTTCCCTGGATGGGCTGCAGGATGAAATCTGCAGCTGCAGGGTTGGAGCTGTGCTGAGTTTCTTCTGAGCAAGGCCGTGAATTAAAGTGGGAGGAGGGAGAGGTCACAAAATCCTGGAAGGGACCTTAAAACTCATCCATGGGCAGGGACACCTCCCACTGTCCCAGGCTGCTCCCAGCCCCAATGTCCAGCCTGGCCTTGGGCACTGCCAGGGATCCAGGGGCAGCCACAGCTGCTCTGGGAATTCCATCCCAGCCCCTGCCCACCCTCCCAGGGAACAATTCCTTCCCAAGATCCCATTTAAATCCCTTCTCTCTTAGTTTAAGGCCATTCCCCCTTGTCCAATCCTGGAAAAAAAATCCCTCTCCAGCTTTCTTGCAGTCCTTTTATATCGGAAGTCAAATTTTGTAGGGATCAGCTGAGCCCCCAGAGCAGGCAGGCAACAAAAAGAAGAGCCAAGGGCAGCAGGTGGAATATTGGTGGTGAAATATTGATGCTCTGAGTAGGTGTGTATTCCTTTTTGCCAGTTCTTCTGATTTCCACGTGGATCAGTGAGTTGCATTTGGGAGGTGTGGAAATCCTCACACGTGTAAAGTGAGCACAAGAAGTGTTTTCAGAGAGATAAATGCTTTTTTTGCCCTCAAGACAAGGAAATAATAACCCAACCATTTCGTCTGTGCTTCACTGTGACGGAATCCACAACAGCAGGCTGGAAAAGCAGGTCCCAGGGATGCAAAAGCATGTGAAAACTCAAGGGTTTGGTGAGATTTTTCAGCTGAAGAAAGCTAAGAAGCTAAAATTGCTGAACGAATACAAAAGCAGACCCCAAACCCAGGGATGCTCCAGAGGAACCCACACTTCAGGAAGCAGTTTAGGGGATTTATAGGATTTTTTTTTTCCCCATCTTTGCTGATCATTGAATGAGATGCTGCTGGTGACTCCCTCAGAGCCACTATCCCTCGTTCCACGTCCTGCAGCTCCTGTTACCCACAATATCCGTGGTTTTCTGCACTGAGGGGTGCCAGGGCAGCCTTGCCCCAGCTCCTGCTGCTGAACGGCTCCTTGAAACAATAAAAGGGGCCAGAAGAAAAGCTCTGTTGTGCACACAGCCTGCTCAGGGCCCTTTATGGCTGGGGAGAGGCCATAAAGTAACTGTAGATCTGATATTTTTCCCCCACAAGGAACTTCGTGATGTTTGTAGGAGCCCCAGCGTCGTGAGGGGTGAGCAAACAAAGGCGTTGTGAGGGGGAGGGTTTGGCACACAGCGGGTTAATTCTGGCTCCCCTAAATGCTGCGTTTCCACCTCATAAACCCGGCGCTGATCCCTCAGATGTGTTTTCTCCACCTGAACTTGTAAAAAGACGAAAATAAAGGTGGGTTTTTCTCACCCAGCTTTGCTCACCCTGCTCTCTGGAGAGCCAACGCCAATTTTTGCCTTTAAAAAAAAAACCAAAACTCAAATTTTCTTAATGTTTCTGGGCTTCTTCTTGAGTGTTGTGGGTTCCTGCCAAAAATTTGGGCAGAATTATTGCTGCTTCTGCCAGCAGTTCACTTGTCTGAGAGGAGGGCGGGATAATAGGTGTGAAAATCGTGGGCATTTGGGCATCCAGGTCTTTTCTGAGGGAGAAACCATTTCTCACAGTGGTTTGTGAAGTCATTCCCACCTCGGAAAAATGATCCCTGGAAGGGAGGGAGGGGGGAGGGACACGCTGGATAATTTCAGAGGAGATATTCAGCTGGTGTGTCCTTAAATGTTTTAGTTGGAGTGTAAAATGAGTGTATTCGGGGTGGATTCAGGGATTTCCTTTGGGTAGAGACATAGGAAGCTGGGAAAGGAACTTTTAGTAAGGCCCTGATGAAAGGGAAAAAAAAATCCCACAAAAATCCCAAACCCTTAGCAAACATACTTTAAGGGAATCCTGTTTTTTTCTTAGTGAGGACAAAATTCTCAATAGCCTTGAGACCTGAGCTGGGGGGCTGCAGGTGAAGGAAGAGTTTGGGGTTTGTGACCCTGAGGCTGAATCCCCTCGGGTGGCTCCGAGGGCATCGTGGGTGTCTCAGATTTGGCTCTGCATCCCACTGCCATCCCATTTCCGTTCCATTTCCCATTTCAGGCCAGCTGGGAGGGCACACTGGTGTCACTGGTGCCACTGGTGCCACTCGCAGCGCCTGGGAGTGCTCCTGGTGCCCCCCAGGCTGCAGCCTGTGAGTGTGGATAACAGAACAGGGAATGAGGGATGGCGGCTCTGAGGGAGTCACCAGCAACATCTCGTTCACTGACCAGCAAATACGGGGGAAAAAAAAATCCTATAAATCCCCTAAACTGCTTCCTGAAGTGTGGGTTCCTCTGGAGCATCCCTGGGTTTGGGGTCTGCTTTTGTATTAGTGAGCAGGAGCCTTTGGGATTGAGCAGGGAACAGCAGCAAGGGAAAAGCCAGGCTGGGGGTGGCTGTGCTGCAGAAATACCGGGTTTTTTCAGGTGGATTAACACGGGCAATTGATTCCAAAGGAGTTCAGATCCTTTGGAAATGTAGAGTGGAATATCTGTAGGGGTGAAAGGAAATGTAGTGTGAAGGGATTGCTTGAAAAGGAAGGAATTGCTGCTTTTTGTGCCCGAGTTCAGCGGAGTGTTGGTGTGTTTGTGCCTGAGTTAAGGAGGATCTGGGTGTTGGTGCCTGATTTAAGGACAGTGTTGGTGTGTTTGGGTCTGATTTAAGAGTGTTTGTGTGTTTACGCCTGAGTTAAAGAGTGTTGGTGTTTCTGTGCCCGGTTTAGGGGGTGTTTGTGCTCTGTGCATGGTTTAAGGACAGTGTTGGTGTATTTTGCCTGATTTAAGGGGTGTTTGTGCCCGTTTAAAGGGGTGTTTATGCCCGGTTTAAGGGGTGTTTATGCCCTGTTTAAGGGGTGTTTGTGCCCTGTTTAAGGGCAGTGTTGCTGTTCCTGTGCCCGGTTTAAGGGGTGTTTGTGCCCCATTTAAGGGCAGTGTTGCTGTTCTGTGCCCGGTTTAAGGGGTGTTTGTGCTCCGTTTAAGGGGTGTTTGTGCCCGGTTTAAGGTGTGTTTATGCCCGGTTTAAGGGGTGTTAGTGCCCGGTTTAAGGGCAGCGTTGCTGTTTCCGTGCCCCGTTTAAGGGATGTTTATGCCCGGCTTAAGGGGTGTTTGTGCCCCGTTTAAGGCCCCTGTTTGTGCCCGGTTTAAGAGGTGTTTATTCCCAGTTTAAGGGGTGTTTATACCCGGTTTAAGGGGTCTTCATACCCGGTTTAAGGGGTGTTTGTGCCCGGTTTAAGAGGTGTTTGTGCCCCGTTTAAGGGCAGCGTTGCTGTTCCCGTGCCCCGTTTAAGGCCCCTGTTTGTGCCCAGTTTAAGGGGTGTTTGTGCCCGGTTTAAGAGGTGTTTATGCCCGGCTTAAGGGGTGTTTGTGCCCCGTTTAAAGGTGTTTATGCCCAGTTTAAGGGGTGTTTGTGCCCGGTTTAAGGGGTGTTTGCGCCCCGTTTAAGGCCTCTGTTTGTGCCCAGTTTAAGGGGTGTTTGTGCCCCGTTTAAGAGGTGTTTATGCCCGGTTTAAGGGGTGTTTGTGCCCGGTTTAAGGGATGTTTGTGCCCCGTTTAAGGCCCCTGTTTGTGCCCGGTTTAAGGGGCGTTTGTGCCCCGTTTAAGGGCAGCGTTGCTGTTGCCGTGCCCCGTTTAAGGCCCCTGTTTGTGCTCTGTGCCCGCAGCTGTTCCAGAGGCCCAACGCGCTGGCGGTGCAGCAGCTGACGGCGGCCCAGCAGCAGCAGTACGCCCTGGCTGCTGCCCACCAGCCACACATAGGTGAGTCTGCCCTCTCCTCCGGCCCCTTTCACTGCCCCTCTCTTAATGCATGGGGAAAACACCGGGGAAAAGGATTGGGAGGGTTTAAAGTGGGTTTTCACAGGTGATAACGCACGAGCGGAAGGGCGTTGTTAAAGATTCGCTTGTGGGTGTCTCTTGCACGCTTGAAAAGCCTTTCAAAGGACTGCCCTGTCTGGCAGCACTGACAGTCCCACCCTCCTGAGGGTGCTGGTCAGTCAGGAGAGGCTTTGGAAGTCTGAGTGAGGCATCAACCAGGGTGGCGGCACAGTGAAGTGAGGAGAAAATGCACAATTTAATATCAGCTGCATGTGCTGCCTGGGGTCTGAGGAGTTAAAGGTGTAATTTATACAAACACCTGATTGATATTAATAAAAATATTCATAAAATAGCTCATATTTATTAACTGGGAATAAAGCACTTAATCCTGTGTGTAGAAAACCAGGAAAACTATAGAAGGGCTACTCCTGGGTTACTAAACTTCAATGTTTTTAGCACAATAAGCAATTTGTGGTAGTTCTTCCTGCCCAAAATCCCAGTATAAACGTGTTGGGATTCTCCCAGCTCTGTGCAGTGGCCTTGTGTGCTCAGTGGAGTTCAGGGACTGGAATTACTCAGCTTTTTAACTTCCTCCCCTTCACCTCCCCTCCCCT
>VZRS01001578.1:632136-716904 GCA_013398055.1 Ifrita kowaldi | reverse complement strand
GTAGCTATAGGGCAAAGCCACCTCAGTGTTTTGGAAAAATTCTCTGGCCCCTTGCCTTCCCAGAGGAGAGGGCAGCACAGCCCCCACCAGGGGAAGGAATAAACTGTGGCCTTGCAGAAAAAGCAGTCCTCCTCTTCCAGGCAGTGGGAATGTGTGCTGCCTGCTCATGTCCTGGAGCTCCCTGCACCCACAACAGCCCCTTGACCCCAAGATCCAGCAGCAGCAATGGCTCAGTGGCAGTGTCCAGGGTCCCCAGGGCTGAAGGGGCACCTCAGCAGAATCCATTTTTAGACCACTTCAGGGTTAATAAGGTTTTCTCCATTGCCAGGATTACAGGAATTGAACGCTCTCCACAATTTATTTTAATTCTAACTAAATAATATGGCAATAGGGAGCACCAAAAGAATCTTAAGGGGAAGAAGGAGAAAGGGGGAGATGCTGAAGTTGGGTCATTCTCAAGACTTTGGGTCTGCAAGGTCTACTGACTCATCGGAGAAAGGGCTGTGGCGTGGATGGATGCTGTGCACAGCAGTGAATCGCAGGTCAGCTCCCTCGAAGTTGTCCGATGGGGACTAAGGCTGAAAATATTCCTAAACTCATTTTCTTTTTCCTCTGGAGGGAGATAAGAGTAAACATGAATCATTCTTCTAAAAGTTTGAGAAGCATTTTGTTCCAAGAAGAAATATGTAATTTTTTTTTTCTTCTTACAGTGACAAGTTCACAGAAAATTTCAGGAGGCTTTTACAAAGGCTTGTAACCACTTTGAAGCTGGAAACTGTTTTTATATACGTACAGCACTTGCGTAACAAGGTCTTGACAGTGAATGGGATTCCTGGGTGCAGTTGCAATAAAGTGATTAATAGTATCATTCATGGTATCATACCTCACTCATAGGTTTCCTGTAAGTTAAGAGGAATACATTGGCAGGAACACAGTGGTTGTGACTTTAAACACGATACTCTTGGGGGGAAAATTACGGCTAACACATGCACCGAAGGGCAGTGCATTAGTAAAGCTGCATAAAGGGCTAAAGAAAACAATTTTTAGAGCAAAAAGTGTGGAAAAACAAACCCACAAAGGTCTAGTTCTGAGCTAGTTCTGTGGCACAGAGAAAGCTAGGTGGGTATTGCCACACAGCTGGTGGAACCAAGGACAGAAAACAAGATGTGTCTGTCAAAGGGATGGGTCAGGGGTGATCACTATTCAGAAATACACAAGTAGACTGTGGGTTTGTTTGTTTTTTTGGTTTTTATTTCTTTAATCTGGACACAGGGAGGACCGATTTTGTCACCAAAATGTTTGTCGCTTGCTTGTGGCATAAATCACTGAAAAGGCCAGGCAAGATGCAAAAGAGAGTGCAGAATACTTGGCAAAGGAGAAGTAAATGTCCTGGCTGTGGGCTGCAGCAGCTCGGGATGCATGTGGAGCCTCGAGAGAAGTGACAAATAATGGGTCAATATTTCCTACAAAGCTGCTTATTTCATTTGAAAGCAAATAATGGGTCAATATTTCTTCTTATTTCGTTTGGGGAATAAATTGTTAAACAGCTACCACGTGGCTGAAGCGTGGAGAAATGTGCGGGGTGATAAAATACGACCTAGTGTTTCACTGTACCAGCATCCCCATGATTAGCTCAAACGAGACATTTAGCTCGGTCCAAGAAAACATCGGCCCTCGGGAGCAGGCGGGGTGAGTAACACAGGATCGCTTGGGCTCAAAACACTCGCTGGCCAGCGCTGCTCCTATTTTTAATCGCTGCGCTATGAAAAGCCCCGTTTCACAGCACCTGAACTGGCGCTGTGCAGGCAGGGACTCGGGAGCGCGTTTATCACGCGGCTGTCATCGCTTTTGAGGAAACGGGCCCAGGGCGTTTCGGATGTTGTCCTAAAGCCACCCGGTGCGACAGGCGCAGCGTGGCCTCTCTGCGCCGGGGCAGCTCCTGCTGCGTGGCGCGGGCAAACCCATCCACCCACGAGAGCTGGAACCCCGGGGGATTTTTGCCCAGGGCTGAATGACACCCCGAAGTTTCATTCATTAAATTGCCTCCCGTCTTGTTTACATTGTTTCACAGGGAGGTGTTTACCCTCCCGAAAAGCTGAAATGTTTCCTCTACTTGCAACACAAAAGCGCAGGACTGAGTATTGTCGCTGGAGATAATGTTACAGCTTTGGCAAGATGACGCTTAAAAACTTCATCAGCCTTCCAAGAATTTCGGAAATAGCGATGAATAAGGGCAGCAAGTGCTAAGAGCAGGCAGTGCTTGCAAGAAGTGCCCTCACCAGCAGCGCTTTCAAGAGCTGTTTTCTGTTTTCACTTATCATTAGAGCCGCACAGCTCAGACTGCTTTTAAATAATTACACTTAACAGTTTAAAAACCCTCCCGTGCTAAAATAAATTTTAGCTAAGATGGTTTATGCTTTGCGGCCTCACGTGACACTCAATCTTTCTCGTGTGACTCTTGTAACAAGTCAAATTCATGTATTTTGATACTGCACACGTGATTAAGATACTTGGATCACTTAAGCCTGCACAGAACTGCAGTGCTCACATGTCATTTATCTTAAAATCCTATTGTAGCGCTCGTGAAGCGTAATTTCTTCAGTGAATGGAAATTTATACTGACAGAGGTGTTATAAAACATGGAAAATACTGGGAGGAGAGGGCCCAACATTTTCTTTATCTCTTCAAGTGTTCACTAATGGGGATTTATTTTTCAGCTCGGTGCAGGTTACAGAGCTCTGGTGCAATTAAAGGGACCTGTTTCCAGACTTCTTAAGCAAAACTCCCATTACTTGCAACAGGTGGGAACTGTGTGCTGTGGCCTCGAGGCAGCAAACTGGTTCACAGGCTTCACTTTCCACGTTGGTCCCTAAAGCTACTTGCAGAAAATCACCTAAAGAAACTCCTGGGATCCCAGCCTCTACCACCCCGTTTCAAAATGCATGGGTAAGAAAAACCAATTTATATTCATAACCTTGAGTAAATAAATTGTCACTTTCACTACACATTTTATTGTAATTAAGTGCTTCCCGGTAATAACCAACCCACACTATGGAGCTGTTTCTTAATATAACGGTAAGGCAAGTTCTCAGCTGAGAGCAGAATTAGGAAGCTTTTAAAAGCAGAGACCAGTTGATACAGCAGGGTGATGTTGCATAGTTTCTCAACATGTGGAGAAAAGGTGGTTTTGCTAAAGAGCTTTGTCCATATTTTCAAGAAGTGCTGTTGCTGTGTGGTCAGCAAAATCAAATCTCACTTGCGGAATTTCCCAGCAGGATTTTTACCCTGTATTAGCTTGAGTCTGCTCCCAGTGGATTTGCCTAAACTCCAAAGGAAGCACGACTGAGGCAGATTTAGTCCTTCCCCAGCTTTCTAAGGACTCGCTGCTGTCACCTCTCCATAATGCAGCTACAATTAACTTTGCTGGAATTTCTATATTTGAAGCAGCTTGAAATTAGAGCCTGAACTTCCAGACGTGGATGCAGATAGTCTTTGCTACTGTCTGTACGAGCCCTTGGGCTTCACACTAAAAAAGCCCACCCATGTTGACAAATTTGCCCTTTGCAGTCTGGCTTCAGTGCGGCTGAGCAAAAATAGCAAGTGATACAGCAGACAGAATGGGCCCTAAACTATATTTTTTGATAGCTTTTCTTAGCTCCAGACTAAAGAGCAAGGCATCAGATGTTGACAAATTAGCAGGGAATATACGGAGCAAAGGGATTTGTTACTGAAATGCCCACAATCCAGCAATTTTGCCATCCCCTAGAATTTGAACTTTTCCCTTGGTTTTCAGTTGTATTTTGATTAGAGTGTAAATAGCAGCCGCTGGCACATGTCAGCTGGCACCAGAGCCATGTGCCAAAGCTTTGTTCAGGTTGGAGCTCTAGTGTCGCTTTACTCATCCATGGATTTTGTTAGGACTTCTGGGGCATAGCTCATTATTTTTACCACTGTAACCAGCAGTCGTTGTATAATTATTCCTCTTTAAATCCAGGAGAGCTTGTCTGGCCTTTTGGGTGGGGAACTTAATTGCACAAAGGTTCTGGAGGACGGTTGATGCTGGATAGTAACTGTACCATTGGCTCGTTACCTTCCCCCAAAAAGGAGAATCCAGGCTCTAATCCATACCCCCAAGTCATGCCAGCTTGCTGGGTACCAGAGCACACCCACACTCGAGTTGGAGACTTCTGTGCTAAGACAAGGAGGATTATGGACACCACGTGACTAATTCTGCAGTGACTAATTCTGCAATGACAGTATGTGTTTAATTGGTGAAGGACTGCATTTTCTATCCTTTTTTAACCCAGGTCACAGTGCCAAAGGACTGCCTGATGTTTGAGGTTCCTTTCAGGTATTTTCTTCATTGGGATGCACTGTGCTTAAGGCTACTGTTGTTGCCAGCTTTGTCTTATGCCCTCAAGCACTACTGTGCCTTTTAGTGTTGAGAAACCAGCATTCAAATTCCCCTGAAACTCCAGGCTGTGCTGCTGTCACAGCTCACAGAGGGCCTTCCCTCAGCCTCAGGTACAAAAGCTCTGGCTGCTCCAAAGCCAGTGACCAGGAGTCAGGAAAAGCACAGTTTAGATATAGATATATATATATAGATATATATATAGATAGATATAGATATATATATATAAGCAGACAACAATCCCAAACTTTAGACATGTCCTGCTTTTAAGCTCTCTGCCTCAGATGCCCTGTGAAATACAAATAACAGCATTGATGATGTTTAGCTCATAAAAGAGTAAATATTTCTAACTTCCAAGAGCGTGTGTTGCAGCCAGTTGAAGTCAATGCAGCTTGAATTCAGTGGAAGGAAGATATTTCTACCAGCTGATGGTACGTGACCATTCAAACAGTTTACCAAGTGCCACGGCAGCAAAATTCCTTCTGTTTAAGACTGCCTGGTTGCCTGGCAGGAAAATGTGTTCCCAAATTGGTGTAGTAACACTGGAATTGCTTCCTGGTGACAGCCCTGTTGACTGACAGCCTCCAGTAATGGCAATCTATTCATCTCCTGCTCTGTGGCCATAAAGCATTCTGCCCTCCTTCCATTAAAAGCTGAAAGTAAATAAATACAGGTCCCATCATCAGATCACTTTGCTTGCATTCTTGCTGTCTACAAAGCCTCTGCATGAGATGGACAAGCAGAAGGGCTAAAGAAAACGTCCCCATTGTTGGCATAAAGCCAGCCAAGGTGTGACACTGCAAATGTGGGGCTCAGGAGCTGCTGAGTTGCCCTGGTCGTTCCACTTTGCTGTGCACAACAGCCCACGTCGCTGACGCTGTCTGGGGGAAGGGCAAGGTGTGAAACCTGCTCTGAGCTTGGAGTGTGTTTGGGCCAGGTCAGGGCAGCCTGAAGTGCTGCGTGCCTTTGGGTGGCTGCCATCAGAGCCTCTGGGGTTTTGCAACACCTGAAAAAGAGCCTGGGAATACAACAGCCCTTGAATCTGCAGAGTGAGGAGGGCCCTTAGTCTGTCCCCCAACCTTTTCTGCTTGTTACCATTCCCTGTAAAAGAGGACAGGAATTATTTACCCACATTGTGTTCAGATGTTGATGTTTTACCTGGAAATGCAATGCAGGTCTTTTAAAGCACGTATGGTGGCTACAGCAGCCTAGAGCCAAAGCCTGTCATCTCTCCTGCTCCCTTGCCTTCTTCTCTCCCCAGGTGTTTAGTTGGCAGAAGAACATCTTTCAAATTCCAGTGTTTTATTTAAATAGCTCAACTCAGGGATTTTAAACTGGTTGCAATTAAGATTTAACAATGGGAAAGTTCTTACAGAGGTGCCATGTCCCTTTGAAATGGCTTTGCTGAAGAAAATCATCCCTATCCATCCTGCAGCCAGCTGGACTGCACTGCAGGGTTAACTTTCACTGTTACCTGTGGCCTTGTGCCTCCTGACACACTCAAGGCATGTGTGGAAGGACCAATAAAATATGTCCTGGAGTGTTTGGTGTATTTTTAGAGTTTGTCCCAGATTATTGGCCTTTGTCCCAGATTTCAGTGGTTAGGGTATAAGAATGCCCGGTGGGGCTGAGTGCTTCCTGCCTTGCTCTCAGGAAGGCTTTAATCAGGAAAAATACCCTCTCAGAGAAGGCAAATAATTAAGTTTTTGTGGCAAATCCTCTATTGCCATTAGCAGGAGATGATAAACACTCAAGACCACAGTATAAATAGAGCAAGGCAGATGCACTAAGATTTAAAGTGCAACATTATTGTGTTACATGGTACTGAGTAATGAATTGGACATCATAACAAGGTAGCTTTCCTTTTTTCTTTACTGGGACCAGAGTTTGTTTTTACACTGTAAATTGTCTGTCTTGTGGGGAAACGCTGGTGCAACCCTCCTGAAGGAAGTTCATCCCACCTGCTGGCAGTGTGCAAGCAGGCAGCTAACAATGGAAGGGATCTTCACATATCATCCCATCCATCCTCCTCCCATTGGCAGTGGTTAATTGACCTATGGCAGTCCTGGTAAATGCTCATCCAGCCTCCTCCTACAGTGCTCCAGCCTCCCAAGGCATTACAAGTTTTGCGTGCAGAACTTTTTTCCTCCTGTGTAACCTCAGCCTTTCCTGATGTAATTTGGTCCTTACTGAGCACATAGGGAACAATTCCTCCTTTTCTCTCTTCTTCAGCTTTGTCACATGGCAAGATGGTCTCTCTTCATCCTGCCAAAGCCAAAACAATCCAATTCTTTTGTCCCTTGTCCCTTCCCCGTATTTCTGGTTGTGCAGCATGACCCTCACTCCCCTCCCGGGCTGCTTAGCCATATCTCAGGGACTAAATTCCCTTGCTGAAATCCTGGGTTCCCCCTGTCAACATATCTGTCATCCACTCCTCAGCTCTGGGGGACTTCTCTGGATTTGTCCCTCCCAGTTACATTGCAGGTCATTGAGATGCTGAAGAGCTCCCTGATGGACTCATCCAAGCGATTTCTTGCTTTCGTGTGCTTCCACACCTCTTTACCTGCCTACCAACTACTTCTTGCCAAGCTGCCTTAGTGCACTTTTTGCATAGGACATTGCATGTGTCATAACAAATGCGAAGTATAAAAACTATTCTGTGAAGATTCCAGTCACTGGTGGGTCCACCAGTTTTGTAGGGATGTGAGAGTGACACATTGCCGGTACAGATGCAAATAAAGTCCTGCTGTACCCAGTCGTGCCTGTGAGAACCTGCTTTCCTTCCCAGTGCTCCCCAGTACTCAGCTCTTGGACATTTTGGCATGTTATCAGTGGTAAATGTATTCACAAGTGTGAGCAGACAGCCCTGCAGGTTCTGATGCCAGGGTATTATGGGTTCTTGGCATCAGCAGTGCCTCTCTGTGGATTTCAGACGAATGAAACAGAAATATTTTTATAGCCAGCCTCAAGTTTTTATCTATTTGTAGGTGTCTTGGTGCTCCCTAAATAGGGATTGGGTCCTTTGAAAGGAAGACTGCATTTTATATCTTGACTTTTCTGGCCCTTTATGCACCCAGGCCTCTCTTGCTCCCAAAGGCAAGATCTTGCCCTTTATTTTTGCCAGGAAGCAATAATACAGGAAGCAATCTGTTTTCTATTTCTTGTGGCCTATCCATGCTGTGGGATGGTGCACAGACCCTTAATTATTCACCTACATTAGTTCAAATGCTTGCAAGTGGCTACTAATATCAGGTATGAAAAAAATTCAATAATGGTGGAGGGAGAAGGAAGATTTTTTAAAAAACCAAGGATAGTGTGAGACAAGAATGAGAAGGGTGAAGGACATATGGCAGAGGTACTGGCTGGGGTATTCTGGTGTCCTGGGTTCCAGCTCAAGTTTCTGCAGAATTTCTGATAGGCTTTTCTTTACTTATCTCTTAAGTCCAGATCAGAATGGGAGCAACGGCCTTTATCCACAGAAGTAATTAAAATGTTGCACTCCCTGGCAGGGGAGTTAAAATCAATTTCTCAAATGTAAGATCAAGAGCAGCTGGCCAGGCTTCTGCCATGTGGAAAAAGATCCAGGACTGTGATGCTTGGGAGTACAGCTGAAACCCAGTGCTGCAAGAATCCAGCAGTTCTCCTGGGATGCCTGTTCTGAGGGGCACACACTGCAGAAGACGTGGGACGACCCCTCCATTCCACTTGGCAATGGTCTTGGCTCAAGGACAATTTCCACACCTCAGGAAACATATGGCTTAGCTGGGAAAAGCCCGAAGAGGTGGATGAAGGGTGGCTGGAGGTGTAGAAAACTTGCCAATGAGGTAAAGCTGGGAGAGGGAAGTGTGTGGTCTGAAGAGGGGAGTGAGCTGAGACAAAACAAGTTGCCAAATACGTGCAAGGCTGATGCAAAGAGGAGCGGCACAATGTGTCCTTGTACCTTCTGCAAGTAGGGTGAGTAATGGGCTTCAGCTCCAGGAGGAGCAACAGAGGTAAAAGATTGGGAAAGAATTTCCGGTGCTGGAGATAGTTTAGCTCAGGGATATTCCCACAGACTCTTGTGGAATTGGCACTGCAGGAAGTTGTTAGACAAAGCTCTTGCAGGGATGGTTGAGGTGTTGTTGATTGTACTGGGAGCCTCTTAAAGGGATTTATCCAACTGGTTTTTTTCCTATTTCTTCCAGTTGCCACTGTAATCTTTGGAATTCAGCTCTTCAGCCTTTGGGAAGACCTGCCACAATAGCAACCCCCTGTTTGTAATCAAGAGGATTGCAAGAGCAATCAAATGCATATTGAGCTGGTGTGCAGCTCCCAGGATTGTGGGGGCACAGAATCAAGCTGAGAAGTACGTGTGCCGTAACGGTAGAAGTTGGTTATCCTAAAGCACTGAAAATCCAGCTTTTCTTTCACAAGGAGATGCTGCACGTGAGGAATATCACAGGTTATATTTAGTGTTACAGAGGCACGAGGGAGAGCTCATTAGAGCCCAGCGACAATGATCCGTTATAAAGGGAACAGGAGCAATTTGTAAGCCCTCAAAAAATAGAGTGTGTCTCTGTTCTGCCCTGTCCTCACTGTCTGCTGCTGCTCTAGGACACAGCTTTCCTGAGAGAAGGATCTGTGCCTGCCTGCTCAGCTGGCCCTGATACATCACGTTTTATTTGCTGGGGGCAAATGAGCAGCAAACACTCCTGTTCCTATTTTAAACGCATGGAAACTGCAGTACAGAGAAATAAAATGACTTGCACAGAGTCACAAAGCAATTTCATGGCAGGGTTCAGACCAGAGTCTAGCTCCCTTGCTCCCAAACCCATGTGCCAGCCTTTCTTTTCACTGACCCTTAATTTTAATCACCTTCCAATAAATTCTGTTGGCCCCTTTCAGTTGACTTCCATGGGAGTAATGGCAGGTATCAAATGGAGTCACCCGGAATATCAAAGCAAAAGGAGGCAGTGTTAGGTGCAAAGAAAGAACTGAAGGAAGGGGAAAAGTAGATTTTACAAAAAAGAATAAAAAGGAGTAAGTTCTAGTGCCACTTCCATAATATCATTCCCCTTTTAATTTGTGCCTGATCAAAATTAAAAAAATGTAGATTGCTAATATTAATAAATGAAATGAATCTTGAATTTTATAATAGTGGAGGAAATGAAAGGACCAAAGTAATATTGTGTTGTTAACTGAGATTTTAATAATGATTCTGTCTTCAGTTGGTGCATTTATTCCACAGAAAGTAAATCATTAATGAAGAGGAGGGGAAAACAGTTTTGTGGTGATGGATTTTTGAAAGAAAAGTTTAATTTTGCTTAACTTGTAGAGACTCTGAAATATGCTTGGAGCACTAAAACTAAACTACCACCACCTCAGAAACAGTTTTTAGAGGTGAAATTTAGCCAAGGGGCTGACAATGCCTGGGGTAGGATGGAGAGATGTCCATGGCTCCGTTCCAGGAGAGCTGAGGTGGGTGAAGAGGTGGGTTAGAGACGTTGGTTTGCTGGAGGAAGGAAGGTTTGCTGTTGCTTGGTTGCATTCTGATAGGTGTTTCTGAATGACACCTGGAGAGCAGAAGGACATCATCCAGACCCTAAAGCAAGGCAGATCCATCTGGGCTCACCCCACATTTTCTGTGGACTTTGGCAAGATCTGCTTCCACCATGCCCTCTGCAGTGGGGAGGGTGGCCTCAAACCCCTCTCCGTTCTGTGAGGGTATTTGACTTCCCAGGTGAAGAAAAAACCCACCAAGGCTAACGTGTCCACTATCCACCACTGTCTTCAACCACCTCCAAGGAGTCCCCAAAAAAGGGCTCCCTGGAGCAGCCCCCTGGTTTGAAATGTCAAGCACAGGGAGGTCTCACAACAGTGGAGAAGAAAAAACATCTCTGTAGCTGAGATTTGCTGCTTAAGAAAAAGCAAATACAGAACGTACATCCCTGTGTGTGCATGAAGGAGGTGGGGGAAAAATGCAGAATTCCCCTGATTCCTTAATGAGCACAGCACCTCGAAAATGAATGTAGAAATTTGCAAATTAAACCACATTTCTGTATCTAAATTATCAAATCAATAAAGAGATGTAAACATTAAACAACATTATATGAGAGCCTGGAGTGTCACCACAAAAAAATTAAGACTATGTAATTAAAAGTACAATGCAATTTATTTTTATATCGTTCTTCATTCAAATCAACAAATCTTATTACTTACCCAAAAATGTAAAGCAGGCTGCAAACTAATGCAAAAGATGAAGACAAAGTGGCTATTGAAAATCCTATGTTTCTTGTTCCCTTACATCTGGCAACAGTCATGATTTAATATTTTAACTACTGTAATAGGTTATACTGCTGAAGAAAAGTGCATTAATTACTATGGGAAACCTAAAAAACATCTAATTAAGAACAATAAAATCACTCTTATTGACTGGGAAAAATAAAACTATGTAAAGGGAAATGAGGGATGAAAAAGCTGACAACACACAAATACTAATAAATGTCTGTGCAGGGTAGAAAACACACTTGTGCTGTTACTGGGGGTGTGGATTTGAAGTCTGGCTGGAAATCACAGTTTGGCTAAAGCTCTTCTCTCACCCACTGGAAGCACCTTCTAATTATCTGCAGCTCAGGGAGTTGAGTTTGCTCTGAATTCAGCTCAACATGTCTGTGCAGAGTCAGCCCCACTGGCTGTGTCTGAAACAGCACACTAAAGCAGGAGATTGAACTGCATTTCTGGGTGTAGCGTGGAGTAATGAAATAATTATCTCAATAGATGCCATCCTTCCTGCAAAGTCAGAGAGGACAGGTGTGAGAAAGCAGCCCCGTGTCCCAAACACTCAGCGTGTCCTGCCTGGGGACACCACAGGGAGGAATGAGGAATCACCACAGGCAGAGGCAAATCCGTCTTTCAACCAGCCACAGCCCTTTAAAATAATGTGAAAGGAACCTTTCTGTGTGAAATATCCACCACCTTGTTTGCTCAGCCCCAACTAAAGCCATCTGTTGGCTCTTCCATAAGGAAGGACTTGCACACCCATCCATGCTTTCACAGGATCCCCAGGGATGCAGGGCTGCTTTGGGAGAAGGTGCATCTTGTATTGGGCAGAAGCAGCAGCCAAAAGTGTTAGGAGGTGTTTGTCTGTATTTTCCAGATGTGAAACTAGATGGGACTGTCTGGTTTTGTCATTGTGGGGATTGGATTCTGGGGCTGTGATTTTGAGATTTCATCCCTCGTGATCTTGAGCATTCTTGTGATGGCAAAACTCATTTCCTGCCCAGCATTACTGCCCTCATTCCTAGAGATCTCACCAATGTTGAAATGTCTGTGGATTTTAAAAGAAGGGAGAGGATGCCATAGGGTCAACATTTGCACTAAATATTTAAACAAATACATGTGGTTTAATTACTTCAGCTTATATTAACAGTATTAATGCCTTTTAAAGCCAGAGGTAATCCTTTGATCATGTGTATTTACTTCACACATAAAACAGACTGCAGCAGTTTGGCCAGTTCTCTGGTACCGAATCCAGTAGCTTGTACATCATTAATATCTCCAAATATGAAAAATTAGTGGTATAAATTTTGCACAGTCCTTCCAGGATTTCAAGTCTTCATCAAAGGCAAGAGGAATTGTCTGAGGAATGAGGACTTCTCAATTCAATGAGTGCACACTGTGCCAGAGAGGAAGAAATGAAATGGAACCTTTGCAACAGATGATGCTATTATAGATGTGTACTTGCACAGAAAGCCAGAAAAAGGGGGCTGCAGCACCTCAGCTATATTTTGGAGGTATCACTGACACCCAAAGTTGCACAGCTTTGTGCTCAAAGGTAAGCATGTTCTCCTTTCCCACCTTCGCCCACAGGAAACAAGGTTGCAAAGCAAAAAACATAGACAGGGGTTTTATGAAGGAGTTTTGATTGACTTGGGGTTATTTTGCAGCACAGAAACATCCAAGCAGTAATGCCTTTTGATTAGCAAAGAATTTTTATGCTGAACCTTGCAAAACACACAAGGATTACTCAGGAAGAGTGTCACATACACCATGCGCAATCATCTACACAAGGGTTGCAGAAACAGCCTTTAGATATAAAACAGGAATAAGCAAAGCTTAAATTCACTCTTTGAGGGGAAGATAGAAGGGGTTTTGATGTGGTAGCATCTGAAGGCCGTTGTATTAGTACTTGCCATGCTGTACATGCTCTTCTAATCCAGGACTCATAGACACAGGACTTTGTATAGTCTGTGTGGAGCTCTGCACTGCCAGACACCCAGGGCTGATGCAATCCCAGCTCACACACTGCTGTGCCTCTGGCTCGTGCATGGAACTGGGGCCTTGGGGTCTTAGGGGCACACAGAGGCTGCGAGCTGTTGCTCAGGGGTGGAATGTTTCAGCTACCTGGGTTTGGGACTGCCTCTCTGCTGTGGCATCCCTGAGTCCAGCTGTAAATCTCTGTGCACTGCGGGGTACAGGGAGAGCTGCACCACCAAGTGCCTGAGGTGCATCGAGAGCACCAGGGCAGGGGAAGGTCGTGAGGGCAGTGGTGGGATTAGACTCAACTCATTTCAGATATTTACAGAGTAGACTTCTAAGTGAGAGCTGTCGCGCTGGGCTTTCCAGGCAGCGAGGAGACATAAGTGGGTTTATTATGCCATTCATCTGCTCTGTTTTAACCATCTCCTTTAGGAAGAGACGAATCACTGTAGGCTCCATGAACAGTATTGACTGGCTCTCCATTGACTCGCAAGGGAGCCACAGGTGACCTGCCCAAGTGCAGATTTCTGCTTTATTGGGGTGAACCTGCCGAGAGCTTCTTGCCCGTGGTGTAGGACTTGGCTGCTCTGAGCAGCTCAGACTGTGGCATTTCAGTCAATAACTACTTTGGCAAGCTTGATATTTTTGGAGAAGTGACACCCCTCAGGAGGAGTTTGCAATGTTAAGTAGACAAAAGAAACAGCAGGTGGGAAACAGAGGTGCCCTGTGGTCAGTAGGAAATAAATCTGTGCTTCCTGCTCCTGCAGCACGTGCCTCAAAACCTGCGTCTCTTTTATAGCAGGTTTTCATATCTTCACAGAGAGATTAGTTTAGGTGTGAACTCATCATACTGATGATAAGTTCATGATGACTGCTGTCATCTCCCTCCAAACTGAAGGGGTCCTGTTGAAGCTGTATCTCATCCCCCGTGGTTATTGCTGCACCTTGTCCTCAGAGCATCAGCTGCTCCTGAGGAAGCCTTGGGTCATCAGGAAATAAACTGTCTGGGTCATCAAGAAAGCATGTGCTTGAAAGAGAGAAAAACCCCATCAGACTGTAGGAGCAAAAAAGCAGAAAACCAGCCTACACGTGTAAGAGTGGCAGCCTCTACAGTGTGGTGTGTGTCCACACGTTGTTTCAGAAGCCATCTCCCTTCGGCTGTGATCACTCTCAACTGTTTGCAGTCTGTGTGCGGTGACGTGCACGGAATATTACTATGAAAATGTGCATTCTTGTTAATAGGTATAGTTTAGGATGATTGTTAGCAGAGCATAAGGCCTTATTGATTGAAAGTGGCATATGGCAAGGATATATAATGATTCACTTTGGCTGCTAGTTTGAAATCCTATTCACGGGTGAAAAAAAACCCCACTCGCCTTTGCAGTCAGGCTTCATTCTTTCTGCAGCATGTTTTTCAAACCGGGCCATTTTACAAGTGATCCGTAGGAGAGATTTCCTGCTCTCCTGGGTGTGTGCTCAAAGCTCTTTTCAGTATTGCAAGGGCAGGTCACAAGAACAAAAGCTGAAGTTATCATATGCCTCCCTTTGAGGGGAAGGTTGGTTGTCTTGCAGTTGTCTCTCTAAAACTCTTTTTCTGGGCATTTAGTGTATAGGAAAGGTGGTGGACTTGCAAACCTGATCACAGTAAATGCCAGGGATAGATACAAGGCTGGTTTCCAGCAGCATTCCTTGGTGCCTGGTGGGAGAGGGTGTAAATCCTCACCTGCAGCAACAGCCTTTTGGGAACGGTTTTGACATTTTTTCCAATTGCATTTTTGAAAGGCAAAGATGCCAGGGCTCCAGCAAGCTGCAGGAAAAGTGAGCTCTTCTCTGGATCCAGCTTCTCTTCACAGGGGGAAAAAAATGTGTGTTCCTAAACGGCATTAGCAAATACAGAGTAATTAACCTGAGGTAAAATCCCAGTGAAGGCAAAGCAGACAAAGTATTAATAAATGTGAACTGACAGAGATAAGCCCCGAGGACCTCATCTATCTTCCCCATGCGTTAGCAGGTCCAAGTGAAGCTACAGTTGTCTCACCTGTTTTGCCTTGTGTGGACTGACAGGGTAAGCACAGACCTTGCACTGGGTAAAGGTGGCACCTTGAGAGTCCTGAATGCTCCCACCCCCCATCACTGGTGCTTCTGAAGGATCTGTCGAACCTCAAGAGAGTTGTCCTGAAGCCTGACAGCTCAGAGTGGCACTGTCCTGGTGCTCAAGAGCAAATATGGCTGCAACTGATCCCAGTACTGACCCCAGCACCCCCTCACCACCATTGCCAGGGGGCAGTGCAGGGAAGGGTTTTGCCAGATTGGCTGGACATTGGAGGAGAAGGTGATCCCAGCAACCCAGAGCTATCTGGCAACCTTCACTGAACAGGGAAAAGCTGCAGGGACTGATCCTAACCCAAATGGATCAGCTCGTACAGGAAGATAACTAAATGACAGAGGAAAAGAGTATGATCTGTGCCCATTCCTACAGGCCTGCAAACGTCCCTGACCTTTATCTGGCTGATGTTTAATGCTATCTGGACACTTTTCCTGGCAACAGCACCAAGAACAATTCAAATGGCATTCATTTCACTATTGGAGGCACAGCTCTTGTTTCCCCACCAGCAAGTAAAGAGCAGAGCCGAGCCTTCATATATGTCTTTTCTGGGAACTGATGCTTTCTAAGAATTGCTTACAAAGAATTAAGTGATCTGTTTGATTGTCATCCAGAAGTCCTGGGCTTGGTAAATGATGTTGCACAATGCTTTTTTCCAGGAAGATACTCCTTCAAGAAGATCTCAAGGATTTGCCTGTGGTAGGCAAAACAGGGCTCCCTTGAATAAAATAACTCTGAACAGGCAAATAAATGGAATGTCTTTCATTATACCTGTCACCAGTTTATTTACTCTGTGTCCTCTTTCTGCCATAAAAGTCTTGAGTGATTTCAACACAGTGAAACATCTGCACTCATTTTCAGAAAATAACAACAACTGCCAATGTATGAACTCACTATTTTCTCAGACTGCCTATTGTTCAGTGTCCGGCCCTTATTGTTTCTCATCTCCTGTGAGTGGTTTACAATCAAATCCGCTTTATTTACAGTGGAAAGCAAAATATGTCAGAGCAAGACAATTGACTATAAGCCTTCAGTCAATAACAGCTTATTTTTGTGCTGCTAAAATGTAGTCATTTCTTGCCTTCATTGAAACCGGTGGCAAAATTCCCATTTGGAGGTGTCAGTTCAGTGCCGTGCCAGGTGCTGGGCTCCTGCTAAGCCTAAGCTGGTACACCTTACCATGCAGCTTCTAAACCTGGATCCAGCACACACAGACCATCTTTCCACAGGCTCCACAAGCCATCCTGCAGTGAGCACTCACAATTAAGGCCTTGTATCAAACAATACTTTAGCATTGTTTGGCTGCTTTGGTGATTAGGGACTTTTGTAAGATACTGAGCTGTCAGCAGGCAGATCATCTCTATCCCACAGTGTCTCAGTCTTTACTCTTGGTTTGTGGCCAACATCAACTCCCACTGAAGGCCTTTCTTATATAGTTTTCCAGTGAATGCTTTCCATGGGGTCATCACATCTCAGAGATAAACACTGAAAAGCTGAAGCATGCTATTAAGCTTCTTAAAACATTAGAAAGACAATCATTTTGACAGAAGAGATGTTAATCACACTTCTATAAAAGCTTTTCATCTTCAAAGCATTTAACCAACATTAATTACATGTAATTGGCTTTTCCATGTACATCATGCAAAACACACCTTTCATGTCACTTGTCTCTGCTATCTTACCCAGGATTTCTGAGACAAAGCTGTGCCTCTCCAGTGCAGCACAGCTTCCTGAAGCTACCTGAGGCCTCATCTTGCAAATCCCAAAGGGCAACATTTAAAACAGCAGTTGCACAGAATACAGACACCTCAGCTGAACTGAGAGACCTGGGAAAAAAAATAATGCCATCCCACTCAGGTGCCTGCAAAGCTGTGTCTCCATTTCCCTGACAAAATCATCTGAGGAGACTCTCTGAAGTTATGATGTCCCTCGTGCCTGGGGATGTCCCTTCCTTCACCAGACCCATCCAGGTCCCATACCCACACTCTGATGTCTGCCCAAAATGTCCAGGACGCCCTAGGCAGAAGCAAGGTGCTCTCTGGACTCCAGCAGCACTGCATTTGACAGGCTAGAGTGAAAAGAGAAGAGACCACATTTTCCATGGATACCTTGTCTCCAATCGCTTACCCAAGAAGTTGAGAACTTGGGCCCACTCCTTTCATCTGCTGGGGGATGTCTGAAACCCCCATCTGCCACCACCTGCCTTGCTTTACTTGCATGACCTTTTCATTGGAACAACTGCTACATTCAGCCACAAACAATGTGAAAAAGTTAAGATTTTTATTCCAGTTTACAGCATGTGTGAGACAAAAAAAAATTTCTTGCCCAGTGAACTGTCAGGATTCAGCTAGGAAATACGAGTTCCATGTGTCCTTGGAAGAGCTGGCTAGTGTTCAAGCTCCCTGTAGCTCAGGGCTGAAAGAAAAGGATTTTGGAAGCATAAGTCACAAAATAATAAATTTCACCAAAAAGGCTAAATGAAGAAAATGCCCAAGAAAAGAAAAAAAAAATGTTTACAGGGACTAGTGCACAGAGAATTTAATCTGGCCATGAGCACTGGTTGGAGGATAAGGTTCACAACAGGTAAGAAATCAAACCCAAGCACTATCTGGGATCAACAGCACCACTCAGGTCAGGAGATAGGTGAAGGTCCTGATGTCTTCCCTCTGTTTGTCTGCCTTTCAGAAGGCAACATTGAAGGTGATATTACGCTTGTTTTCATATTCAGTGTAGAGCCATTTACAAGCTGATTAGCTCTATCACTGTTTATATGTGTAGCTAACAGAGCTAAAAAGTATGCTGTTAGTTCAATGGCTCATGAAGGCATGAAAGCTCCACCTGGCAGCCTGGCATTCCTGCACTGCCTTGAAGTAAATAAAGAGGTTTTCCCAAAAGTTCAGGACTTTGCTAACTTTTATTCTTAGCCCTCAACTTTTATTCTTAACCCTAGAAAGCCCTCCTGCCCCCGGTAGCTGGAGTGGCTGTTTATTTTGAAGACATCTTCATGACCTCATTCTCGAGATTATAATTCAGTCGTTGGCCACACAGTTCTATCAGACTACTCCCAGCCTGGAAGTTAAGTAAATGGCTATTAAGTAAGTGTGTTATTGGTCCAGAGCTAGGAGACTCCACCTTGCTGGATTGAGCCCTGTAATCTATTCGTATTTCCTTTTAAACTTCTGCAAGTAACCCCAAACAGGCTGGCAGCGCTAAGTGCAGCGTTACAGGAGATGACTGTGGCAATTTCTGAATGACAAGAGCATTTAAAAGAAATGTCAAGAGTCTGTGGGCTGCAAGCTTTTATGTTTCAAGGAGAAACAAGAACAAAGGAGGGACAATAAATCAAACGCAACAGCTTAGCATGCTCCGTGCCTGAGAGTTAACCTCTTGAAAGCCGCGTCCCCGACACAGCGAGGGCCACACTCCTTTGATCGGGTCCATTATTTTGTGCAGAGTGATGGAAGCAGCAGGGTGGGCACCTCCGTGCATGCCCAGGGGCCATGCACACCGTTCTTTGCTTGACATGTGCTATGCATTTATGGGTTAACATCAAACATAAGCTGATTTATAATTTTTAATCAAAAAAGGATTATAACCTAATAAATCCTAATAACGTATTCTGTCTGGAGGTTATGTGGTGTAGTCATGTAATATACTGGTAGCTTTGCTCTCCGGAGCCTGGAAGATGGTGTAAAGTTTTTGATTTGTCAGTAAACTGTTCCTTGGAAATGCTTAAATGGATCAAGACCCTCCAAGCACCATGATGCAAATGACGATCCCCTTGGGTGGAGCCTTTCCTGCTGTCTCAGGTTTTGAAGTACTTGAATGAGGCACATTTGGAAGCTTGCAGCATCCCTGTGTAATGAGTATCTCCTCTCACTTTCAGAGGCCAAGTGTTTCTGGTTAAGTGCTAATTATTGACAGTTAGCTAGTTGAATCTAAGCATTAAACATATCAAACACATCACTGATGTTAGAGCCCTAAGGAGTCCTCCAGCCACCAGAGGGTAAGCGCTGGTTTGTAAGGGCCCATCATTTTTTGAAGTTAAAAAATTACGGCCACACAAAGGAAGACGTAACCCTCGCTACTGGATTTCCTGGGTTTTGGTTCTCCCACCCAGATAGACAGGTATTATCCCGGGGAATCTTTGAGCAAGCCAGACCTGTCAATTATCAGAGGGGATTTCTGAGCCTTCTGTTCCCAAAGAATGATCATCTTCCCTCCAATCCGTACTCTGCCTCCCAGCAAAAGGCTGTCCTGGAAGAACACTTACTTCCCAGGAGACCTAATTAACATTACAAGACTAATGGAGACTAAGAGTAAAGAATTTTTAAAAAGTCCTTTGACTGCAGTGCCATTTTTAAAGCTGCTCCTCCCTGCTCTTTGTTCGCACACAATAGCTGAACCACCACAGTGGGGATGGGGCAGGGGTCAAGAGGTCCAAGGTATTTTCAAGCTAGTTTTAACTATCTTGCTGTTACCTCATGCTCTTCCGCTATGTTTGCACCCATCTGTTGTTTTTTTCAGCCTCCTCCTAAAGCTGCCTTCTAGCCAGGGATGTTCTCTTTGTGTGAGTGCAAGTGCACGTCCTGATGAGGCTCCATGGGTGGTCAGGAGAAAGACCTCGACAGAAGCTCTTAATCTTGTCACATCTTCACCACTGCTGGAGGATAATGTCACCAGGAGCCTGATCCGAGCCGTAGGAATCTCAAAAGCAGTTTGGAGCTACTCCTTTAACACTGGTTTACCAATTAAGGAAAGATTTCCAAACCAATCAGATCATGAAATCCATCACAATCAACCAAGTCTGTGTCAGTAGAATTGCTCTCAGGTGACACAGAACCACAGGATCATTTATGTTGGGAAAAAACCTCCGAGACCATTGAGTGCAACCCTCAACTGACCACCGTGTCAACTCCACCATGGCTGAGTGTCAACTGACCACCGTGTCAACTCCACTGAGTACCATGTCCAGTCATTCCTTGAACACCCTCAGGGATGGTGACTCCACCACTTCCCTGGGTGGCCCATTCCAATGCTTAACAGCCCTTGCCATGAAGAAATTTCTCCTCGTGTCCAACCTGAATCTTCCCTGGTGCAGCTTGATGCTGTGTCCTCTCAATCTGTCAAAAATGAGAATGTGGCGAATGTGTCCTGTGTCAAGAGTAGAGGACGTTTCTCAGAGGGGATCCACTTGTAACCCTTTGGTTAAGAATTTTTTTTCCAGTACAGCTGCAATCTTGTAGATATACACCTGCAAAAAGCAACTTTTTTAGCTTTTTTTCCACTAGGCTATAGTTGAAGCTTCTACTTTCTCCAGGGTTCAGCTAAAACCAGCCTGGACTGACAGTCTTCAGCTGCAATCTTTTGTGATACTCAACTAACAGTGTTTCCCAAGAGATCTTGGACATGGAATTCTTACACTTTCACCTTAATTTTACCAAAGCATCCTAAAATACTGCTCCTTCCACACTCTCTGTGTAAAGAGGGCACACAAAGAGTGTCTTCTCTCTCCCCGGCTCAGAGGAAATGGTTGCCTCCAGTTTTTATTGTACCAGCATTGACTGTATTCCTATAATAAACGCATCTGCCTGGTATTTCCAAAGACGACTTCTGGGAAATAACAGCTGTGCTTTCACTGTTTCATTGAAATTCAGGATGGGGGTGTCTGTCTCCCCACCTAGGCCCAGACATCCTCACTGTTTCTTTTCTTGCACTGTTTGAAAACATCTTCTGCCCTTCACTTCTTAATGGTTCTGGTACGAAAGCAATAAACACAGCAGTGCTGTTCCTAACAGCCCGTGAGCCAGCCAGGCTGTACCCAGACGAAGATGTTAGATCCGAACCCATTTCCTGGGAGAGAGCGATGCCTGTGTGAACAAACAAAAGCTCAGCCAAGTTCTCAAAACAGGAAGTTTTCTGAAATCTCTGAGTGGGATTTATCCAAAACTCTGTCATGAAACTTCAGATTTCCAAGAACAGGACTTGTTGGACCTGACAGAATCCACCCAAAATTCCTCCAATTTAAAGGCTGCTGCAATTAGAAATTAAATTTAAAAAAAAAAAAAACAAAAAAACTCAGTTTAAAACAAAGTCCAACTTCAAACAAAGAAATGAAAAGCAGAGGAGTCTGCCTAATTCAGACAAAGTGCTACAGAGAGTAGCCTTGTTCACTGCAGTCATTCCCTTTCACCAGCATCTTTCTGGAATGTAAAAACTGGAGTTTGGAGAACAGGTAATTCACAGACCCAACTCAGCTTTTAATTCTGCTTTGCTCTTAGCACATCTTGACCCTAACCCCGATCCACAAGGATGGATGTTACTAATGGCTGCATTCAACAGGCAGAGTTCTAATCTCCTCACCCCTCCGGCCAGTCTCCGCCGTATCTGCAGCATCTGACTGTGCCCTCAACAGGCAGCTGGATGAGCCCATCTATTACCACCACAGTCTTTGCCAAACCCAAAGGCTTTCAAGCCTAAAATGGGGAGCTGCCACAGTTTGGATTAAAGACACCAAAGGCTGTCTTGGTGGAGCTGCAATAGATCTTTCCTCTGAGGGTGAGATAGCAAGAGTCATGCAACACACACCTATGGCTTCTGTCGCCCAGCTTCCCACCCCAGCCTCTCAGGCTCCCTGCACAGCTGGTGTTTTGGGGAGCTGGAGATGCAGTCCTAGGGTGCAAAACAATTTCTGCATCCCTGCTGGGTGAGACACAGTGAGCTGCGAATTCTCAGGGAGGTTGGTTCTTTACCTGTGAATGTCCCTCGGCAAAAGCACCTGAAAGAATTCATGCTGCAGTTTTGGGTTTACAATCAAAGTCTGAGACTCTATTGCAGGACTTAAGGAGTTGTTACCATTTTTTATGAAGGCAAAACACCCATTAAGGACTTCTTGAATTGCACATGAGCCCTGATCTTTGTAGCTCCAATTTTATAAAATGTGTTCAGCTCTTATTGCCTTAAACCATCAGAGGTTACAGAATTGTCCCCAGTTTTTTAAAGACCTGATTTTTCAGTTGCATTTTAGGGTGTCCTGGGACTGTTATGAAAAATGAGGCTTTAGCCTTGCTAATAAAGAAGTGATAATAATTAGAAAATCTCCTGGCCAGTGCAGGTTTTATAACTCCATAGATACCACAGTATTAACATTCTGTTTGTCCACCTGTTAGAAGAAACAGATCTGAAGAGTCATAACTCTAAAACAGTGGGTGACAATTTAATGAAAAATTGAGCTCTGCATTTAATTTCCTTTTAAGTTC
The DNA here is from genome assembly GCA_013398055.1 of Ifrita kowaldi. Lineage (NCBI taxonomy): Eukaryota > Metazoa > Chordata > Aves > Passeriformes > Cinclosomatidae > Ifrita > Ifrita kowaldi. The sequence continues at coordinate 694,892 of VZRS01001578.1, read as the reverse complement.
AGTTGAGCATTCTGAGAGATCAAAGGGGCTTTGTGGCTTGCAAATGATCTATGATATCAGAGAAACAGATTATAACCCAGGCACAGTTTGGTATTTAAGTAAGTATCCGCTTTTAATACCGATGTTTAAAGTAGGCTAATGGAACTAAAGCACAAGGATAATTTCCTACGATACAACTCTATAATCCAGTTCAATATATCAGCTGAACACTAAAAGCATATTTTGAATTTATTTCAGTGCTTTGGTCCCCTGTGGAAAGTATCCTGAGACACCATAAAACATTTTTAACAAAACAAAAGATCCTGCCTTAGTTTGTGAGATTTTGGGGCAGGGACTGCACTTATGCACTCATAGAATGCCTGGAGAAATGAGTCTCTTGGGTTCAGTGCATGGAGAATAGTTAAGCAACAGCAACACTGCATGTCAGTGAGGACTTACTTTTAGTGTGAGTTCTGGAGCTCTATTTAGAAGGTTGCTATCTCCCCCCTTCATATCCATGCAACATAACCCTGGGCAGTGGACTTGAAAAAAGAAAATAAAAAGAAAGCAAGCTCTTCAAGGTTAAAAGGTGTCTCTGTTTTGTTTTCTTTGGGTTCTTTGTTTTTTGCTTTTTTGTCTTTTTTTTAACAAGTCCCTACAGTGGCAGATATCCCATCTTTTCCTTTTCAGAAATGATCATGCTCCAAATTACACCTAGCCAGGGGTTTCCCTCCATGGCTTAGAGAATATGCCGCTACAGACTCACTTCTGTTGCTTGAGCTCTTCTTCCTCCTTACTGCCTTAAATTTATGGACAATTCATTCTTGTTTATTCTCCTTATAGTGTTGTCCTTCAGGCTAATAGGTCTTTTCCTCCCTTAATGTTTACCTTCCTGATAGGTTTATAAGCCATCATTATGCACATCTGTCTTTCCCAGGCAGAAGGAATCTGTAATCTGCTCTTGCAGAGCAGTTTGGTGTTTCCCTGATCAGTGGTCCTTCCTGCCTCCATCCGAATTCATCAGTTTTGAACACCAGGGATGGGAATTGTACACGCTGTTCCAGAGGAGGCTTCACCAGCCATGTGTACGGTGGCATCAATACAGCTGCAGCTTTGCTAGAAATGTCTCCTGGTGCATCACAGGCTGGCATTAGCCTGCCATGACGTGACGTGATGTTGGTAGCTCAGACATCTCACGATTAACCAACAGACCTGGGTCTTTCTCTGCAACCTCAGCGAACCTGCAGAATCTTTGATTATGTCAGGAATTAATGCAAAGTGCACTCAGGGTTTACAGTTTCACCCCTTCTCTGCTATTTTAATCTGTGAGGTCATCAAAACATTTCTGTAGGATATCTGGGGCCCTTTCAGGACTGATAATGCCTCTCAGCTTGATGTCACCAACACATTTCTTTCCCTCCCTTCTACCCTTGGTGCTAAGACTTATCTGTATCTTTTGTCCCCTAAAGAAGTCACTGCTCAACTCAACTGATTCATATCTCCTCAAGCTAATTCCTTGCCCTTCTCATAGTCTATTGCTTATTCTTGCTTTTGCCAACTAACTCATCATCTCTCATGTTCCATTGCACAAAAAGCAAGGTGACAGGTTTAGGTGGATGGAGAATGATGATGAAATCTCCAGCCAAACTAGCACCACATTTGGAGTTAGATCCATTTTACTAATGCCCACAAGGACTAGTCTGCTGCACATCTTTGGTCTGAAATATCAGTTGTCTTTTCTGTGAAAGCAGCAACAAACCCCCTCATGTTTCCCTGACTGGAGGAACGTTGGAGATTTTGATTTCCTTATCACTGATTTGTAGAGATGAACATTTTGCTGCACTCATGATTAAAGCAGCTCTTTGAGCTGGCTCGGGCAAGGCTGTCATGGCTAGTTTGGGATGCTGTTGATGCTGTGGTAGTGCTGCTACCTGTGGCCTTGCAAGGAACAAGGCTGGTATTTTCAAATGAATTCAGAGTATATGCTGCAATATCAACAGGACCTGATGCTTAGTTCCTCTGCTTGAAAGTCGAAATTTACAGGCATATCACTTTCACATCCCAAATTCTATTTCTCATATCCCAAAGTGAAGGAGGAGGCATCTAACTAAGAACAAAAATGCATGATTCGGTTGTCAAAATAGGTATGTGGTAAACGGATGCAGGGATATCCAGGACACTTGGGGCAAGTCAATACCAAATAAAATCTACTTGTGCTCCCCTGCAGCAGCAGGTGGGAGAAGTTTGACCATTTCAGATGGCACTAGACACATATCTCCAGGGAACTGAACATGCTTCTTCTGGCTAATGGAAAAAATTTGCTTTAGACAACATTACTGGGCAAATGGATACAAACCTACTGCACAACAAAGACTGAAGTTTTGGAATAAGCTGAAGAATAAAGATTTGAGGTCTGCAGGGAGCCTGAAATGCAGAAAAATTGGAAGAGTCGGGTCCTGGGAGCAGGGCAAGAAGGAGAACAAAGACCCCAGACTGCATCCCAAAGACTTCTTTAACATCATTGACCCTATTGACCCATTTTTAACTGAGTTCCCTGTTCTGAAGCTGGACAGACTGAGGTCAGCAGCTTTGCTTGAACAGGAGGAGCAGGAGAAGCACAAGGGAAAGTATCTTAGGATAAATTAAAACATAGAAGTATCAAAGCTTGGTCATCAGTTGTAGAAGAAAAGGATAGGTGCTTCAGTTTTCACCTCATTAATCCAGTTGTTCCACTGGAAAACAACTCTGCCTTGCAGTTAATCTTCAAATAAATATGCTCTTAAAATCCAGTGGGTATTTATGTAATACAGGATAACTGTCTTAGTGAAGCTAAATTAAATGCTTTTGGATAAACTTAATTTGGCCTCCTGCTGAAATGGTTTTCTGAATGAGATGGAGAGGAGATGCTTAACTCTTGCTTGGAGTAAGGATGGTGGCACTCACTGACGGCCAAATACTCCAAATAGTCTGTTCATGTTCACCATGGCAGGACTGGGTTTTAACTCCTCACACGAGTGGTCAGTCCCTCCTTGAATCTCCTTGAGTCCTTAACCACTACCACACCCAGTGGAACTGAGCTCCACAAACCCATCACATTTTCCATGGTGACATCTAATCTAGAAGTTCCTGCCTTCTACTCTTTCATTTTGCACTGTGTGTTGGGAGACATGAAAAAAACCCAGACATAAGCCTCCCTTGCCTTTGGAGCCCTTACATCCTTCAGCCTAGCAGGATTTCTGGCTCCTTCCTGATCCTCCCAGCTCTCACATCACCCGGCCTGATGCCTTCCCCAGTGGGCTCGGCAGCCCCTCTGCCTGCAGGCTCAGGCATTTTCACACCTCCTGAGTTCTCTCACCACTCCCCCTCTTTCCCTTGCCACAGGCCTGACAGCACGAGCTTTTATCACAGCCCTTCTATTTAGCTCCCTTCCACCGTAAACACCACTTATCTTTTCAATCTCTCTCCATATAAGATTTTTTTCCCCCCCAAGTCTCAAATTATTCTTGTCATCCTTATCTGAACATCCTTTAATTCCCTTGGCAGTGACTTATAGCATTCCAGATGAGAGAGAAGCCTTGGTTTTATACCACACTGAAATTTACTCCATCCCATTTCTTACACATCCTAACCTTTTGTTTGCCTGTTTGACAGAAGCTGCACCCGAGCTGAAAACTTAAGTGAGAAGGGTGCAATAATGATTCAGAGATATTTTCCGTTGGTCAATGCTGTTACTAAGACTATTCATTGTTTCTAAAGCTTTCTGCAAGGGCATTCCCTCTTTCAGCTCATATTTCCAATGCAATACTCCAGACAGGGAGCTGCAGCCTACCTCCCATTGCTGCCAGCTGTTCAGGTCCTCCAGGGTGGAGGAGGCACCTGTAATTAGTGGCTGCAGAGATAAACATTTGCTAGTTCCCATAGAGGACTGGTATTGAGCCAATATAAGTTAACATAACTCAGGATTTTTCTTCCCCTAATTAAAATCTTTGTGATTAATAGAAGTATTTTGTAAACCTTTTGAAGTCCCTTTAAATTACCCTGAGACCTCCTGCCATCTATCACTGCAGCAGTCTTATGATAGTGCTGCATCTGCAACTGATAAGCGTTCTCATATTCCTTGCTACCCCCTCTATATGGATTATTTTCCATTCAACAGGAGTGGTTTAACTGAAGGATAGCAGGGCAAGGTCTCTCACCTTGATGTGGGTTTATATGGTGCCTAACAAAGTAAGACCTTGATCCACAGCTAAGCCCACAAAATAAGGCTGCTGCTAATACTGACTTGTCAGGCCCCTTCATGCTGTCCACTCGCCCATTTCAGTTATGACCTTCAGAAATTCTTTATCACCTATTGTGGACACAGGAGCTGTGTTAGTCATAAATTTTACCACCTTGCTTTTCCATCCTTTCCCTGTATCACTCTTTCTCCTCTATTAGTTTGTGTCTTCTTGCCTGTTAGTCCTACATTTCAAGTTATTTTGGATTCAAATGTTCCCTTGTTGAATATATGGTCTAGCATGCTATCCACTCTTCCAAAAACAAATATAAATTAATAGTACCTTTATCACATGAACCAGCCCACTGAAGTTAAGAGAACTCTTGATGGAAAAGGGCCCAAGGTAAATAACAGCAGTAGAATGTGTCCCTAAGAGTTTGTCTTAATTAAAAGTATAACTACACACATTAATAATTTACAACTGAAAAGGTTATGAATGTGCAATGTTTAATAACAGTAATGCAAAAAGGTGATATTTAGTTTCCAGCACTCGCACGAATGCTCATCCTCTGAATTTAGAAATAACTGTGGCTGTGTGGTTTGATCTGTAATTAAGATTTAATTAATCCCTAAAGCTCAGTTCAAGTTAGATTAGACCTATATTGATTTGAAATTCTTTACGGTTGCACTCCTGGTGTAGCAAACTCACCTGCTCCTCATGGTGCTGTTCATAGGGTTAGCAATGCTTTTCAGGGGTCTGTCTGACCTTTAACAAGGGTGTCACCAAAAATCCTATAGAAAAAGTGTCCACATCAAGGAAAATCATCCAGCTCATTTTGCTCTGCATGCCATAATGAGCAATTACTGATGTGATATGAACATCAAACATCACTTCTTCCAGAACTTGCATTTTACCTCTTGGGTCTGCATGATAGGAAACACAAACCAATGTTCATCAAAGCTGATGAGAACTCTTTCCCCTTGATCACAAACACACAGCTGTGGCTCTGGCAATGAGTTTATCTACTCACAGAGGAGGCAAAATCCCCAGAATGGCTTTCATTGCCTGTGGTTACCAGAACTGGAGGAGGTAAGGGCTTACCTGTATCAAGGTAAGTTCAACTCTTTCCCGTGAGGGTGGTGAGGACCTGGCAGAGGTTTCCCAGAGAAGCTGTATGTGTCCCATCCCTGGAAGTGTTTAAAGCCAGGCTAGACGGGGCTCTGAGTAACCTGGGACAGTGGAAGGTGTCCCTGCCCATTCCAGGGGGGCCGGAACTAAATGATCTTTAAGGTCTCTTCCAACCTAAGCCTTTTATGACCCTGTGACTTCCCAAGGCAGGAATATACCAAAAATCTGCATGCAACCTCTGCCGAAAATCTCAATGATGGATGATGCAATTCCCATGGGGACCCCTCACTTGGTCATTACAAGACCAAGAAATCTTGGACCTGGTTTGTGCAAGTCCAGCTTTTCTGGCTTCAGCAGAATGGCAGATGATTGTAATGGCTCTACCCACTGACCTTGGGACTCGGTCACTCAGAACAAACATATCAGGCTGCAGATCTCGGCTGTGCTAAAAAGAAATAGGGAATAATAAAATGTTTCTCCTAGACTTCACAGTAGCCATCCAATAAAAAGATCAGGGAATCACAGAAAGGGACTTCTAACCCTGACTGAAGACTTGGAGAGCAGCACTCCCCACAGAGTCTGCAACAGCCTCTCATCTACATGTTGGTGGCAGAGTTTTGGCCTGAGTCTCTTCTCCCATGCCTAACCTTGCTGCCTCAGACAGAGATGTGCTGAGCTGGAAGGCTACCTGAACACTCAAAAAATCCTCCCATTGATGCTTGCCCTGTGCCTAACAAGCAGCTCTTCTTATCCAGCTCCTGAATGAAACCATCTGTTAAACAACTCCCCTGATCCACATCAACTCTACAGGGGCTCTGGAATTACGACTGCAGTGAACCAATGCAGCCAGGCTTAAAATGCATTATTAGGAGGATTCATGGGGACTCCACAATATCCAGAGATACACTCTATATAATATGTAAGCAGGTATAATATTCTGCTTTCTAGAATTATTTGGTTGAATATTTGTTTTCAGGACCTGCTGGCTACCTATTAGCAGTGTATTACTCTGAAGTGGCACTTCTAAAATAGCAAATTAACCTCCACAGGGCAGACAGCATCCTGCCCACAAGAGGATACCTGGAAAATGAACAACATTTGTTTTCCATGTTAGACTGGTAATGAATGGCAGCTTGTTACAGCCCTTACAGCCGGAGTGAAAGGCTTTTGGACTCGTGTCTGTTGCAATGTGGTTTTCTCCCCTGGGTACCTCCATGTTTTAAGAGAGGTTTCAGAACAGGGAACGAAAAGTCAGACTCACTGTTCAGCAATGACAGCTGGTGGGTAGGGATGGTCCAAAGGCAAAATCCTGAGCTCCATCCCCCAATGTGTAAGGAGGGGAATTTCAAAGGCACCCACCTGAGAAAGCCCTGGCTCTGAAGATGTAGTAACGTTCATCTGTCACTGCAATTGCAGATACAAAACTTGGAATAAGAGTCATGATCCCTCCTGTTTAAATGTGCTGGCATCCCTGCAGATGGAGGTGATGGTTTTCTTTCAGCTCCTAGAAGTGGGAAACACTGTGTAAACAAGACTGGAGGCTGTGTTGTGCAGGTTCCTGAGGTCTCAGCTCTTTGTTTCTGTTCCTAAGGAAGGGGCAGATCTGCAGAAGTGAAGAACACGAAGTCTATAGCGGCTTCTTTAATCCTGTTGACGATTCACACAGTGGCTCTGCCTCAGGGAGAACAGGAGAGATGGTTCTGGGGAAATCATATAAACAATATGTCGTCTGGGTTATAAAAGGAAAATCCTGGTTACTGTTCACGAGCCAAAACAGTGTGCACAGTGTAGCTTTATATCGAATGCAATGTGCCATGCAGTCTGATGCTGGAGGTACAGAGGGGAAGGCTGCTGATCTCACCTTGCACCCCAGCACCTTAACCCGGGCAGGCACAGATCTACGTCTCCAATAACTGGGCAAAATTATTTTTATATTTATTTTTTCCCTCACATCATAACCAGAAGATATGGATGTATCAGCACTCATTGCCTTTCAAACTCTTAAAAGCGTATTTAGTTTGGGAGGGTGATTTAATTGTTCACAGCTCAGGTTATCTGATGTCCTGTGAGGATCAAAACATTCAAATCTAAAGAGTTTCAGTTTGGGCTTCCTCTATTCTGGTGCAGTCTGAAAAGGTTCTGTTACAGGGTTTTCTGTTTATGGCTCCTGCTGCTTCAGGGATTTGTCTGAAACAAGCTGCCCTATCCACAGATGTTGCACCCATGGTGGCTTTCCCTTGCTGAAGTGACCTGCAAGGTTGACAATTTCTGCCACTCCTCAGGGGAAACTGGGGTCTGAAAGGGATAATGAGCATTCAGAAAAGAGCAGTCAATCTAGGTTTCTAGATATCTCCAAGTTTGTCTTGAAGAAAATTGGCAGAGCTTCCTTAAGAGCTGTCATCGTGATGTAAGATTAAACCCAAACTTTGGTCCATTAGTTTTGATACTGTTGATTCTAAGATCCCTTTAGCCACTGGCTCTGGAGGTGGCCTTTAAGGTCTGTACCCCTTCCTGCACCACATAATTTCTGAACACCAGCTTACATAGACTTTAAAACCAACAGGAACCTTCCCCCCCACAAAAAACACTTCCATACCATCAGCGGAATTCCTGGTCACCTTGACAGTGTGAGAGCAGCTAAAGATCCCAGTGGCACATTTTAGCAGCACTCCTAAACCCTGTGCACACTGGACACAGACACACCATCACAGTTACAGACCTGCAGGAACACACACCTGAAAATCTGGGTAATCCTTCCAGAAAGACCCCAAACATTCCACATCTTCCCCTGAATCTTTTGTTGGGCATTCAATAAGTCCCATTCGCTGGAAAGAGTTCTGCTTATACAGTAGTTCTCTTTGATTATCGTAGTGCCCTTTGTCAGATACTCACCTGAGATATTTCAAGGCTGCCCTCCATCACAGAAGAAGTCCAGCCTGGAAGAAAAACCTGGATGGTAGCTGGATCTCCACCTCTCCAAAAAGAGGTTTTCCTCTGAATAGGTTGTCCTGACTGGACATAGATATTCACTTTGTGTCCTGCTCTTCCAGACGTTTTCTCTAATATTTCATATCAAGTCCCCTGCGCTCTTCAGATCAAGAGAGAGGAATTTGTGCAGAAGAGAAGGCACAGTGTCACTTGGCAACTAAAACAGCATTCACAGAAAGGGTGAGTTCCCAAGCACTTTCATGTGCCTCTATCACAAGTACCTATGCTGACCAAAATAGGCTCAGAGAGGGGAAAAAAAAGGACAACATGGAAGTTCCATTCCCACTTCTGTCTCTGTGCCATTTAAGTCATGAAAACTTTCTCAAAGTGTAATGAAGCTGGGAAAGCAAAGAGATAAAAAGCCATTTCTAGGAAAGGAAGACCAAGAAGCTTCCAAAATGACAAATTCCTCATTTTCTTAATTCATTTTCTTACTGAGAACTTGGAGCTGCAGAACATGTACCCAGCGGTGATGAGAGCAAAGGTAATAAACACTGCCATGTAACCTTGGCTGTTCCCTGCAAACTGCAGTTACCCAGAAGCCCAGCCACCTAACATAAAAGGAAACTATCCACTTTAATTAGCAGAGCAATCAAAAGACTCTTACACAGGAAAGCATTTATCACCAAATAGAAAATGAATGATACTTTAAAATTAGAATATGCAGAATTCATAGCCAAAGGCACTCAGGGGAAAAAGAGCTTTGCACCAAACCAGACGGGGATTTTTTTTTTTGGCTTCAGTCTAATGAACTTTAACAATAGATATCATATTCTGTCTGGCAGCACATTTTAGCAATGGATCTGATTTTTCAGAACTACTAAGCAAACCTCACCAGTTACAGGAGGAGGAGACTAGCGTTTAGAAAACCATTAGTAACCTGTATTCAGATCTCAAACCCAGACCCTTGTAAATCTGGTTTGTAAAAAAATTCTTTGCCTATACTTTCTAAGTACGGTAGAAATAAGCAGCAGGGAAATTTAATTTTAATTGTTCATGTTGATGAAGGTTTCATTGTATCCCACTTAAATGCTGTGCAGGAAGAAACCAGGCAACATCACATTTCATTATCAGGAGTTTGGGCAAATCCTGAATTGGAAGATGAAGAGAAGAAGATGAAGATGGAGAAGCAATCTTCTCTTGGTCTTCCTGTACTTAACAAAAAAAAGAAATGCCCAAAAATCAGGGAAGAGCTATAGATAAAAATACCTTTCTCTCAGCTTGAAAGCTTACAGCGATATTGAAGTATAGAAGACGGGAGATGTTTTGCAAACAGTAGGAGATGTTATCACTAAGTGGTCAGTCTTCCTAGAAATCATTAAAATGCAAAATACTGAGTTTTCCACTGAGTTTACAAATCTTGTCTCGCAAGGGAACTGAAAGCTACGGGGACTAAGCTTTAGCTCAGCCAAAACGCAGTTCCATACCAAGGCAGTTCCATAATTACTGCAAAAGGCCAACAGTAAGTCAGCCTGCTACAGACTCCCAAGTACAGATGGGATTATTTGATTGCAACATTTCAAAATGTACAAGCTTTGGTTCATATCAACACAAATTACCCCAGCTGCCTTAGGTCTGCAAAATCAGGATCCCACAAATTGCGTCCAACAGGAAAGTTAGTCTAAAAGGTAGGTAAGGTCACAATGACAGATTTACTCAGTAGCTATTCAGCCATTTGATGTAGAAAGAGCATAAAGGGAATGAGACAGGGTTGGGCCCTGATAAACAGAAGGGAGACAAATCAGGAAGCCAACCCATATTCAGCCTATTTGTTTCTGCTTTCTTCAAAGGCACTTTAAGAAGATCTGTGATTTTTATAGACCCACTGGGGTTTCCATGATCTGCCGTCTGTAACTTTTACAACTATGATATACTAAAGTTTCTTGTCCAGGGAATGTAAGTTTCAGTCCCCAGCGTATTGCTCCAGCTGCATATTCCTCAGTTTTGGGAGAGGGCAAGGGATATCTGTGCCTTTGGTTATTGTTGAACTCACAATTCTTTTTTTACCAACCATTATACGCAGGCTCACATGTGGCTTAGCTGCAACAGATTTGCTGGATCAGAAAGTGCTAATGCAGAACTGTAAAACATATGCATAAACAAGAAAATCATGATCCAAGAAGAAGGTCCTTGTCTGAACCCAGCCTCGCTTCACATCTCCACACAACCAAGCAACCCTAATTCCATCTACTTCCAGTTCGTACTTGCCTTTTGCTTTTGGTATCCAGGATGTTCTGCGCTTCAAAGACACCATAACCACCAAGATAATTCCTGAAGCTCTGTGCACTAAAGATATAAATTTGTCTGCAGAGATTTTAGAAGCACTTAAAACCCCCTGTATATTACCCTGCTGTTTGCAACAAAGATCTCTTAATGCTTTACGTGCACTTGGATACCAAACTAGCATGGCCAGCACAGATATAAACAGGATAATCTAAATCACCCCTTGTTACATCCTGGTAGAACAACGACTTCCTGGTGGCTCAGCAGAAGATTTGAAGAACTTTGTTCAGCTTGCTTGAGAAATGTGTCTCACCCAGTAGCTGGTAGCAGTCATAAGCTATGGAATGGGGAGGGTGGTGTCTGGGTAAAGTCTTGCAGAACAGGTCCATTGCCATCTGCCAGGAAAGGCTTCGGAATTACTCAGGATAGCAAATCCATCACCATTTTTCTGTTCATGGTTTCAATGGAAGTGGAGCTGGAGGTTGCCTTTTGGATGGTCATATCCTATCTCTGATTTTTATTGTTTCCAGATCTAGATTTAAATGCCCCAAGTAATAGAGCTGCCACTGGAAATCATTCCATAGTGTAAGAGATTGCCTTGTTAAGAAATTATCTTGATTTCTAGGATTGTATTCCTTTGGCCCAGACTTCGTCCTCTTTAGACTGTCTTATGAACACTGTAAGATGGACATGTGGAGTGATGGGAGATGCCAGATCTACTTCCGAATGGTCTGGCTTGACCATGCAGCACCACATGGGTGCCCTCGTTTTAATCAAGCCTCCAGTACCCACAGGAGCACGGAGATCTGCCCAAGGTCATTAGGCCTCCATCTCAGTTGCAGTCACTGCCCCAGATTCGGTAGAGGCACTCTTTCCAAACTCCTTCTCTGCCTTAACAACATCTCCAAGGTTATCTGTATGGGGACAGTACAAAGGACAAACCTTTGCAGCAAAACCAGATGCAATTGTAGCTGGAATGATTCCTACCTCATTGAAAGGTGTTGTATCTCCGTTGTGAGTTTGCATGGATTTGGTAACAGCCTGAAATGAAGACAAGAGAGATCCATGAAAAAAATGTTGAAAATGTTGAACAGGCCAAACACAGTCATGGAAGTAGCAGTCTGGCTATTCACAGCATTGAAGGAAACACTGAGCTTCTGGTGATCATTTGCAAACATGGAAAGGAAAAGAGAAAGACCATTTTCAGAGAGGACTGGAGGTAGCTCCGCTACAGGCAAGGCTTGAGCTGTCCCTATACACAGCCAGCACAGCTCCTGCAATTATACGGAACTGTGGTTTAAAGAATTGGGCACCTCTTGGCAGCACCTACCCCTCAAGCTGGACCTGTACAGAAAATGGGATCAGCAGTTCCAGATAACCTGTATTTACCTTAAGCCCAAAAGTTTCTTGCCAGCCTTGGTGAAGGAACTCAACTCTGGAAAAAGGGATTGATACCGCAAGGAAATAAACAAGATTTATGAAGTCACTCCCTCTGCAGGGAGATGCAGTTGGTCGAGAGCAGTGTGGAACATGTTGTTCTTTGGCTTCAGCATCTCTAAGACCATTCTGCCCATTTGGTCTCACCTCCCTCATAATGTAGACTGCAGACTCTCCCTATGGGAATCACGAATCAGACTCTTGACTTTTAGCTAATTTAGTGTATTTTCTAGGAACACATGCAGACTTGATTTAAAGCTGTCAGATGATGGGGAATTTAGGTAAGTTGTTCCAGGAGCTAAAAATTCCTATGGTTATGTGTGTATGCTCATTTTTAGGTTGAGTTTTGAGATATTCAGCTTTTAGCTACTGCATTTCATCATGATTTTGATTTTTTCTGTTGGGCCGAAAACACCCCTATCCCAAATACAAGCTGTAAACATATAGCACATGGTACTAATGCTGCTTGTAGTAATTCTACTCATGAAGAAAATTTACTCCACTTTGAAAGTGAAATGGGCCTCCTTGTACTTACCGAGCCAGGAGAGTTGATGCACCCTTTACCTCACTGTGCAACAGCTTCCCCAGGTAGCCTTTAATCTGCAAGATGAAAGAGCCTTCTCATAGTGTATCAGGAAATTTACCTGCACAGTATGATTAAGTCTCAAGTAAATTTCTTTTTGCTAAGTTAAACAGAATAAACCTATTTTCCCCTCCCTCCCTTTTTATGGCTGGTGCAGAAGCTATGGGATGTTCCAAATTCCAGAAAACCCTGATCATCTTCTGTCCAAAAGGCATCTAGTCCCTTCTTTCTTAAGTCAGAAATTGCTAAAGATGTACATTCTGAGATATGCTGCAGATAGGGATTATTATTTTTTTCTACACTACATAAAATAAGGCGACATGAACAGAATGTCTATTAGGAACACATCTAATATGAGAGCATAAAAATCTTCTTGTTGTTAAAGACTTTTATACGATGCTGTAGGATCGCAGGCTATTTACTCTGACATCTCTGCAAAAGTTGCTGAAGCTGCCAACATTAAAAAAAAACCTTAGCAAAACCAGTGTCTTTAGGGATTTCTCCAACGATAGTTCTTTATTTATGACTCCATTTAAAAAATTTAACTCAGAGCATTTGTTTACTTAGGATGGGATTGGCTTCCCCCATCCCACATGCCTTTGTAGGGGAACAAAGGAGCGCCAAGAGCTAGCCCTATAGCAAGCAGCCCCATGGGATGAGTTAGTGCTCTCTCTCCAGCATTTTTCCCATTATGCCCAGGGCAGGGAGAGAGTCACAGCTTGGCATGTAGGAAGCTAAGAGGAAATGAATCCCTTGGGCTCATCTGGGGGGCTCATAGCCAGCCCTTGTGACAAGTGAGACAGCATTCAATGCTCCTGGATGGGTACAAGGTCAACTTCCAGTGTAGGAGGGGTGATCAGAGAAAATTTGGGAAAAAATAGTCACAGCCTGAAGCCCCAACAGCCAGCAAACCCTGACCCTAACAGCACGCCCATCACCCCCAGAATTAACACCCCCTTTTCACCCCACCCTGGATGCAAATCCCTACCACAGCCAGAAAGAAAGGGATCTACCCTCTCCTTGCCCCCAGTTGGAAAAACGCCGGGTGATTTGTGGGGAAATAGAGCCAAAATCTAGGTGGGAAGGCGAAAATGAGCCAGTATGGGACAGAGAATGACAGAGATGTGCTCAGTCAGCAGGCAGCAGATCACCAAAACCTGCACCCACTCGGATTTCCGCATCAGCTCGTCAGCATGGAAAGAGCTGGCTGCCGTCATCATTCTGTGCTTGAAACATCCAGAGGTGCTCAAGCAGAGACACCCCAAAGCCTGTCCTTAAAACTTCCTATACCTTAAATACCCTTGCAGTTTGCAGTAGTAAACGAGTGCACATTTTTTACATTAAAGATGGAATGAAAAGGTTTTGAACGCGCTGGATTTCTGCCTGGCTGCAGGACTGGATTGTGTTAGAGAAACTTCACAGAGCTTTAAAAGGGATTGTGTAAGGGCAGCCATGCCCCTCCGAAAAATAAATGTCTCTCCGGCCTGAGTTTTGTTTCCCCATTGTCTCCCTTCAGCAGCCCAGTAATACCAGTGCTTTGCTGTTTTGCTTTGTCCTATTCAGAAGGAAACCCCTTACACAATGAGACCCCTTTGGCACAGGCAGGGCATCAGGGTGTTGAGCTGTGAAGAGCTGTGTCAGTAGTAAGCCCGGTCAGAACCAGCACGGGGTGTTTTTGTCCCCAAAATTTGATTGAAACAGGGGAAAAAAGGAAGGGGAAAAAAGAAAAAAAGAATGTGGGGGGCAGAGGAGTATGTGCAGACCTCTGAAGTATTGAAAACAGTAGGAATGTCCCATTTCCAAGTGCCACTTGCAAGTGCAGCCACATGGATGAGTGAGCGGAGCTGGAAATCCCAGCACGCACTTCCATAGGCAGGCAGATGCCCCCCAGGCTTCCAAAACCCCTGGCCCCAGGGAGCAGAGGATGCTGAGCCCTGCCTGAGCCTCCCACAGCCTTGGACATGCCATCAGGGACAGCATCAGCACACAATGCCCTTTTTCCATCCGTCCTCTTTGAGGATTTGTTTTTGCCACGCAAGGGCTAAATGTGAAGCTTGAATGTCTCCTTAGAGCAGCGATGATTTACCATGTTGGAATAAGTCTGTAAAGTGGCTTTTACAGAGCAGCAGGCCTCCAGCCAAGGGGCCTTTTTTTTTTGTACATACTTCTGAATGGCAGAAATTGGCATTCATCTCTCCAGGCAGGTTTCTGAAATGTATACTGTCCTTTAAATGATTCCTTAATATTTAATATCATGGTAGGATGAAGTCTGATTTTATGGTTAAAAATGTCAATTTTCACAGCTGATTGAACTTATTTAAATGGCAAGCAGTTTACTTGTATCGAAAACCATATAAACAAATCAACTTATTTACTGACATTAAAAGAAGAGGGTACTTTATACTCCAAAACCTTTCAGTTTTTGAAACTGAAAATGAGCTCAGATGATTAAGTTCATTTTGCAGTTTCCCCCCGCAATGGCAGATTGATTGTAGTTTATAAAACAAGCCCATGTATCTGGCAGCAAAAGGAATTGCTTAAGATGCTAAGCCACCCTTTCAAAAGTCCTCTGTAATTAATTATCAGCTGCTTGCAAGTCCATTCTGTTTTTCCTTTTGTTTGTATTACTTTAATGGTGACTATAACATACATATAATGAGAAAAGCTGTGTCTTATAAACACACAAATAAATCTTAAGACTTTAAGCAGGATTAGGCAAGCTAAAAAAAAACAAAACCCACCCTGAAATCCAGATGCGTGGAATCACAGAAATCAGCTTTGTTAATGCATTCCTAACTCTGAAGCCAATTAAAGCATTCATGGACATGAAGGAACCAGAGTGCATACTGGCACAGATTTCCTCTGCCTCTTCATAAAAATAGCTGGAAGATCCAGTCTGATATCTGTGCTCTTAAAAAAAAAAAAAAAAAAGGTATTTTATTTTGATTCGAGAGAAACAGGGAATATAAAGAGATCTGGATGTGGCTAGCAAGTCTCCTGCCTCATTAATTGGTCTAAGGATCTTACCAAAAATTCCAGTGGATGGAGGAGTTTGAAATCTATCCATTAGAGGACAATGCACTATCCATAGTGATGTCAGAGAGCAGCAGCATGAGCTTCAGGAGGGGGCAAAGAGAAGGGCAGAAGTGAAAGGCAAAGAGAAAACCCAAGAGCGAGGGCTTGGGTGGTGCCTGGAAGATGTGCTGGATGATGTGAGCCAAAAGCAAATGCAGATGACCAGAGGGTAATGTGGAGCACCAGACCCCTGAAAACATCTGCCCTAAAGAAGGGCAGCCCAAGACGGGACTTCTTCACAGGACAGTTGTCATCAGCAGCTGGGTGATCCCTCATGCAGTCCCCACAGGCAATGACCAGTGGGAACTCAGGGTTCAACAGATAACTGAGATCAGTCTTTAATATCTAAAAGGCCTTAAAATTTTGAGCTTGTGAGATGAACCACTCTGAAAGCCGAAAACAGTGAAAAAAGTTCTTCTCTACCAAAGTGTTCCTAGGGACTTGGTGTTTTTAAGGAGTTTGTTTGCCTTCCAGTTCTTGCCCCCAGGGCAGCTACTGAATTTGCTGTCTGAGGCAACCGCTAAGGCTTCCCTTGAGGACATAGATTCCCCATCACCTTCCCACAGTGCTGATGGATCTGCATCTTTGGAGACTTTCCTGGGAACAGCCCCAACATGAGGAAACCAATCCAACCTGCAACGTCTGGAAATGCCCCTCATCACCCATCCCAGGCTAGACACAGGTTCACAGCCTGGCTGAAACCCCTTCCAGGAGACATGGGCGCTGTCCCCCCCGCCCCCAGCTAGAATTTGCAGGGCTGCTCTCAGCAGGCAGCTGGGATGTGGCCCCCCTTTCTTTTCAGAAGAAGAGTGCTTGCCCGTGTGGATGCCAGCATGGCCGTGCCAGTTGGCAGGAAGATGGGAGGATGGATGGCAGCCTGCTGTGGTCGCTGGTCCAGGCATAGCCTCCGGAAGCACCGGCTGGGAGCTAAGGAGCAGCACTGTGAGCCTTGCTCACCAACCACCTTTTTATTGCAGAGAGCTTTGAATGATGGGGCAGAAATTGTTCAGTGAAGAGAGAGTGAAGAAGGCACTTGGATATCACTGAGACGGCTGCTTTCAAGAGAAGAGTAATTTGTCTAATACACAATCTGTCACCCTCCATTCGTGCTGGAAAAGTGAGGAGCTGCTGGAAGCTAACCACACATATGGTGACATTGCTCCATCATTAGCTTGGGTAGGAGACAAACCTCCCCGCATGGCTTTGGCATGCTGCACTGCAAACACTTATCTCTTGGGCTCGTGTTAAAGACTGGCCAAGATGGACCCTTCTTTCCACCTGCTTTCCCTCACAGGCTGTGTTGTCACCACACAGCCTCCATCAGGAAATAAATGTTTCTCCTAACTCCAAGCAACTTGTCCCTGGAAAAGTTAGCTGGTTACACTGGGGAGCTCTGTGCCATATATTCAATGAAACAAAACCCAATATATACACATACACATAAATCAGCAATTTTGGCTCCTGGTGTAACTCGTCCCTGCATCAAAACACACCTCTGGAAGTGGCGTCTTCTGTGATATTTAAAGTGTGCAGAAATTGCCTGCTGGGTGGGTGTGGATGTTGCCTCTGGTTCTTCCTTCACTGCAGTGTTTTCCTAATAAGTGTCTCCAAAAGGAGCTCTTCCCACTTACTGGGATTTCCTCAGGCTTCATTTTGAAGGACCAAGGAGGGCAAGGAGTATTTATTGCACTAATAATAATAATTAAATAACCACTAATTCAATTACCGTGTCTAATAATGATGATAACTGCCTGCAAATTGTTCTTTCAGGGCTCTCCCTACAGCAACAGAAATTTTATGGTGGCTCTTCCAAAGACGCCTGAGGAGTACTGCATAAATATTAATGGGAAGGGGGGGGTCTAGGTCTTCCTGACAGCATTGAAATACTCAACCCCACTGGACAGAGGCTCGTGCACAGCAGTTTTGAGGTGGTGTAGCCCTAACATCGGCAGAATTATTTCAGATTTACACCACGGCAGCTGGGAGCAGAGTCAGGCTCTGATCATTTAGCAGAGCTTATAAAACAGCGACACATCCACCTGACCTCCCGCGAGCCGCGACACCTCCACGTCAATATTTATTTCCAGCCCTTCTCACTTTCCCCTGGCATTCAGACGTACGGCCAGCCTTCGCTAAACATTTTATTTATATTGCGTGTGGCTGAAACAAGTTTATGTTGGGTGAGGGATGGTGGTGTGTTGGAACACACGCCGTCCACAAGGGCCTTCTGTGCGCAGCGGCGGGCACTGGCTCCGCTCCCCCCCGGCAGCTGCCGTCCCAGGTGTGCACAAACACCCTCACACAGCGCTCCGGTCGTGTTCATCTGCCAAAGACAGCAGCAAAGCTTTAAAAAGGCTGTAGGATGCAGACCCTAAAGAGAAACCCCCCAAAATAGGATGTTTCACGAGGGCTAGCTGGCTCCCATGTCCTTTTGCAACCAGCAGGTTTTGCTTCTGACTTGGACTTGGTGCGAGGGTATGAAACCCCTTTGGAAGCAAAATAAACTTCAGGACAAAATGAATGATGTTTTCTTGGAATAAAGGACTGGGCACAATGAAGTAAAATAACATAATCTTTCCATGCCACCAGGCTTTCCCCAGCCTTGCTCCTTTTCCAAACCCCAGGACAGCAGGCTGCCTTGCTGTTTGCCCGGGAAAACCAGCTCTCAGGTCGTTATTCTGATGCACAAACACGCTGCCAAGTCTATGGAGGTGGCTCGGCTGCCTAGATCATGGATGAAATTTTATTCCAATAACGCTGGGGCGGGTTTCTCTTTATGCTAATCCCCCGTGCTTCAGGGTGTCACGGTGCAGGGGAAGCACAAAATCATGCTTTATGAGTGTGATCTGTCTGCAGACTCAGTATCACTTCCCTCCCAATCTTACCTGCCACAGTCAGCCAGAGATCATAAATACACCCCTAATGCCACGATTAGCATACGCTCTTGAAAGAAAATTGTGCTTGTAGCAAGAGTCCCCGAGGGCCAATATCAACAGAGAGACATTACAGAGAGAAACTGGAGATCAGGGCTGAGCTTTCAAGTCCGTGCTCCCTTGCTAGGCAATGCTCTCTGCAGAGATTATTCCTGCTTTTATCAGGAACAGACTTTGCAAAAGGACTGCACATGGTGACTCTGCTTTGACTTATGGTTAGACCATCTTTTTGGTGGGGCAATAATCAATGCCAGGCTTTCAGCTCCACGCTTCACTAAATCTGGCTGAATAATTATAAAAAACCCCAAACCAACCGCCCTATTATTTAGCTTAATTTTCTTGCTCTTTTCCATAGGTTTTATAAGCTGCTCCTGGCAAAGGGAGCCAACTCTCCTGCTAGCTCTGACAAGACAGATTGACAGGGTCCCTGCATAACGCAGAAGGAGAGATGAAGGAGAGGAGAAAGCAAAGGAACAAGAAGAACAAGACCTGGTCTTTGGTTTGGGTGTTTGTCATCTCAAAGCGAGGTCCCATCTTGCACACCTTTTTTTCTAGGAGTAGAGATAGGTACCTGCTTAGGGGTTTGCAGCTGGGGTACAGAGCACTGCAAACCCTCCCCAGCAGCCTTGGAGGAGTGTGGGTTTGTCTACTGCCTGCTCTAACAAGCCTTTGATCTTCCTGAGGCTTCTAATGGGATCCGATTGCAACCGTAATCATAAATAAGTGAAAAATATAAAATAGGTAACAAAAGACGCATAAATGTGCTGCCACTTGAAGGTTTCAAATTCCTCCCTTACTCAGCGTGGTGCGCTGAAATAAATGGAAACAGCAGACCTGCAGAGGAGGAATAGTGACATTTTGTGGCCCCTGATTTGTGATGCAATGGGGACGCTGGGGGGCGGTGGGGACAAATTTTCACTTTATATTCTGCTCAAATGAGACAAAGATTACAGTTAGGAGTCAAGTACTATCAAATTATTTATTGAATTCTGTTGGGGTGGAGAGGGTATTTGCTCTTTTTTCCAGAAAAAAATATTGATTTTAAGGATGGCTTTGATATCAATTAGGCTCAACATGAGAGACAGGCAGTCACTTTGTATAGGGAATTTAATTAAAAGCTCTGTACTTAGTCAGAAGAGTGTTCTAAGGATAAAATTGTTTTCCCGCTTTGGGTCAATTTTCTGTTATGTTTGTATAATGCAATTAAAGAAGGACCCATGCCAAGCAATACTCATGCCTGGTATAAAACTGCCCATACATAATGACTGACTTCTTGGACTTCCAGTCCACAATAGATTAATGAGTGTTAGCTGCATTTAGATGTGGTTATCTCTTGTTTTATTGCTACGAGAACACATTCTTACAGGTGCACACCTCTTACAAGGCCCTCCAAGGACTGCTTAGGCACAAGCAAGGAAATTGTGAGAAGGGCGAAATTCTACAAAGCCCTTTTCTTTTCAAAAATTAGAAGTAAAAACTGACTTGATCTGAAACAGTTGAAGTTCATAAATAGTTACTAATAAGGGGTTCATCTCAGAGCTTGTAAGATTAATATTTAATATAAGGGCACATAAATGGGCAGATTTTTGGACAAAGAGCTATAAGGGGCATAAATCTAATACCTGCTTGTTGTCCTGGAGCTGAATCACTGACACTGGGTACATGAAGGTCTTGCACAGAGCTGGTTTCCAGCCCAAGACTTCCCATCACTTCAGCGGGTTTTGGAGCATCAGTTGTCTGGTTTTCCCTGCAACAGAGCTCAGGAAGATCACAGCAACCAACTGGCAAAAGGCTGAACCAGATTTGGCCTCGGAGGATCCTGAGGGCTGCAAGTGCTGCAGTCCTGTGACTTCTCTGCAGACTCCTCTTGGCTCTCTGGGTGTGAATGAGTGGATTGTTCCCATGACTTTCTTAAATGGATTTAAGACTGGGGCCGTGGGTATAAAATCACAGAATGGTTTGGGTTGGAGGGGACCTTAGAAATCATCATGTTCCAACCCCCCCTGCCATAGGCAGGGACCACTTCCACTATCCCAGGTTGCTCCAAGCCCTGTCCAGCCTGGCCTTGAACACTCCCAGGGACTGCACATCATCTCTGGGAAACCTGTTCCATTGCCTCACCACCCTCACAGGGAAGAGTTTCTTCCTAATATCTAACCTAAACCTACCCTCTTTTAGTTTAAAGCCATTCCCCATTGTCCCATCACTCCATGCCCTTGTCCAAAGTCCCTCTCCAGCCCTCTCATACCCCCTTTAGGCACTGGAAGGGGTTCCAAGGTCTCCCCAGAGCCTTCTCTTCTCCAGGATGAACAATCCCAATTTTCTCAACCTATCTCTATAGGAGAAGTGAATACCCAGCCCCCTGATAATCTTTGTGGATTCCTCTGGATTAGTTCCAACAGGTCCACATCTTTCTTGTGTTGAGGGCTCTAGAGCTGGACACAGCACTGCAGGTGAGGTCCCACGAGAGTGGAGCAGAGGAGGAGAATCACCTCCCTTGACCTGCTGGCCACCCTTCTTTGAGGATAAGGTTGGATTTCTGGGCTGCAAGCACATGTTGCCTTGATTCTGAATTTATATGATTTTATATATGTATGTGTATATATATATATGTACAGGATTCTGATTCCCCATCTATATATATGATTCTGAATAGTTTTGAATACAGCTAGTTTCCATTTTGCATATGATATTCTTTTCCTAAAAACTATTTCCATCTCCTCTATTTTAACTCCTAATTAGAGACATGACAAATAAGACTTAGGCCTGGACAGGTGGGAAAGGGTGTCTGAAGCCCTTCTGATTTTCTCGGAAAGTCACAGCCAATCACTTTCTGTTTGTTGGATACACAGCAACTCCAGGCTGTGTCTGATGCAGGATAAGGCAGGATACCCAGGAAAACTCAGCTCTGCTCTGGGTCTGCTCCCAGTGAAGCTGGCGGGAGACCCTTCATCTCAGCAAAGTCAGAGCAACAGTGCAGGGTAACTGAGAATCCCAGCCACAACTCTGGAGGAAAAGTGCAAAGACAAACACACACAGGAAAGAAGCCAAAAGAAACTGGCATTGTGGAGGATGATTCCTGCCTTATACACTGCAGTGGTGGGTACTAGGGAAAATAAACACGTAAGACAGTTATGTAAACAGAGAGGAGAATCACAGACAGACACAGGAGTACACAGGGCTGATGCCAAACCTGCTGAAGTCAATGAAAACCCAAAAATGGATGTACCAGATAACTTCAGAACAGGTTTAGGTAACGGAAGGCATAATGAGAAGACCCTGCTTGAAGCCAGTCTGTCAACAGAGAGCTGCTTGGCCGACTCAAGCAGACACTGAGCCTCTCAGAACAATGCACAAACACCTCTTTTATCCGCTCGTGCTCTGCCACAGCACGTGCAGTCCTCACATGTCCTCCTGGAGAGGCAGAAAGCCCACACGAGCCTCCTGCAGCACTGAAACCCTCCCCACATGGCTTGCAGCATCCTCTGCAGATCCTCCGTGCTGGAGAGGGTTTTGCTCAGACGGAGTTTGTTACGCATGATAAAGCTGGTGTATATTTGCTCTGATGCAATTATCGTTGTACAGCAAGAGGCTGCAAATCACTCAGAAGCCTGGCTTCCCGGTGGTGCCTGGGATTTTGGGGACAGGTAGGCAATGAAACACCTTGGGGGATGTTCGTTCCTATCTCTTGCCTTCCCCTCCATCTCTGTCAGGAATTTTCAGCCTGTGCTCCCTCGCTGCTACAGCAGCAACAAGTTTCAGGACCCTTTGCACCCATCAAGGAACGTATGGAGGCTGTGACCCCACGCGAGGCCCCATGTTCCAAGTGATTTCTCACTTGAATGCCATATGGATATGCCAGCACATGCAGCCTTTTTTTTTTCTCTTCCCCTCCAATTTCCATCTGCTAAGAAGGAGCCAGAGTGTAGAGCTTTGCAAGCAGTAGATGAAAATGCTAAAAAACTGAAAAATACCCACAGTGTTGTTCAGGGGACATAAAAATAATGTTGTTTGCTGGATCTGATTTTTCTGTTGTACACAAGGAAAATGTCTTTCCTTCTCTCCTTGTACCCTGTTCTGCAAATCCTTCAGTCTAGCAGAAGCAGTTGCCTCAGGGATGCTCCCAGACACACACAATTCCTTTGATTTTAGTGGGGCCCTTCCAAACTTGGCCCTTTTGAGAGCTGAAATGTTGTTTCACTGGCTTCCACTCATTTCCCCGGAACCAAGATCCAGCCTGTTGTTCTGGCTACACAGAATAACATCAACCTCTCAGTTATTAATGTTCTGATATTGCTTTTGGGTCCTATAATCATTATTTGCTTGAGTAATTTCACAAAAAATGTGGACAACTTGACATCAGAATTATTATGCTTTCCCACCATAACGTGGATCCTGAAGCAAACTTAGGCCATGGATTGATGACACACCACTTCTGGCTTTGGGGTCAAAGTCTTGGATCTAAAAAAACATGTGGCATAGAGAATTGCTTTGGTAGGGGCTTACCAGTTGTTCAGAACTATTCAGAGATTCACCTCATATCAGGAATTGCTCTGCCAGATCAAGTGGTTAGTCTTCCCACAATTATCTTGTCCCATTCCTGCAAGTTCATGGAACAACTTACGTGGTTGCCCAGACTCAGGTCTGTAGAGGTGTCTGATCTGGCCTTGCAGAGACCTGACACTACAAATCATGGAAGGGTGATTTTAAATTTGTAGCAGCAGAGTTCCCCTTCACAAGACACCCTTCCAGCATGTTAAGTTTCAAATATTTTGTAAAAGCAGAGGTGTGGGAGCAGGGGCAGCGCCTGAAGGCATTTGCAGCCATGTGCACTTAACCAACCTTAGAAATGAAGGAAAGATGAGCAGATTTCTAATGACAGGCAATATGTTGGGTGATAAAAGTGTGAGATGATCCACTGCCACTCAGACTGCACTAAGGAGAGATGCCCATTACTCCCCAGACAGAGGAGACTCATTAACCTAACCATCGTATGCAGGTAGGACAGCAAAGGAGGTTGCACAAGACAAAACAGACAGGCACAGAAGCCTTCCCTCCTGGAACAAAGTCCAGCAGTACAAATGGAGCGTTGTGTACATGCTGGCAATGCATTTTAGCTGTGCCCTCTAATCAGAGGTCTGGTTAAAGAGAAAACATCTCACTACCAGCAATCTTGGGAGCTAGGAATTCCCCATGATGGCCATTGAGTGTTATGGGTTCACACTAACTGGGATATTACCACTGTGGGAAGCAGCACCAACAGCCTCATCAGCCACTGGGACCTGCCCTTCCCTTCCCACTCCTCACTGCTGAGCTCAGCTTCAACCCAGATGCAGAGAAATGTCCTCTTACAAACCCAGTCCCCATCCCACTGATGGGAGAACACATCCTTTTTGCTATTTAATTCCTCCACACACACAACTCCACACAACTCACCCTCTCAACATGGGACATCCCACACTGAGGGACAGCCTTGCTGACACACAGGAGCTCACAGTGCCCAGGCTGCACCTCTGCATCCATTTCCCCCAACACTCAGACCCTTTCTGCTCCCTGAACCTGTAGCAGCAAGAACAGCATTACCCTCCTTGGAATAACTGGGGAGCCAACACTGAAAAGAAAGCCCTGTCATGCTGTTTCAAAAAACACATTTCTCCCATGCCAGCCTGTGTATTTTGTTCCCTCTTTCTGCTACCCAGTAAGGAATCCTGCAGAGACAACGATGGTCCCTGTGTCTTCGAGTAGTGCAGCTCCTGCTGGCAGCAGTGCTGCATCCAGCATCCAGCAGAGCATCCTTCCTGCGCCCTGTACCCACCACCCATAGAGGCTCAGCCCCCCAGCTCTGCTGCCACCCCCCTCGGGGTCACACCAGCACCTCATCCCGACACGAAGCTCTGTGCTCCTCATATGGCTGCGCAGTTTCTTTGTCCTCCAAGCCGGCAAGGATCGTGTTGGGAAACAACAGCAGGCCCTCTCCAAGCCCACGCAAGTCAATGGGAGTTCTCCCATTAAATTAGGTCCCCAAGGCATATGCCTCAATGGCCAATAACCTTTTAAATGAATTACTTTCCTGTGCTGGTTTCAGGAGGCCCAGCTAGTGCAGTTATTTCAAAAGACACTGCTACAGGCATGATCTTAACATTTAATTACATAACATTTTAATAAGTGCTCGAGAGCATTTGAATATGTCTCCCACCCTTTCTGATCCTGCCAGGTTTGTTTCTCCAAAAAAAAAAATTGAGCAAACAGTGCAAACTAGGGTCTAGTTGTTTCCAGCTACTAAGATCTCCTTAAATTTCCCCAATGAGTACAGACTCTCTGCAATAGACAGATCCTCATTCATTTTGGGACGAAACTGGGACGGAGAGAGTGGGGGAGAAGAAAAGACAGAGAGGGAAAAAAAGAGAGGCTTATGTTTCAAAGATCACTACAGGCCAAATATTCTCAGGCACCCCAGCTTTTACACAGAAATCCTTAACAGTATAAAAATGGAAACACTTCAAAGATAAAATAAATAATTTAATAATAGTCTGCTTCTCCAAAGGGTTTTGAACAAGTTTTAGATTTGCCAGTGAATGTTTCCCTTAGGCTGTAGGCCAGTGGAAAAAAAAAGGCACAGTGTGCCTCTTCTTTCGTAAAATGTACTTTGTGCTATTTTATTTCTTGATAAGATTCAGAAACAATTCTTTCCCCTCTCACCCTGCCTCTACAGAAGAAAAAAAAAAAGTTGTTTTTTCTTTTTTTAAGGAAAGCCAAGGATTGTACAGATGCAAATGATTCCTTACATACAACACACTCTAAAATAATTGTTGAAATAGATCCAAACCCATCCAGACTGCATATTTTCCTTTCTGCTTGTTTCACTTACTATCACCCACTGAGAAGCACCTCAGATTCTTCAGCCAGATGTGTTTAAAGGGAGTTCATTTGAATATCCCAAGAGCAGAGCCTTTTGTGTAATTAAGAGAGTATTTATAAGCAAGACTCTACAGTATTTATAGGCTTGTAAGGAAAATGCACAAGAGTAAACTGTGGCATTAGTGGTCGTAACATACTTGATAGGTCAAAGAGGCTGCTATTCCAGTAAAAAAAACCATTTATTTGGCAATCACATGCACAGTAGGAAGGACTGAGCTGCACTAGTGTCCTCTTCAGACTACTACACTGCTTGGCCTCTACATTCTGCATTGTTTCATCTCAGTTTAAACACCATTTCTTGCAATTATTTACAAGGTAAAAAAGATGAGAGGCTGCCTTAGTTTTTTGTGGCTGGATGTTGTCTTTTTCTTGTCTCCACTGACAAGACTTGCCTTTAGGAATCACAGAACCCTGTATCAAAGTACGGAGCAAGGAGAGTTGCCCTCGGTACAGTAGGATCAGGTTAGGTTATACTTGAAATATCTGAATATACAGAAGTCCCTGGAACCTTGTGGTGTGCACCCAGGAGCGCTGAAAAGACCTGGCCAAATGTCACTCTAAGTTATTTTTGGAAGGTCATGGCAACTGGGAGTGGTTCCTGAGCACTGGAAGAAAGCAAATGCCACTAAGGTCTTCAATACAGTCCAGTCAGCCCTGCCTTGATCCTTGGCATGATGATGGAGCAAATCATCGTGGAAGCCTTTTCCAAACACATAAAGAGCAAGGGGATAAATATCTAATGTGGGGCGTAAAGAAAATGGAACCAGATTCTTCTCAGTGCTGTCCAGGGACAGGAGAAAAGGCAATGGGCATAAATTGAAATATGTACAATTCCATTTAAATGAAATAAAAACTTTTGTACAGTGAGGGTGGTCAAGCACTGAAACAGGTTGTCAGAGACTGTGTGGTATCATTTGGAGACACTAAAATCTCAGCTGGAATAGGCCCTGGCCAATGTGCCCCAGTGGCCCTGTGCTGGGTGGGGTACACTGTCCCTGTCCTTTGCAGAGCACATCCCCACCACACCGAGTGCAGGGAGCTCTCTCACCAGAACCGGACCAGCTGCTTCTGTGGTTTTGGGCGTTACAGGCTGTGGTGCAGACTCTAACAATGATGATCATAAAACCAGTCCTTTCCAATGATTTCACCACCTCTTTATTTTATTCTGTGGTTTTCCCATGTTATCTGAGCACAGATGCCTGTGATTTCTTTTCCTGATCCATTGCTCTCTCTGCATTAACCTCTTCCTACCCAGTAGCTTTCCTTTACCAAGGTGTGCTTAGATACATGTGGGAAGTAAAAATTTTAAGCCACATTATTCTGTATATACCCACATTCAAGGGCAATAATGAGGTCCATACTTTGGCCAAAAGAGAGGAGACCAGAGGAAGAGAAGTGATGAACAGTGAACAAAAGGTCAGGCATCCCCCTTCCACCATAACCCTTTCTTCACTTTTCCACAGGCTGCAGCTTTACATTCACCACTATGCAGATTGCCTTTGAACAAGGTTTTTGCAAATGGGATGTTGACCACCACACATAGGATCTGACTCCTTAATCATGGATGCTGACACAGGGCAGGAGGATCTTCCTGCAGATATCCAGTCCCTCAGCGATGAAGGTACCAGAGCAGGAGACTCACAGGCTTCATAATGGCAGATTTGGGAAGGAAGAGGTTGTATTATGGCAAAAGGAAATTAGAAGGCTGGACTAAGAATTTGGGTAATGGCTTGACCCTCTTGAACTAGCACAAATCAAGGACTATTCTGTTGCCATCCAGTGAGTTATATGGCCATAAAACTGGTACAAGTGGAGAAACAAGCTCTACATCTTCCTGACACTGTGTCAGTAAAAAACATCTTGACTTATTTTGTCTGTGTCACCCTGATATTTACCACCATAACTGCTTCCTCTGACTTATTTTATTACTGGTTCACTTTAAGCTGTTCTATATAGATACACAATATTACCTTTAATGTGCAAGATCATCCCTCGGTCAACACATCATTCACTGGTGAGATGACATTCGGGCAAAATGGGGAATTTTCACTTCTCCCTTTCCTGTCTCTTGCTTCCTACCAAGCATGGGATATACATGGACATAACATACTAGGCCCGATCCTTATCCTGGTTGCAGCCTTGGCATTGATCTGGATTTACACAGATGTAGCAGAACAGAACTGAGCTTGCTGTCTGTCTCTTTTTCATGCACACACATCACGATTCGAGATTTTGTTCTGACTTCAAAGCAAATGCGGGATGTAGATTAATATGCTCTACCTCAAAGGAAGTTGTCACCAGGCACACAAAGTGCTTCTTCTTTTATGATAACTCATAATTTATCAAAGAAAATCAAATCAATTTGTTGGTAAAAGAAACATGTTTTTCATGAATTTAGACCACGGCGAAGGTTTCGATGACAAAGCAAGAGAAGGCTGAATTAATCAGACTTGGCATCTAACGCTCAGTGGGGAAGAGCACAAAGCTCAGCTGGAACATTTATTCTCCTGGGATCTCAGTCCCCAGATGGCAGCTTTGTCCCCTGGTGTCACTTGCCCTCTCCTCCCATATCCCTGCTGCTCTTTGCCCTCTGAAGATCAATAACTGCATGGGGTGGATGTAAAGCTCGAGTACATCCTGGTGCAAAAGACTGCTCGGGGTACAGGTCACTGGAGATGGAGCCAGGAGCTGATGCATGCAGAGCAGCCAATGTCCCTGTGCTTCCAGGGTAGTGTCTCTTGCCACAGGCACAAAAATGAAGGCCGATTTCGTAACATACCCAGAAGTTGTCCCTCAAAGCTGGGCAGAGTTTTTCTCTCACTTTCCAGTGTTTCAGATTCAGGGTTTCCATCAGTGACCTCTCTATTTAGTTCAGAATCAAGGAACTTTCTGCAAACACAAAACAAACAAAAAAGCTGGAAGAAGAATAGGACAGATGACACCATCAAATGAAAGGAAGAGCAGAGCAGCATCCTACAGCTTAAATAGAAAGGTGATAGCTAAAATAGTCACGTCTAGTACACATCCAATCCCAGGGCTGGATCCCAAGGGACATAGTGTGCAGACAGACAATACAAAGATTGTTATGAACAAGGATTACTTCACCACCTCCTGCAGCCACTTCAGAAGGGAGTTAAAGGTAAGACTTGAAAAGTGCCTGGAAAAATTGTAGCACGTCTGAGGGCAAAAAGTGTTATATTTATAAACCAACAGAACTGAAAGCGCCGGGGCTGGAAGAAAGATATTGAGTCCCAGTCCCAGGGTAGGTTCAGGTAGAGCTTAACTATTCCTGACGTCTTTTAACCTGTTTTTTTTAACCTCTAAGCTCTCCAGCAATGAAGTTGCTACATCTTCCCCAGGACAGATCCAAACAGGGATTGCCAGGAGGCAGCAGGGAGCAGACCCACCTGTTTTGTTGCAGAAGAAGGGTTTAACTACGCACAAGAAAGCTGGGCTGGGCTACCTGTGCTCAGGGCCCCAGACCATTTCATTTACTAGCACAGGTATAGCCTTCTTCTAATAAAGCCTTTTTATATTTCCAAGCAACGTTCTCACCTTTTTAGCAATGTTTTTTTGTAGTTCTAATGGATCTTTCTCTGGCTTGGAGGACCAGAGCTGCACACTGTACAAAAGATATGGTCACACCTTTAGCTCAGCATGCAATTTTTAGAAAGGTTTCATTTTTCTGTTGAGACCACCCAATAAGTAGTTGGCAACACTGGGCAGTATTGCTGGAGTCTTGATAAGCTTAAATTTAAAAAATGCACACATTCTTGGGATCTCTATAATTGAAAGAGTCTGGTTACAGCAATCTAAGAGAAGAAAGGATGATTTTCCCTGCTGGCATGGTTTTATGTAATTGTATTATTACTTGCTCCTTTTTGAAACTAAGTCAAATGAAATGTGCCCTCTCATGATGCATTTTTAACATGCTGATATAATTCCTTAAGTACAATATTCATGGCACCAAAGCGCTCTTCAGTATTAATTACTGTGACAGTGACACAGACTTTTTTTGTCAAATGCCTTTGCAGCTTAGCTGGTCAAGGCTCCTTTTCATCATTCATACTCTGCTTTCTCCACAGTAACTCCTGCTAAGCTTGTGATGCAGACTGAACTTAGCAGATGGGCCAGGTTACATCATGGAAGAGCAGAAATACAAAACTCCTAAGCTCCAAAGCCTGCTCTGGAGACAGACACGATGTAAGATCCTTGTCAGGGTGAGCATAAACCACATCCTCTTAAATTTGTTCTTATTAATAAGAAGTAACAAGACCAGCTGTAATTTATATGCTCTGGTTGGTCATGATTTTCTTTGTACAAGCAGCCAACATATGCTTTCAGTCTAACATCACCTAGTTCAAAGAAGACAATAAAAAAGGACAAATGTCAAAGGACCATGAACATCAGCTCAGCAAGTGTGTCTTGTCTGTAACAGGCAGTGGCTGTGCCAAGGTTTCAATGACAGCCTCTTGCCACAGAGGCAGCAATCTGGAGCTGCAGAGGAGTGGTGTGTGGAAGACAAGATGCTGTCATTTCGGCCAGAGCCTGGAGCAGTTTCTCTCCCCTTCCATGATGATAATCACTACTGTGCAGTTCTTAAACTTCAGGCAGTAGTAATAAGGCCAAGATCAGTTTTGTGCCAAGATCAGTTTTGTTTGTTTTTAAATGGGAGTTCAAGTCTCCTCACTATTTTCCTTCTGCAAGATCAAGCCTGCTGATTATCTTTCACTTGTCTGGGCTT
Source organism: Ifrita kowaldi (assembly GCA_013398055.1). Classification (NCBI taxonomy): domain Eukaryota; kingdom Metazoa; phylum Chordata; class Aves; order Passeriformes; family Cinclosomatidae; genus Ifrita; species Ifrita kowaldi. The sequence continues at coordinate 664,667 of VZRS01001578.1, read as the reverse complement.
GGGACTCCAGCCATTCACTTTTTGGTTCCCCAGTGCAAGTTTCTAGTCTGTGATTATTTGTGGCAAGTTTTCCTTCAAAAACATCCACATTTACACATAGTAATAATGTTTGTATTCTTCTACCTCCTCTCTGGGCTTCATTTCAATGCCCAAGTGTTGCTTAAAGCAACAAACAACATGCAGATATGTCAAAAAATCTTGGATGTTTTGTTCTCCTCCTTTCTCTTCTGTGCTGGTGTTGATTTGCCTTGTGAAAATATTCGCCTCCTGATTTTGTCTTTCAACATGTTTAGCAGTGTCTTCCAAATTGCCCTGTGTGAAGGTGAAAGGCATAATCTCTGTCTTATTAAAGCTCAGATCTCTCAGAGGGGTCTCTTTCCCTCAGCTGAACTAGTTGATGCTTTTAGAGGCAGGCAGTACCCTGGGGCATAGCAGCGAGGAGAGAGTGAAATTTCAGCACTGATGTATCTAAGAAGTAAGTAAACAAAGCAGTGCCCAAATAACATGTCAGAACTCCATTTTCTTGGGTTTATCGTTGGCTGGACCACTGCAAAGCACTTCTAATTCTGCAGTATAAATGCCAGGAAGTTCAGGAATAGTTCCCAAGCATTTCCAATGATGCCAGGGCCATCAATGTGAACAGAGTTTCAGGGAAAATTCTGGGTGTTGCATATGCCCACCATGTCAGGCTCAGACATTCCACTGAACTAATCCTTCTGAATGTAGTCAGTCATGCCAAAATGCTTTCCAGACAGAGATGAAGAATCAGGAGAAAAATTTTAAATAAAAGCTGTAGCATGCTAATCTACTGCTCTTCAATCTACACCCCTTTTTATATACACCCACTTTAAAATTTTTGTTCCTAAAATGCTTCGAAGTTACGAGAAGCTCCTGTCAACTGCACAATCTGATTCTGTATAATAAATATTAAAAGAAAAAAAGCAAACCAGAGTAAAAATATCAACTTTGTTTACAGAGATGGCCCTTACACACCTCTTACACCCCGTGTTCCTTATACCCCTTTGTGCCGTCCACCTTCTCCTCAAGAAGACAAAGTAAGGAAGCACGTCTGTGACCCAGACTGTAAAAGTCAAAACCACCAAACAGCTTTTAAGCAGTGCACTCCTTTTTCCAATCTTGAATGCAAGAAGGTCATTTGCAGTCCTCGGGGTTCTGAGATTATTTATGAAGCAACAGCCACTACACTCATTGTACCTCCTGCTCTCAATGGGACTCATCGTTCAGAGCTGTTGAGCAGTTGGGAACAATTACAGAGGATAAACTGAATGAAATATGTGATGCTGTGAATGTGTCAAGATTTCAACCAGTGGAATTTACATACATGAATAAATATCGAATACTGTTTAGTAATGGCACTCCTGCATAGCCTCTGCACTGAGCACCCTGCAACGTAAAAATAATGGCTACCTTTATTATCAGTTACCAGCCCTAACAGCAAGCAAGAAGCAGCTTCAAATCTACTCAAGACAAAGAGGGAATTAGGAGATGTAACTCCATTAGCTTGTGCAAAGAGTAAAAGCTCCCTCTTAGCCTCTTTTTTCAGCAGGGAGAGTAAGTGGACTGTAGTTTTCTCTTTGCCTAAATTTAGACTATGACGAACAGAAACATAAGCATGTTGTGGATTAAGATAAATTCTCCCAAGATGTTGTTGTAGAAGTATTAGGACCAAAAAAAAAAGGGATTCTAAAAGTCAACTGAGCAAAGCCGTTATTCACAGAAGAGGAGCGATCTCCAGACACACAGTGCTTTCACAATCCTGGCTGGGGCCTCAGTGTTCAGGGAGGCTCATTTCCACCATGACTCAAGCCCCAAATAACTCTTTTGCTCAGCCAAGCACTTCCTTGGCTTGCTGAACCTGGCTAAGTGTCCATCGTGTATGAATGCAACATCTGAACCAGAATCACCCAGATGTGTGCCAGGAAAGGCACCCGAACTTTCCTTTCCCCAAAAGGCACGTGGTTTGTAAGATGGAAAGCCTCGTGGGGTTTCAAAAACTCATAGCTTTTCAAAGGGTAGAATTTTGCCTACAGCTCCTCATCCAAACTCAAGTGGCAATGGGTTGCTTTTCAATTCAGGCTCGGTCACGGACACAAATTTCCCTAACTCCTTCCATCACAAAGAGGGAAGGAGATGTGTAACACAGTATGAATGTGTTCAGTGTCCCAGGCCAGAGTGCTTCCCAGCATTGTAAGCTTAGCAATAAGGGAAATAAGAGTAATATGTAGAAGAAAAGGACAAAAATGAGTCAGATTTTATGATAAAGATCACATGATCCCACTTCAGGGCAGTGCTGCTGTCCAGGGTGAGCTGGAGAACATTCCTGATATAAAAGCAGCCAGACAGTAGTGGCCAAGAAATTACTTAAGTAAAATGCCCAGTGGGCTGAAAGTGGCTTGAAACCAGTTTCTAAAAGAGGTGTGGCCCTTTAAAAGGCAGAGAAATGCATTTGCTGTTTCTGAGTTCTTGGATAGCTCTTTACCATTTCGGAGGGAACTTTAGCCCAAGTGTAAAGTTAAACACTTGTGTACAAGTTGTCCTAAATGCAGAGCTGTGGATTTGGTCCAAGGCTCTGCCCTGTGCCTCCTGCACAAAAAGTCCTAATTCATGCATCCAACTGGGGATTTAGAGCGCTCTGGGGAAAATGAGTCTGCACTTCTCCCATCCCATCCATCCCTGCTCCTTTACTTACTGCAGGTTCCTCAGTGCAAGGTTTGTTTCCTATGATGAGCCTTAGCTTTTGCAGGAGCTCTTTGCCCATGAGCCTTTTCCATTCCTGAGGACAGGAAGGTAAGATGGGTGGATGGAAACATTTGTTCTTTCCTGCTTTTCCTCCCTTTCACATCACAATGCCAGTCATAAGGCTCTGAAAGCCACATTATGTTCTCTTAATCATCTCTTGCTAAGTCATTAATTCATCAATTGCTATTGTTTGGTCCTGCTATTAAATGCAATTAATAGCATTCAATAGCAGGACCAAACTAAAAATTAATAGCGGCACAGTTGGGTTCTCCTCCCTGCTGGTGTTTACAGACCTCTGAGGAGCACACCAGCACCAGCCTCTGGGCTGCACCAACCTCTGCCGAGGTGTTTCTGCCCTGGCAGCAGCTCTTGTGAGACAATAAATGGAAGGATTACAGGTTTTTCAGCCACAGATTGGAGTTTACTGCAAAACTCCCTCAAAAGCTGACATGATATCTCCTGGCCTGTGAATGGTAAGGTGAAAAACACCCACATTGCTGCTTTGTCCATCAGATGTGCCACCTGCAGGTTTAAATATGGAAGTATTGGTTTGTTTTACCCCACCTTATATTTAAAGAGGATATCCTCATCAAACCTCTAAACAACAATTTTCCTATGAGCCATGTTACCTCTCTGGTTAAAAAAAGTATCTTTTGTCCTTTTTCTCCCCCAAATGAGCATGGAGGTTAAGGAGTTTGTCTTCTGTTTCTGCTGGTAGCTATAATGCATAGATACATATACTTTATAGATGCATACATGTACTTTGCTGGGTGACCTTCAGCTTCAGCAGGATGGACATGACCTGATTTTTGTGCCAGAGTTGCACGATGGATCAGCAAGAGCTGATGAGGGTCAGAACATTTTTGAATCCCCCCACTTTGACAAAACCAGGGGCATCAGGAAAAGCATTTATTTGACTCCTGGGCTGGGAATATGAACAAGTCCCAGGTAATTATTCAAGTTTCTAAAGGACTTCCTAGCAACCTGTGGGTCTGGAGATTTCTTTCCATTTTAATGAATGTTTGGTTGGGTAGAATCCAAAGGCAATTTACGGAGTGAAACTTCCTACTTGCTACAAGCTATTGGCATTTTCATGTTCTGTTTATATGTCAGCTGGATACTCAGAAGTATTGTTGAGGTTTTGAGGGAGAGGTGTGCTGTTTTAGAAGCACAGTTTTCACAGAGGAGTGCTCTGTGATTTCTGAAAATCACCCCTCTAAGGGGTTTTAATGTGCACACACAAATAATGGCATCCAACCCCACTGAAATCACTGTATTTGTAAATCTTGGCCAAGTCTTTGCTTAGTAAATATTTTAATGCTGTTCTCTTTTCTTTTTTCTTTTTGTGTTTTTCTTCTGTATTCTGACACATGCAACCACCATCCATGTCAGACTATAGAGACAAAAGGTTATATGGGCCACACACTGGATCTTTCACCCCTCGTATTTTCTTTCATCCTAGTCTGGTCCAAAACAGGCTTGGAACACATTAGCATGATGGTGTCTCACCCTGCCTGGAGTCTATTCTGTCACTACTCTGGCAACAAGCAGAGTTGTCAATCTGGCACTTTATACCAGCTCAGGGTACACTTAAAAATGTATAAACAACAGCAAGATAGAGAAACTTCCTTCAGCATTTATTTACCAGATAGAATGGGAGATGCCCTGTTCATTTCAGTGAGCAATATGCATTTTATGACCTTCTCATGACGGTTTTATGCCTATTGTGATCGGTCTGCCTTTTTTATCAAATAAAGAAAAGCTAATGTAAAGAGCTAACATTCAAATAACATTTAAAACTGAGATAAAGTGACAAAGTTCTGCTGGGCTGACGTTATGACTGACATTTTGTCCTTTGTTGGGAGTGGTAAAAGGATAGAAATGCGAGGGGGAAAAAAAGGAAATAATTTCCAATCTTCCATTTAATTATGAGAGACTCTGTCAATTAGTGTCACAATTTGTCATTTTAAGAGTAGGCCCCTAAAGCTGCAACAACAGCTCCTCTCTGAGCATCACTTGCTGCTGTTGACAACCTCCACATGCTACGTGGTATCTGCATGGAAGATTTGGGTCCAGAGGCTCCCTGGGTGGAGAAAATAGTTTTTTATTCATAGAACTGTGCTACTCTGCAGTTCTGTAGAGTAGAAGAAGCTAACCTCAATTTGAAACTTCATTTTTTTCCCTGACTTCTTGGACAAGTGGCTATTCCCACCTTTAAAATGGGGGTGAGGATCCCTGGCTAAGAAAGGGTGAAATAATGATGACACTAGAGATATTGATAACTCTGGAAAAAGTGATATTGATCCATGCGTTTTTCCCTCCTCCCCTGCTTTCATAATTGAACAGTTATGAAATAAAGTGTTCTTTCCCCCTTCTGTACTTGGAACATGGTGATTTATCAACATAGACAGTCTGAGGCCCAGCAGATAAAATGCAAAGCGTGAACTGAAGTAAATAACTGAAGTTCACAGCATGAACTAAATCACGTTTTATTACCTTTAATAATTCAATTGCTTCTTAGCATGAGAAGGAGAGACCAGGATGCATTCAGGAGCTCTAAAGCTCCCTCTCCTTTGTATGGCTTTAGTCTTTCTCCTCCTTCTCCTGGGGAGCCGTCCTTTGCTGCACAGAAAAGCAGAGATCTAAATTCACCCTCCTCAGGAACCAGCTCTGGGATGTGGCAATTTCAGGATTCCTCACAGAGCAGCTCATTAGGGAATCTAAGTTGGAAATTTAATCTCTTCGGGCTGCTTCTGTAACGGAGGGAGCCAGGACTCCCCAGGGAGGCATTCAGATCTCACACACCCCAAATTTTTCCCCAGCAGGTATATTTTTCTCTCTGACATTTATGGAGAGCATCTAAGGCACTTCAGCAATCCTACCAAGTTGACATGCTTGGCAAGATCAAAAATCATCTTTTCTCCTGCCATTCTCCCAGTAGTTTATGAACTAATATCAGCTGTGATTTCCATTTTGAACCTGGCTGACCCTGAAGATTCTCTTAGTGTTTCAATACATTCTTTCCTCTCCAGCAGACCATCTCTAATGTGTTCAATCCTCTTCAATAAATCAGCGTCTCCTGCATGGGTCAATTCAGGCTGAAGTCTGCAGCTGTGTGCAGGCTGGGTGGCAGCAGAACTTCTCACCTGGGTCTTCCATAGTCCCTCCAGAGAAGAGAAACACATGGGAATTAAAAGCACACTGGATGAAAAAGTGTGGGCTGTAGCTCATTAGCAGAGACCATGACTAAATGACTTGCTGCAGGAATTTAAGCACAGAGGAGTTTGCTCACTTTCTACTAATTCTCACTCCTGAATCCTTCATTTTCATGTTCTACCACCCTCAAGTCAATTATTAGATCCCAGAACCGCAGATAAATAACCACAGGAAATGTTTAATAAACTGATTTTTACCTTTCAGCACCAGAAAGAATCACTGCACTAAACTTTATTTATGATCACTGAACACTTAAACGCTTCTACTCCAAAAGTTTCCATTTTTTATGTTTAGGAATTGGTTCAATTCTTATTCCTAGAAAAAACTGTATTGGGCAAACCAATTACTTAAAATTACTGACTTTTGCGCCAACAGGAAAAAAGGGAAGAAGGGGTTATAGCACAATATATTTGGGAAAATCCTCTGTCTCGCAAACCAACAACTGCAAACTTTAATTCAACTGCTCTCTCAAAAGGCTTTACAATTTCATACAGAAGTGTATTGGCAGTGTCTACTGAATGAATATGAGGATGATTCTTTTAAAAGAGTTTCCTGGAAAATGCCACCTTTGGTTGATATTTTTCTTTTCCAGGAATTCTGAGCATTTACACAAAAGATTCAGTGGGGCTATACACACAGAGAAGTGAACGTGTTATTTTCAAACCACTCTGCTGCTACTTTCTCACCATTTTATGCTTTTTACTCAGCCATTCTGATCATCTTTTCCTTATCAGACAAATCCTTAAGAATTTCCTCTGGCGACTTATCCCCTGCAACAAGAGAATGTTTTCCTTGACCAAGGATGAATCTACATTAGGTAAAAGCTTCAGGATTTTGCCGAGGCTTTAGAAGGCTGGAAAGTACCAAGCTAAAGCACATGTGTCTTTTCAGCCTCATTCTCCTTTCACCTACCACACTTAATGCAGTCACCCTCATTTTACATCCACTGTTCCAAGAAGAAAAGCTTGTAGAGGTGCCAAGTGTTTGTAAATCCAGCTGAAGTCATTAGACTGAAGGATCTCAGCAATTCTGAAACACGGGGTGTTTCAGAAAGGTCTTCCTTCCTTTTGCTTCCCTGATTGCTGTAAAGGAGATCTTCAGACTTGTAGCATCTGCTGCCTTATGCACATCTCCCAGCATGCAGACTGGGACCTGGGCACTGTTGCCATCCTAAACCAGGTGTCCCTAAAGCCAGTGCAGTTGTTTGGGGTGTACTCTCACACACAAACCCTTTGTTTCCATGGGCTTGGACAGCTCATCAGCAAAAGCCAGGTCAAAGTTCTCCAGTGCCACCTGCCAAAAGCTGGTTTCCATGTAGGCTGGTCCTGTGCCTGGTGCCTGTGTCTCAGGGAGGAGCAAAGGAGCAGCCCTGGAGCTGCTGGAATTGCAACAAGGGCTGGGAAGAGATGGGTCTCTCCATCCTCTCCTGCCCACTGAATTGCTAGAAACAGATGAATTCTTCCCTTGGAGGATTTCTTTCCACTCACATCAGTGGCACCTTTTTCCCTTCACAAAATCGCTCATCTCCCCAGTCCTAACATATCTTTTCTCCCTCAGCTCACCTTCCTCTAAGGAGAAAATTATTGCAGTGATGAACAGATTTCCCAAGCAGGGGTATAGTTCAAAAGCAGCGTAGAGGCTGAAAAATTGCATTATGCATTAGGCATTATGATATTTTAACAGGGCTCAGTATCACTTTGCTTCCAATCACCCAGAGATCCAGCTGCTCTTCTGCACTGGGAGCACCAGTAAATATTTGATCTGTTCAATCAGCAGTCAGCCAGCCAAACAAGGACTGACTGTTCCACTAGTCTCCTTATTTTCTTATCCCATGCTCTTTGGAGGGATTCTTATGTCAGCAGACTCTCTCTCCCTCGCTCCTTCTCTCCTCTCTCAGATAATGCATCTCAGCCCTGATTTCACTGTTAAACTCCATGGCATGATGGAAAATGCCAGCCACAGATGTTGTCTCCACTTCATTATATTGCATGCACATAACAAATTCCTCACCAAAATCTTCCAGGGTTGCATTAGAACTTGTCCCATAATGTAGGAGAGGAGTTAAAGCAGGGGGATGGGAGCTCAAGAATGCTCAGACACACGAATATCCCTGTGCACAGACCCTCTGAGCTGCTCCTTAGCATGGAGAAGAGTTTATACCCTTAAGTTGTGGTAGGAGTGGTAATAATTTCCCACAATACAAATTCCCCACAGTACAAATTTAGCAATTCATTCTCCTTTGAGTGGTCAAAAGAAGCTCAGCAACCGTAAGATTTTATAATTAAAGAGCTGGAATAAGGCTTGAGAGAGGTAGGCTGATTTCTCTTCTTCAAACTTGCATATTCTCGAAAAACACTTCACTTCCCCAGACAATGCTGGCTGATGTGATTCGTGATTTTGAATGTTCCTCTTGACATACACAGCTTTTCAGAGATTGCTAAGCACCTGGAAAGTTAAATCCCTGCCTGGCAGCTGCAGCCATCCACTAGGGTAAAAATGGAGAAGTTCAAAGCATCTGGCCATTGGAGATGCCACACCAGCACCAGAGTAGCTCTGCCCAGCAAAGGATTAAATGTGCCATTGAGTTAGGACCCACAAAGCATCCAGGCTCCATGTGTACCCATAAATAAAATCACAGCTTCATGTCATGGCCTGGCCTGCAGTGACCCACGTGGCTGCACTGTCCCTGGGGAGTTTTTTGGCTCACGCTCTCTGTCCCTGTCCCTGTCAGGGGTTTGTGCACCTGGCCATGGGCAGGAAACAATTTGGACACAGCCACTCTGAGACTGGAAGGAGAAAAGAGGGAAAAAGGGTTTAGCAATTCAGGTATAAAGTGTGTTACTGCTCCTGGCTTCAAGTGAGGGAACAGTCCTTTCTTGTTACCAGCTTCAGCCACAGTCACCATCCACAGGCTTGGGCTTCTGGAGCCCAGGGACTCTCAGTAGGCATCCAGAGGAGACGGATCAGGATGTTCTCTTCAGAATGTTCCAGCACGGCCAAGCAAGAGGTGGTGAGGTCAGAACGGCCAAGAAAGAGGTGCTGAGGTCAGAAAATACATCTGGGCCCAGATCAAGGATTTTAGGTCTTTACCTTCCTCAGAAGAGACTTTAATGTTCATGTTTCTGCTGTCTCTCTGTTCCCTCTCTATGAAGGAACAAGCCCCAGATAAATAAATAAATAAACAAATGAAACCTCTGTTTGATACTTTCCATCAGGAGACAAAAAGTTAAAAAGCTGGGAGATGTTACACGTACAGACAGCTGGTACATTCTTTTGCTGTCAGTTCTCTCCAGCAATCAATATTATGAAATGTTATGATTATTATCAAATATCATTATGTTAATTTTGAAGCTGTTATGAGTCCCATCTACTGCCGTCATTACACTTTGAATAAATGATCTGAGTTTCAAAAAATAACAAAATTTAAAAAAAAAGAAAAAAATGTTTAAGACAAAACTCCCTGCCTAGCTGTTAACTAGCAAGGAAGATTTAGGTAGGCAGACGGATCCGCTCCTTGTGGTGTTCAGCTTGATAAATCGTGGCTTTCCTCCAAATAGAGGCAGAGTTCAGTATTTCACACCATGACAGGTTCTCTCTGTACTTTGTGGATAAGGTTGCTTGGATCAGAACCAAACCTGCAGCTATTCACGGAAGGTGGTAGAGTTTCTAAAGAGGCATGTCTTTATTGTGAGATGGGGCTGCTTGCTGCAGGCAAGCTGAGCCCCCAGCCCCGTAGTGGCAGGCACTGCATAAACACAGGGAAGAGACAAGGCAGCTATGGGAAAAAGCTGTATGGAGAAGCTGGAGAGAGCCTGTAGCTGGGGTCTTGCTGCCCAGTCGTGTGCTCTGTACCCAGCAGACCCAATGTTTCATCAAAAAGCTTCTCAGACCTGTAGCAGGCAAACACAGTCATTGCAAAGGTGGTAAGAACATTCCAGGTTATGTTAATGGCTATGGATTTTGAGATGAGGAATATCTGACCATGAGAACTTGCAGAGGGAAATTTTAGGACATCATCAAAAGCAAAGGCTGTTGTCCCAAAGCTGCACTTCTTCACTCTTAGGGATCTGAAGCTTCGTTGTGTGGTTTCTGCTGCTCTCCAACTCACCTGGATTTCATTTCACTCTTGAAGCTCAGCTGTGTTTTGTCAGGATGGTGGTGGAACCCAGGGGCTGCTGATGCTGATTTATGGCTCCGAGGTGCAGAAGCCAGGTGCAGATTTGCCAGGGTCTGCTTTTGCCCTAGTCCAGGGCTCCCTGCAGCTGGCTCTCCCCTGGCCATGTGAGACAGGAATGCCTGAGCAGCCTCCTGGGGATCTGTGCTGCATCCACCTCTCATAAGCTGGATGAATCTCACAGTTTCCTGGTATTTGCATGCCAATGCAGAAAAAACACAGAGGGTAAGGCTGAGATTTGCTGCTGAGACTTTGGGATCTACAAGAATGCCAGATTCAGAGATGCTCCAAAGGGCAAACAGAGGGTGAAGGCACAAAGGTTAAACAAGCAAAAATAAAAGCGTTTGCACCAAATCCTGCAAGCAAAAACCACCCAGCTAACTTCAGCTCTGAGGTGCAAGCATGAGGCTTGCTTCCCAGGATTAAAAAATATACACTCTGCTATTTCAGACAGAGAACTAAATAAAGCCACTCCTGCTCTTCTCATCTCACATGCTAACAAAATTAATGGTAGTGGTTTTTTTGAGCCAATCACTCATTAGCCTCTTTTCCCTGCTCCCTAAACCTCCACAAACATAAGCCAAAATCCTCCCTGAGAGAGATCTCAACTGCAGTCAGGTTTTGCTTCTCTCCAGGCCGGTGTGAGATTATAATGCTTCTCAAGGTGTTCCCTTCCTCATAATGAAGCTCCATCTGTTCTACAGATGGTAAAGATCACAAGAACCAGCACTAAATATCCCTCCCCCACCGAAGAGTTTTTACCTTATGGTAATGTTGCTCTTTGTTTTCCCTGCCTTTCCCAGGAGCACGGGGACACCTCTATTGCCCCAGCCAGGCTCTGTGCTGGTGGCTGCCTCTGCACCAGGAGGGCTTCATAGATTTTTTCCAGGGGAAAGGAAACTTTTTCCACTGAATTTTCAGGAAACTACACAGTGGCCACCCTCGAATACTTTTTTATCTCATCTCCTCTCAACTGCTGTTCTTGCCAGCCCCATCTTTGCCCCCAGCAGACACCTCCCTTTCAAGGGCAAACTGGAATATGACACAGTAAGGACCTGGCAGGTGAGACACAAAGGGAATTCAGGAGGTCAGATCCTCCAGGATGGGAAAGAGATTTATAGGTGTTAACTGCTAGTCTCTGCCCTACACATTTCTGCGTGCCTTTGGCTCAGGAAATTTTTTTTTTTTTTAAATTTTTTTTTTTTTTTGATACCTGAATGAACATTTGAGCCTGTAGAGAGGCCAGCAGGGCAGAGCTCCTGGGTGTGCTGCAGTCTCCAAATTTTGGCCTCTGGTGTAACCTTGCTAAGCACTCAGACACTGAAGCAGGGAAAATGGAGTCATCTTTGATGGTCTTGCCCTCCATACATAATCCAAATAATTAAATTCACTTAGCTAGATAAACAAGTTTTAGTTCTGAAACAGGATAACCACAGTGGATCCTTAGACAATCCTCTAAGGCAGCTGGCAATGGACTAACTTCATTTATGTGGTTTAACATTTGCCTAGCAGAAAATACTACTACTTTTCTCTTCTTGACAGGTAGATAATCCTAAGAGGTTTGACTACCACATTAACATCCAAACCACAAATGATGGGTAATCTAAAAAGCTGGATTTTCTGACACACATGCACCCTTTACATCTGCTCTCTACATCAGAGCCTGAATTAGTTCTAATGTTGTGTTTGTATTAAATATGTGGATTAATGGAGCTCAGCAAGAGTGCTGAATTTGTTCTTCCTGTCTCCAGTGGATTTGGACTGTAGCTCTCCATGCAGAGACAGATGTGCAGCTTGTTATATTTTGTGTTTTGCGCTTGGAAAAACCGTGGCTCAGTACTAAATCAACAGTTGCCTGTTCAAACGAAGCGATTCTGGACATCTCTTAGAACTAAGTAAATTTGGAAGTGGCAGAGACAAAGTCCTACGGGGAAACATTTTGAGACTTGGCTCAGAGTGTGGCCCACCAACAGTGCCATTGCTCAGGGAGAACTGACCCCTTCCACGCACAGTAAAAGACCAAAGTCCTGATCCGGGAAGATTTAATGGCACTGGGGAACTCAAACAATGAAGATATTTTGCTTCAACATCCTGGCTTTGTACCAGCTCAGGTAATGATTCCCACTTATCTAAATTTCTTCCTCCATTTTCCCTGGCATTTAGCAATTTTCTTTCCTTCCTGTCCAAAACAGCAGTTGAACAGCCCAGCTGGCTGCTGGACACTCACTGTCCTTTGAATCATGACTACAAGTCCCCTCTGTGCAGTTTGAAAGGCACCTTGGGACCTTAGGAATTGGGCAAAGGAGACAAGCAATGTAAAAGTGATGGGTTTTGTTTCCTTTGTTGCTGGTCTTGCAACTGGGAGCACTGGCAGCACAAGATCTTAGAAGCTGCGAAGAGGTAAAGCAGCCGTTCCCTGAGTTCAAAACTCTCTGCAAATAAAGGAAAAATCACAATGAAGCTTGCCATAACCAATTTCCCCTGGCAAATACCTTGCTGAAATAATAGTGATAGTGAAGGTGCTCATGACTGAGGTGATGGTGACACCTCAGGCTACCTGGCCGTAGAGTAGAAGCCACAGTGGAGAGCTGGGCTTCAACATCACTTAGGAAGAACCTGGAGGTACATCAGGCTCTGAACCCACAGACTGGGGCACCACAGGTCTGGAATTGCACTGGGCTGCAGATGTTGATGCCTCAATCAGGGCCATGAACAAGGTGACAGCAATGCCATCCCCTGGACTGAAGGCCTGGAGCTGCCTGTAGGCACAGGGACCGAGCTGAAGAGTATCTGCAGATGGGGAAGGGAAAACCTGTCTTCCAAGCCTTCTGCAAAACTGAGCCTGCAGCTCCCTGTTCTTCAGGTCACAACAAGTCTGGGGCGACAGCCTCTCCTTTTCCTTCTTTTAAATATAGACGACCGTACAGGAATCACAGGATCAAGCAAGAGGGGCTTTGGCTTTGTAGCCCAACAGTTGGGAGGGACAGATCTGCATTGGCGTGACTCATTCCCTAAAAATATCTGCATCTCTCCATTGACTGTGCAGAGAGCCCAGGGTGACCAGCCTGATGTAGATGTGCGCTGTGGAGATGTCTGAAATTAGACGAAGTAAATCCCGTCCCCAAAGCCAGCCTGGTAGGAGGCAGTGTGGGATGGTGTAATGCAAGAGTCTACATGTGAGCTGGAAGTCTGCACTCCCACTGCCGGCTCCGGGGATCTGGTTAACGTGGTCGGCGGAGCCTAGGAAGCGATTTGTCTCACTGTAAAGCAGACTCCTACGTCTGGTCAGTGAATCACTCTCTGTACACCCACATTTCTGTGAGATGGATCCTATCCCTGAAGTTGGGAGAGATGAATCTCACCCCTAAGTCTTGTTCCTCTTTTTTGTGTTTGCTGCTGAGTTTCCAATGTGCTATAGCACTAAATCAGTTGCTCGAGTTAGGTTTTACTTCACTTTTCCTCCATCTCCAACTGAACCACGATAAAAGCATTTTGATGTTTATTTCTCAAATTCAATTTTCAAGCTGAAGTCAAGCTCAAAATCTTCCAACCCTTCCTCAGTTTGAGTGAAGCCCTTCAGTATATACACACCTCAGCAGTGCACCAGGACCTTCTTCCTTCTCCAACTTCTATGTTAAGCTTTTAAAACTCTCCATTTTTACAGAGAGCTCAACCTGGCTGGCTCTCTTGGACTGCAATTGAAATAACACACATCTTTGCACCATTTCTTATTTCCCATCCAGATATTATGGAATGTTGCAAGGGGAGAGTTTCTCTTAAACAACTGCGTATCAGGTGCACAAATTATAGAACTAATACAGGCTGTGATTACATTTTGTGTACGGGTTTTCAAGGCATATGATAATGAATATTAATAGAAAATATTTCTCCAGTAAATGATTATTTTCTCAATAGTTGGTGTAAATAAACCCACTTGGATACAAAACAGATTTTCTGATGTCTATATCAAACAAACACAGTGATGTATTTCCACAAGAAAAGGCACACCTGCCAGTATACAACAGTAGAAATGTAAATATTTGCAACGTTTGTGATAATTAAATCCAATCCTCCAGGCCCATCTTGCAGCGTCTGAAGACAGAATTTAGGTTCATTAGCTGACAAAGAAGGATGTGGCACAAAACCAGACAGATTGAAATGAAACTTGAGGAATCAGCCTGAGAAGGCAGAGTCTGCCTTGGCAACCTCCAGGTACCTGTAAGGAGATGTCACAGGTGAGTTGCTCACTCAGAAAATCATTCCCTCACAGTCAGTGGAGACAAACAAGTACCTAAGGCAGGATTCTCTCATCCATTTTAAGTACCTAATTTAGGATGAAATGAATCATTGGTTCCCTGGACTAGACCTCCACTGACTAGAGAGGGAGCTGAGGGTGGCCAGCCAAGATTCAGGCAGTTAGTGTGATGTACATAAGGTACAACAGCCCACCTTATAAACATATTTCTTAGAATAAATGCAAGTTTTGCCAATTTTAAAATAAGGGAAGAGTCATAGCCCCCAGACTTTGCTTATTTATCTATTTGAGGGACTGTATCCCAGTCAACTTCATCTTCCACTCCTTTTTATTGCACTCTAGTCAGAGCAGCTGGAGCTGTAGCCTCCTCTGAATTGCTTCACTTTGCAAGTAACTCTTGTGTAAGGATGGAGTTATAGAACTGGAGAATAGTAGAGTGCTCTGGGCTGGAGGGGACCTTAAAGATCACCTGGTCCCACCCCCCCTGCCATGGGCAGGGACACCTTCCACTAGCCCAGGTTGCTCAAAGCCCCATCCAACCTGGCCTTCGTAGGTATTGGGGCAACAACATCAAATTTAGGAGGATATCAAGAGAAAAATTCCTAAAGGGAAGAGAAGACAAGGGAGGGCAAGGGAGGAAAAAGGAAGAGAAAGGAAATTTGTGTGTAAACGCCAGCGCTTTTCTGCCAAAGTGGAAGTCTTCTTCAGGAAGCAGATGTTATCCCTAAAGAGCTGTGTTTACTGAAACATTAAAAATAAAAAGGAGTTTTGACAGATTGTTTCTGGCCTCCTACTGTTTAGTTGCAGTCAAATCTGTCAATAAGAAGTGGACAGAAGACTTGAGGGAATATCTTCAGACATCTATTCTGAGGATATCAAAGGGAGCTTCACTGATGAATTTGCTGTACTACTGACTCATTTTTTTCAGAATTTCTAGACGCATGGAAGGGTGTTAAAAAGATGAAGGGGTAAAAAAAAAGAACAACGTTCTTCTCTTCAAGAAAATTACAAAACGTAGTGTATTACATCCTCCAAACCTGGCTTCAATATATTTTAAAGGGAACAAATATTGAAAGAAATGAAAAAGCTGTAACAGACCTATTAGCTCTTACACTATCTATACTTGTGGGTTATGGCCTTTGTAAAGCATCTAATCACCCAGCTAAGCCACCGTGTGCTCTTCTCATGCTCTCAGTGTTGCTTCTTTCCCTTTCCTTCTTTCTGTGCTGCATTATCTTCTATTAGATCACAAACTCTTCAAGCCAGGAATCCTCTCTCAGCATTTGTATAAGCAGGAGAGACATCTGTCATGACTGAAGCCCTGAGGTGCTGTCATGAGACACAAGAAGGAGCAGGAGGAAAAGTGGGATTTAAGAAGAGAAAATAAAAACCAGACAAACTGGGTTCATGAAATTTTTTGTTCAATTACACTGTAAAAGTGCCTGATGTGCTGCTCTGGGATGCTGCACGGTCACTAATTCTCTATTGCCTGTATCCTTACCTGGCTCAAAGAAATATAGGAAACAAAAAGCAAAGTGCTCCAGACTAGGCTGCTGCTTTCCAAACGGATTCAAGAAGCTCAGCTGAACTTTGCATTAAACCAATTTGTCTTCATGAGCAGAGAAGCAGAGCACCACGATCCCAGTTTAGCACAATGCTTGGACACGTGGTTCGATTTAAGCACGTGAGCAGGAACCTGAAGTTAATGGGATTAATCAGAGGCTGTGTATGCTTGTACACGTCTTGCTTGATATCACTGTAAAGTGTCACAAAGATGAGCCTTTCTGAGGGAAAACATTTCCATTCTCCACCAGATTTCTTTTCCTTGAAGTGAAGAGGAAGAACAATTGCTCTTGACTTGCTCGGACCCTGAAGTGCCTTTCACAGTCATTATCTCCCTTTGAAGAAGGGCAAATGAGGCAAATAAAAGCAAAGACCAGACCTAGAAAAGACATTTCAATAATAGATGCCTGTCCCAACCCCACTCATGCCATCAAGACTGCTCTGGGCATACTGCTGGGTATGTACCTGGCCCTGGTTCATAGGTCTAAGTACTCCTAATTCACTCCAACAAGACCCAGATTCTCAAAAATAAGGCAGTTTATAACTATTTTCTCTTGGTGACAGCAATGGGGTTGAGACCTTTCAGAGGAGCCTTCCCTACTTGAAGTGCTGAAATACACGAGTTCACATGCCCCAGGTAAATGGCTTGAAATTGGCCACTTTTCAGGAATATAAGGTCCATGAGTCCAAAAAAAAAATCCTTGTTCTGCAGCCTGTTTTGGATATTCAGGAAGGGGTAGATTGCTTTGGGGCCCTATCCTACTTTCAGTCCTGATTATGAAGTTGATATTTAATGGTATTTTTTAAAAACACACGACTCCCTGGACACAAACCCAAGCTTCAGTGGTATTACTCTATTTTTCCAGCTGAATAGTGCAAAAGAAGGAAAAGGAGAGAAGCAATATAATAGTGATGAAGTAAAAAGGAAAATTCAGACCCATTTCTCAGCAGTTCTGTGGAAGATTTAAGGAATATGTTGGGTTATTTTGGTAGGGGAGGATTTCAGTGACAGATTAGCCCTGGTGTCAGTGAGACACACACATGGCACAGTTCTAATGCTGCTTAATTGCCAATACAAAAGATATAATCTCTACTAAAGCATGAACCCAAAGCTCTGATTTTCAGGAAACTGGTAGGCAAAGCAGTGGGAGGATAAAAAAAAAAAAAATTCCCATCTTGTTTGCTAAATCAGTTGGTGGATGTGGTAACGTAGGGTCTGAACTCACCGAAAGCCATGCTGGAAATCGTACAGTCACTTTTCCCCAGGCTGAGCACAAGACTGTGTGGTCTGTCCTGTGAAAAGTAGACGAGAAATCCAAAAATAAAACAGCTGACAGTAAGTTGCAAACCATACATATGTAAATCGTCGCTGACCCTGAGAAGAGCTGCCTCTGCAATATGATAAGGTCTGAAACCTGATTGAAATTTTTCATAAAGGGCATTATTTTGGAGGTGATCCTTAAACAAGCAGAGCAGGCAGATCATCAGCCTCTTTCCTCAATAGGAAGAAAAATAGGTTACTGGTGAGAGGGACTTTGGTCAAATGAATTTCTTTTGAATCCAGACGCTGAATTTTTTTATATCTTGGAGCCCTCTTTAATGACAGAGTCGTTCTGGGGCACAATTACATAATTATTATTGTACTGATAATGCACAGGAATTTCCTTGTGTTATCACCACTGCCGTTGCAATCTAGCTGATAAAGGCCTTTCACAATGCAGTATTAATAATACCAGAGTGTGCTGGATGCTCTATGGCATCACTGTCCCTTATTGAGTCCTTTTTAACCTCAGTGAGATGATGGAGCAGAATGACACAACCCTCCACCATGACAAATGCATTTAGGCCATTAGTATTTTTACTTTTTAATAAAGAAAACAGAAACAACAGAAAGACTCGGAGTTTGTTCCCACATTTCTCAGCTGCAAGAGGGTCTTTCAATTTTTTTCAAGAAGTCTGAGGGTTTTATATTAACTGAAAGCCAAAATTATTTCTCCTTTGCTGTGAACAAGACCAGGAGCTGGAAGGGCTTCCTCTCTGCTCCACATGTGAACCGTGCTCTTGTAGCTTGGAGAAGGAAGAGGAAAGCTGGGTCTTCAAAGATCCTGGTTTTGCTGGTGCCTCTGCACTCAACGATATTCAGATCAGACCCATCTTCCTAATACATCTTTCTCCCGACTTCTCTTGCTTCAAATCTCAGAGTCACTCACTTCCTTGCTGTTTTCCCAACACCTGCCCATCTGAGAGGCTGCAGATGTTTCAGCAGCAGCATGCTCCCTTGGAAGAAGGATCACAACAAGCTTCAAGACTGCCCTTGCTGTGGCTCTGCTGCTCACTATGCTGTGCCAAGAGCCTCTCAACAGCTGTGGATTTTACCTATTACCATTCAAATGTCCTATATACGCAGTGGGATGGGCCAGTTTGGATAGGAAAGACTGGCTGAGGTTGGTCTGTCACCTCTAATAAGCGAGTCTTAATGTGTGCACCTTCAGATTCACCTGGGAAGCCATGGAGAGCCCATTCTTCCCATCCTTCTGTGTGCCCACAATTTTGCCTGCCTCCTAGCACAGCAGCTGGACCTCACCTGCCCTGCTGCCACCCCCTACAACTAAATTCTATTTCACCTCTCATCAGCTGTGCCCCAGACTGCCTAAAGACCCCTCCCAAGGAGCCTCACATCCCATCTTCCATGGTCTGGGACAGATGCAGAAATTTCATCCCTTTTCCACCATCAACCTCAACCCCTGCCAATGTTGATTCATTGCTCTGAAGAGAGGGATATCTTTTACCTGCCTGAGCCATTCTAACTGCTACATCTGGAGTTTTTTTTCCCTGACCCACCTTAACTATCACCCTCAAAAAACCCCAGCAGGGGAGAAGGTGAAAGATGAATGCGAGGGAACTACTCTGGGTACAGAAGAAGAAGGACATCTCCATGTCCTCCCTCACAGTCCTGCTCTGCAAATGCTCTTTTGTGTGAGTCCTCTCTTCCACCCCAGGATGGTGGGTGTTTCTGCACACTGTCCCTTTGAGTGTTTGTATGTTATGCTAAGTAAGCCATCTTTCCTAAATTAGCCCTGTAGCTTTTCCCCACCCTGTCTCCAGGTACATCGTCTTCCTTCCTGTTTCTTTCTCCCACCCACAAAGAGAGAACATTCCTGATTTAGTAGTCTCTGTGCTTCTGCCTGTGGGAGTTTGTGTGTAAGACTCACAAATGGAAAGGACAACTCCAAGGCACAAGTATTCTGCTGTTTTTGGGCCAAGACTGGCAGAGGAGAAGGAAGGAGGGTTGCTTTCAGGTTCAACTGAGGCCAAGCAGAACTCAATTAATCTCCTGTTCACGACGAGGGCTGCAGCATCTGTCGGATACACAGAGCTTCCCTTGGCTTTCCAGAAAAACAGGCTGTCCTGAGTCCCTTCTGTGCTCTCTCAGCTCCAAGCAGCCTCGCTTGCCCTCACACAGCACAGACCAAGAACCAGTGACCTTATAAATCCCAACCACGCTTGCAGTGGTGGGATGTTCCAAAAAGACTCTCTTCAGCTGTGCCTGGCAAGCAAAGAGAGAGCCAGGGATGCCATGGGTGCTGCATCCAGCCACCTGAGTGACTACCCCAGGTACACCTGTACTGAACTGTGGACCTCTGTTCTCCATCCCAGTATTCATGAAGCCTAACTCACGCATGCAGATCAGGTTCTCACCCGTGTCCATGACCACACACTGCACTGAACTGTTACCCAGATCTGCTCAATATTCTGGCTACTCTATTTTTAACTTTATTTTTAACTCTACTTTTTACAAACTCTACAAAAATGTACGGGAGAAGTTAGACTATGCATTGGTTATGGTGTAGAATTTACCCCGACTTACTGATGCTCTAAAGAATCAGTTCCAGGCACCTTCAGAGTAAGACCTGTACCTGCCTTCAGACAGGAATTAGATTCACAGTCTATGAATTTATACAGGCAATGAAAAGGAAAAACTCTGAAATAACCTGCTCACTGTAAAATACTCGAAGAAATTTCCAATGAAAGCATTTCCAGGTGGAACATAGCTTGGAATCAGTTTTTATAACAACTAGCACCGGGGTAGTAGACATTTAACACCCACAAGAATTTAAAGGAGTTGTTTTATCTGCTGGAAGAAAACTGTACTATTCCACTAGTGTGATCAAACAGACTGAAATTTATAGGATGAAGGAAAAAAGCTATTTGAATTGGATCAAAATCACCTAAAAGTTCAAAAGGGTTGTACACACAAGACATATAGGAACGAGGCATGCAAAGACCTGAGTTTTGATGCTTTGTGTCAAGCGATGTGAGACTGGAATCTTGACATAAGTCCTTTTTTTAAATTCAGCATTTTGTTCACAAGTGTATTTAAAGCTGGTGCCTGTAATCCAGTAATGTATTAAAGTAACATTAGGGTAAGAGGGTTTATAACAAAACACTCAACTATTAAATCTCCATTGTCTCCAGACAAACCTTCAAAATCCTTATCAAGTTCAGTGCCTATTATACAGCATATATAAGAATATTAGAGTTTCTTCCACCCTGGCTTCAGGTAACTACCCAGACTTTAAATCTAAGACTCATTTATTTATTTATAACCTCTAGGTAGACATATTAAGCCCATTGCTACTCTCATTAACAATCAGTGGTTTCCCTGTACATTACTTCAACGGCCAACTATTTTTATAATTAGCTGCAAATTTTAGCTCAAAGTAACACTCTCCTGTCTTAAGCTGTTTTAACAAATTCAGGCCCTTGGTCTCGATCCAAGTGAAAATCCAGTGAAATTGGTGGAAAGGCTTGCATGGACTTCAAGGGGTTTCAGAGCAGCTCCTGTGAACATGCCATAATTTGTTCTTAGAAATGTGGTTATTTATAATCTCGTCCATGGATAAGCAATACTGTTTTTACAGAAGCTAATACTGCCTATCACTAATCCAAGCCAATGATTTTCATTAAAATGTTCTGCTTTCCATTTCCTATAACTCTGCAAATTTTTGGCCGTATAAGAGAAGGTTTTCCACATTGAATGTTTGCCTCAGGTTGATTCTTTTCAATCTAATCAAAAGCAGTCCAGGGTTTTCTAAGAACACTCTTGAGGAAAAGCAGTGGGTGAAAGTGCAGCTTACTAATATTAAATACCACTAGCCTGTTTTTTTTTTTCCTAAACATCCCATCACCTTTTTCCTTAGGATGAGAGACTTGATGTTTGGGAGGAAGGGTGTCATTTTTTATAGCATTTTTTACACCCCAAAATTGGCTGTGATGTTTCAATGTACTATTGTTTCTTAATACGTTGTTCTAATCTCTGTCTAGAGGAGTGTAGATTTTGGGAGAGAAAGAACATTTTTTACTTCACACTTTGTTCATTTAACTGCCACTTTTTTATTTTGGTCTAGGTGGATCACCGAGCTGGCAAACACTGTGATCCTCATGCCCTGGAGGAACAGCACAGGCAAGAAAAGTCATCTTCCTAAAGATCCTGTGAGTCCTCTGAATCCCCCTCCCTTCCCAGCATGGGCTGTATGTTTTAAGAAGCACTCACTTTACTATTTTGCCAAGTGTTTTTTCTACTAAAACCTGAGGCTGTCATTCCTCTGACTGCACTCATCTGCCAGAAAGGAAAATCTCTAGAGAGCTGGGTTTGACATCACTAAATAACATATCTAAAACCATATTTTGATAGCAATTTATTGTTTTCTGGATGTCAGTGGGATACCTTTTTCCATACACTTTCATGGTAACTTGGCTAGGGTTGCCTTTCCTGTATCAGATTTTCACATTAGCAGGCATGGCCTTGAATATATGTTGTCCTTTACAATATGGTGGCTGGACAGAGAGAAAATTTTGGAAGGCAAGCACACTCAAACACAAGGAGACACGTCCATGTTCACCTGACACGAGCAGGAGGCACAGGGAAAGCAAGAAGTGGCCTAAAGATGACATTTCACCTCATCTCATGAGAAAGGCAGCAGAAAACCAGGAGCCTGCACAGACACTGTGCCACAGGGCTAAGGTGGAGAGGCAGGTAGTTATGGGTCTGTGTGGATCCTGCTGTCACTGCAGTTAAAATGAATCCAGTATCTGAATTACCTTGTTGGAAATCCAGTTGTGTGTTCCTTGCACCACAGCCTTAGGAACAGCATTCAAATGCTAAGGATCACAAAGTTCCAGTGGGATTTTTGCAATTCATATTTTTATCCTGCTGGCAAATTACCACCGAAAATCTTGAAGGAGGAGGATGTCTCTGATGCCCTGGCCAGCACTCCATCTCCACAGGCCCCACATGCATCGGTGAGCCCTTGCTGAGCTGACAGTCCAAGCAGCACATTGCATTGCTGCTACTACACCAATCCATTACTTCGCAAAGCACACAGTGAGTGCACAGCTCTAAAGCCACACTATTCCCTGCTGCGTGGTGCTGAATATGTCAAAAGGAAAAAAAAAAAGGAAAAAAAATAAAGAAGAAAGGTAAGAGAATTCCACTAGAAGTGCAAAAATGTTTACTGTTGCTGCTGTTGCACAGCTCTGCACCCAATGTGAGACAATTCCTCTCTCATTAAGTTGTGATGAATGATAGATATGGCCAGCGGCTAAGACTGGTTCTTAGATTAAGTGTTGTGAGAAATGCCTCTCTACCACCAGGCAGGTGAGATAATTTCTTTTTCCCATTATACCAGTTTCTTCTCTCTGCTCCTGAGTAACACAGCATGATTTGATAGTTTCTGCCTCTAAACTATTGACGTATATTTGCTTTGAGAGGGGCCTCCTAAAGCTTGAAGAATGGGCCAGAGAGCTCCTAACTACTCACAAAGAGTGTGGCTGTTAGGCTGGAGCCTTTGTAGTGCTTAACTCTTTGCCAGGTGTTATAGAATTAGGGGACTCCAACTGGTCTTGTAGGATTTTCTTCAGGAGAAGCAAGAAGGGAGCTTTCCTGCATTCTCATTCCATCAGCTGCAGCCTCTCTCAAGATCTAGATGTTCTTTATCTGCCTCTACCTCTTCAGAGCTTGTACTTGCACATTCCCAGGTGAAAAACCACCTTCAGCAGTACTGCAAAGTGTCCTTCAGAGAGGACAGCAACAGCTTCTTCATTGAAGGAGCCACTCCGGAGGGTTTGGTGGACTGATGCTAAGGAGAACAGGATTTTGTTTCTGGTGCTATTCCCAGTTGATTTTGACCATGAGCAAACTGCTCCTTCCCTGCACTTCTCTTGGTCAATGCCTTGTTCATTGGGGCCTTGACTCTGCAGATTTCCTCCTATATCAAGTCTCCGTGTGCAATATTAAGCAGAGACATATATTTTTGGAGGATTGAGGCCTGAACTCTACAAGGATATGTCTTTACAATTAATCAGAAGAGGTCTAGGGAGGAAGTCACAGTGCTGATCCCCTAATCACCAGTGCTTGTCCCCTTCCTCGCTGGTGGTGTCCAATCAGACTTTAACAGTTACAAGCACTAAGTATTTTAACTTTTTCATTCACAGCTGAAAAAAAAAGGGAAAATCTCATGTGCACTTTACTAACAAGCAGAACTTTTATTCCTATTTTAAGTTGAGACAAGGAAAGAGAGAGAGAGAGTTATGCAAATCCATCTTTGTAAACCTTGGATGCTTGACCTGGACATGTTAGTATGGATTGCTCGCGAGTGACAAAACAGAGTTGGAGGTGAAAGGGCAAATTCTAAACCTTATGTTATTTGAAGAAAATAAAAATTCAATTAAAAAATACCTTGCAATCCCTTGGAGAGGAATGTGAGTTGCAGAAGTTGGGTCTGGATCTCAAACTCTCCAAGAGTTCCAGGATATTTATTCCTGTCGAGAATTTTGGCTTGGATTGTTGGCGGGAAGAGTCAGCCATGAATTTTGGATCTAGCTTCAGACTATACTATCATAAGTTCCAAAGAACTGGATGTTCTCATCTAGGAATTCATTTTTTTCTTTAAAAAGTGATTCACTCAGCATGACTAAGGGCATGTCTACATGGATGGACGAACAACTCCTTCCCACTCATCCCACGAGCCAGCTCTTCCCCAGGGGTCATTTATGGCCACCTTGGCATGGTGCTGCATGTGGGTTAGTAGAAGTACTATCAAACAGACAGATGCCTCACAGTAAATGCTGAGAAGCAAAGAACAGCAATTGCCTCCTTTTAGATCTGACCTTAATATGCAGAAAATAGAGAATTTTCTTTTAGGTGTTTAACGACAATAAAAAAAATTAATCAGAAATATATGTGTGTACGCATACATGTTCTCAGATACATACAAAAAATTCCTTTGATATACCCTTTGATTCTGATCCTATAAAAGTCCTGTCTATTTGAATGGAATCCTACATGTAAGTGCTTTGTTGGGTCAGGGCCACTGCCAGGAGAGTGGAAAGTGCTTCCTATATTATTCTAACTGCACAGCAAAAGGGGTTGTAATTAATGTCTGCAGCACATTCCAGCATATTCAATCTGCAGTACAAACAAACCTGGAGTGTAAGTGCCCATATGCTCTTTTTTTAGAGTGTTTTACCTATTAGAAGTTAAGTAAGTCCCTTGTTAACACCAGAAAGGTCAGATACAAAGATAGATGGAATGTATATGCAGAAGACAGCACTGCCCGTAACTGGATTCACAGCGTCAAATAGAAACTTTCCAATTTAAGGGTAGAGGACCCAACACCTAAGAAAAAATAGATCTTGGGAAGAAACACATAATGCTCTTATCTCCATCTCTAATTCCAGTGTGCATAGGGTAGACCAGAAGTGGTGACTGAGTGTCCTAAAGTAAACAGCAAAAGTCTCTGTGACTGGAAATAAAGCCATTGCATTCTTCCAGCCAGACATTTCAAAAGTATTTCATTTTTGAAAGCAATACTTGTAAATCCTATCAAAAGACCATATATTAAGGCACAAACATATAAACCACATTTAGTTATTTACAAAAGGATCTTGATAGCTCAAATCCTGCTTCAAATGAAGCCTAAATGCTCGAAATTAATCAAAAGTCCCAAACAGGCTATGTATACACCAAGACTGTCTTGCCCTGGAGCTGTCTAAGGGCACTAAGCCTCAAAGCTTGCTGGGTGCATAGGCGTGGTCACCAACCATCACCAGACATTCTTGATTTAATACATAATGGTTATCTCTTATTTTGCTAGAGGTACAAAGACGTGATCAGGGCCTCAGCAAAGATGGTGGTACAGGGTGGTGGACTCTCTCTGTCAGCGTTCATGGTGATAATTTTTCTAGCAATTAAATGCTCATCCTCAGTGGGATGTCTTGGACGTTTCCCAAGGACTAGGTAAAGACTGGGGAAAGGAGTGACTGGTGGTCATGGGAAGGGACCTGGGCTTCTGGTCCTTGCTACAGACCTTTCCAGTGTTCCTGCCTGGATGAGTTAAGGAAAATGACACAGGATTGCCAGAAGCCGGGCCTGGAGCCCAGCTTTGATTCCCTCCAGCTCAGAGCCCTTAAAGTTAGGCTAAAGCTAGATTTTTCCTTCCCCTCTGGCCAGCCCTGTGTGTCTGCCAGTCCTGGCTGTTCTGCGGCCCCAGGAGAGTGGGGAAGGCAGAGATTGTCCCAGTACAGTTGGGCACTGATTGGGGTGGACAAAAGGGGTCCATGCCCCTCCTGCTGAGCACAACCTAGAGATCAGGGTCTTCCTCCTGGCTGGATGTGTTACTGCTGGGTAGTGGCACCCCTGGCTTAGACGTCTCAGGAGAACTGGGCAATATCACCTCCGTTCTTCCCCAGGATGAGGCACCCATGATTCCAATGAAACAGCATAATAAACATCAAGCAGTGAAGCTTGGCCAGTGGCTCTCCACTCTCATATCAGTGCTCATGGACAGGAGAAGCCCATCTGGTTCATGTGTGCTCTTCATGCAAGAACAGCACAGGGAGCGGACGGGGCGTCAGGGAAGGACTGTGCACATCGGGGAAGCTGTCATCCCAGATTAGGCTCATCTCTTCTATGACTCAAAATCAGGCAGCAGAGTCCCTGACTCCCAGCTTTTCAGTGCCCCTGAGCACCAGGGGAATTCGGTTTTCCCCTTTAATTCCCAAACAGGGTAATAGGGTATGCCAGGTGACACGAAAGGACCAAAGTTCTCAGAACTCAGCCTAAAACTGGGCAATCTCTGCAGTAATTGTGCATCATCAAGCATCTTCATAGTGAGAGAACACCAGGTCCTAATGGGCTTTTTAGCAGAGAAATTTTATCTGCTAGATTCAGCATGTGGAGGTTCAATTCATTTTGAACAGAAAAATGGCCATGTTCCTTTCCTGAAAGTCAAGTAATGCAAAAATTAAGCAGAATACCAAGAAAAAAAGAAAGATTCTCCATGGATGGTGTTATCCCAAACAAAATGAGATTTTTTTCTGGAAGAGAATACTTAGCTGGATATACCACTAGGATATACCACTGGCATAGTAACAATGGGATTTTTAGTTTTGTTTTCATGAGCTGATATACAGGTTTTCTGGCCTTAAAAATGAATAAAATTTGTTCTCAGGTTCTATAGCCATTGAAAGTTCAATGGTCTTATAAAAATCAGACAAATTTTAGCTGATTATGTTTAGGGTTTAGGCATCTGCCAGTGAAAACAAACATTCGAAGACATTGGTCTCACATAGAAGCAAACCTCAGTACATTCCTAAATTGGAAGACCATGATTTGTGCTGGGTGGGCAGGTGACACCTTCTAAAAACAATTTCCATTTTAAATTGTAGCATATTCAAATGTTTCCACATTTCCCGCAGATCAGTATTTAAAATATACTTTTGAGTATTTAAATTAAGAAAATACATTCTGAATTGTTTCAAAAAAAAATTGTTATTTATAAATTTATTTGGCTCCTTTCACATTATTTCGTGACAACTCATTAGTGGCCGTGGTTTATACCTGTCATATAATGGGGTCACAGCAGCATTATCAAAGTGTGTATTTTTGTTCTTAGAGCCTGAGAAGCAGTTGTGATTTAATATTGATTGAGGCATCCTATTTAGCAGCCCATCCTCTCAGAGTTGTAATGAAATAGCTTTGTGCTTCGAACAAGGAGAAAAGATGAGATTTCTGTGTACTCTCAGAATACTGACTGTTTTCATTTTCTTGGAAGAGATTTCTGAGTATCACAATAAGTGGTAAAGAAAAGGCATGTTTTCCTTAACCAATTGAAGTGCATAAATTGTGCTTCTCTCTTCTGAGTTCTCTGGTGGAGCCATTCTGTTTTCCCATTGAATGAGACCAGGACAGTCTAAGCATGGGAGACGGCTCACCCCAGTGCAAAGAAAGACAAAAAATACACAGGATANGCCTCCTCTCGTCTTTTCAACGTTCTGGCCAGACCCGTTCTCGGGTCTCCCTCCCTGCGTGGGAGTCCCACAATATGACCCTGTGGGTGCCAGACTCCACGCTGTAGGCATGGCTGGATTTTGGTATGGCTCTGCCCAACAATCTCACCACTGCAATTCAGCCAGCCCTGTTTTGACCACTCTGTAGAGAAATACAGAAAAGCACCTATGTGGGGAATTCCTGAAGATTTCTGGACATTCAGATCGTTTAGCTGATGCCCACTCTTCAATTACCAGGTCAAATGAAATCCTCATCTCCTTGAATCCTTCCTTTAATTCAAGGTTCATTCCTGTTTCACATGTTAACTATGACTTTATATTTTCAGGAGGGGCAGAATTCCACCATTGAACTGAAATCCATTGAAGTCACTTCTCTGGGACAATCAATCTGGTTCCTGAAATTGGATCTGGTTTGAAACCTGGACAACCATTTACTCGAGTGGGAGGGACGAGATGCAGAATTTGGGCTTGGCAAACGTAAGGGTGATTATTTTGGAGCTGGTTAGCTCTGTTTAAGCTGAGCCCAGCTCTGATCCTCCCAAACGCTCAGCATCCTGGAGTCCATGATTCTGCTTTGATTCTGCCTTAATTCACACACATCTTTGAGGAACATTAACTCAAATAACACATCACTGTTCCCATACTGGCCATGATCAGAAAGATAGTGAGTTCGTGGACCCTTAACCTCACCCAGTAGGTTTCTATATTATGCTGTAAGCTGCATGCATAACAACATACACCGAGAACACTAAAAGTGTATACTGGTATTGAGAAAATACAGAATTTTTCAGAATTCACCCTTCCCCCTTTCCTATAAAAAATTAAAAAAAGAAAAAAAAAAGGAACCAAAAAGACAAAGGGAAAAAAAAAAAGAAAAAGAATTGGCAGCAAAATGAAAATCAAGATTAAGTGTTTATCTTCAGAATGCATATGGTTTAGGTAGCTCCAATGTGACCTTCCACTCAGGTCTGACCTATGAAGAACACAGCTAAATTATGTATAATGGTTTTGTGATGAAATGCAATGCCAATTATAGGAGTGAGATGAGGCCATAAACATACTGCACATAAAAATCAGAGAAGGAACTTAAATCCCAGTCCCAGAACCAAAAGATTAGTGCTCTAACCACTGACTGTAGTCAAAGCTTCCTTCTGGAAATGAAGGTTACATTTCTTCTTGTATTCCTGCTGTGTGATCAGGAGAGTAATTTAAAAGCTTTCAATAATATGGAGGTTAGAGTTTTCATCCTTTTTCTTTAGTAGGTCTCCTTCTTTTAGTGCAGTATTTTTCCAATCAAAATTCAGGCAATTTACTTGTAAGGCTAAAAATGGATAATGACTTTTCGGTCAATTGCTTTTGACTGTCAATATGAAGCCTGCATTACCATTCCACAATATCATTAAACAATCAATAGCAATTAGTGTCTAGTCAAGCCTGGTGTTTTAATCATTTAAATCAAAATGCCCATAATTGTTATTGTATGTAAATATTTGAAGATGTTTATAGTGGAGATGAATTTTACCCATCTTGCCAAGAGAACTAGGTTTAGAGAGAGCAAAGGCAGCCTTTAAGCCTCATTTATCCTCTTGCTGAAACTGGGACAAAAAGGATTGGGACCTTTCCATATCTTGGGCCTATCAAGGGCCATATAAGTTTGTTGGTGAGTGACCACAGTGCGTTGGGGCTGTCAGAGCTTTGCTTTGTGCAATTTCACAGAGGCTCAGGAAATCCAGAGACTGCACAGTGCATTCAAGCCATGGGTTGAAATTTATTCTCCATATCACAGATTAGCACAGGATTTTTGTACTCAGAAGAGCCCCTGACTCACATAAGTCATCGTGGACTATTTTGGGCTAAAATATCTCCAGGGCACCACACAAGGAACTGGTACTCAGGGCACTGGACCTGGGGTACTCGGTATCTCAGCTTACATAGGGGTATTTTCTGCAATCATTCTCCAGAACATGTGATAGGATTTCATATTTAGGGACATTTTGCTGATGGTGCTTTGTGCCTGTAGCAGTGATCCTTAAGCAAATGACAGAGCACTCTCCCCACTGCTGGCTTTACCCAGAGTTGTCTCAGCTGAGCACAGGGAGTTACATCCAGGGCTGCTATAAAACTCGCTGAAAGTGGGCAGAGAATGAATTTGTCCAATTGAACAGACCAAGAATCTTTCCAAGTTACAGCATGTGAATTGCTTTTTAATGGGGTGGACTAAAGCCTCACAAACCACAGTTGCAGTGGTCTGCTATGTGTCCCCCAGCCTGCCACATCCGTGTTTATAAACCCACATTTATTTGAACACTTCCAGGAATGGTGACTCTACCACTTCCCCAAGCAGTCTGTTCTAATGCTTTGCAACCTTGCAGCAAAGAAATTTTTTCTAATATCCAATTTAAACCTCCCCTGCACAACCTGAGGCTGTTGTTTCTCGTCTCACTGCTTGTTCCTTGGGAGAAGAGACTGATCCCCACCCGGCTACAGCCTCCTTCCAGGGAGTTGTAGAGTGATAAGCCCCCCTCGAGCCTCCTCCAGGCTAAACAACTCCAGCTCCCTCAACTGCTTCTCATCAGACTTGTGCTCCAGGCCCTTCCCCAGCTCCATTGCCCTGCTCTGGACTCACTCCATTGTTTCAATGTCTGTTGTCATGAGTGGCCCAAAAATATGAGTAACCAGTTCATCTGGCCTGATCCATCCCTCATTCTCCTACACAGAACAGCTCCCAGGGCCTGTAGGAGTGATTTTCCATAGTCAGACACCATTCAAGCTCCTGGGTCCCATTTTGAAACCCATATAGGAAACAACAGCAGGAGAAGGTGTTTGGAGTTGTATCACTAACAGTTTCAGATTATTAAACAATCATTAAAAGTGTGTTAACTGGACAAAGAGAAGTTTGGAAGAAAGACACACGAGTCATAATGTTCATGATTTGGGTGTAACAGGACACACTAACAACTGCAGCATTCAACTAACAGCATGATTTATACCCACAGGCTTTTAGGAAACACAGAATGGTCTTTGAATTCTGCTGCAAACTTACATGACCACTGCAATCGTTAGAAGGCCAAAGAGATAAGTAAGAAAACCAGGAAACACAACAGAAAACAACACAGGAAAAGCACAGATCATCCTAGCCTCTTGCTGGAGCTGCCATGAAGCCAGAGCTGTTCCATGAAGGCGAACCACAGGCAGCACATTCATTTTCCAGTTAACACAAGGAACAGACATTAACAAAGTGCTACAGGAACATTAAAAACAACCCCATGTCATGCAGATCAGTTCAGAATATGGAAATACAGAATCTATTTTCTTTGGATTCAGGTCCCGGAAGCCTAAATATTTTAAACCTGCTTCTTGGCATTCTAAGCCACCGCTGGCAGTTTATTGTCCTGGTAACTAATCCAGGGCTCAGCCTGGGAAAGGCTTGCATGTATGCTTAACAATAGGCTCAGGTAGTCCCAATTAAGTCCATGTGTTCAGGGGGCGAAGTCCTTGCAGGATCAGGGCCTTAGACCTTCTGGACTTTTTGTCTGTGTCAGAGCTCTGCCTCAAACAAAGAACAGGAGGTTCTTTGTTCTTACCTGGGTAAGTGGTAAGGCAAAGTCCAGAAAACAATTTGCACACGTGTCCACAAGAGCAAAGTGTTTAACTGCATAGTGGAGCAGAGGCAGAAGGACATTTTGTGTTTGACATTTCAGTTCAGTGGAGTCTCCGTGGCTCAGATGTTCCTAATGCCACATGGATACTTTCTAGGAGGACTCTGCTGCAATCTGAGCGTCCCACTGTTAGACACAGCATTGCTGGGAGTTATTCAGTTCTGGCCGCCTGAGAAGCCCAGTTTTGTTCTTCTGGGATGTCTGAAAAAATTATTCCCTGTATAGTATGAAAAACCAGTGACTACCAGGAAACATAAAATTGCTGACCAGAAGGGAATCTCTGCACAATTGGGATTCCCAGTTCTCCCATTACACACAGTTTCTCCTGGCTTTGATAGCTCATGAACAGCCAGGTTTTAAATGTTACTTTCTTCAGATTATTTTCTTGTGTAAACCATCGAACTGCAGCCTGAAATAGGTTCAGCAGAACCGATGCAAAATATCAAACCAGCCTCCTACACCCTCAAAGTGTTAAGAGCAGAGCCTGCCTTCAGAATCTGAGCCCAATTTCCAAAATACCACACCAAAGCAAGATGCAGCACCAGAGTACAATGCCCCCAAACAGAGAGCTTCAGAAAAAAAAAGCAGAAAAAGCCATTTTACATTTCAATAACAACAGGTTGTGTGTTCAAAACACCTCTCAGAAATTTCACATAGCTGCAATTAGGAACTTTATTCCTTGAATATCATAATTATATTATAT
Organism: Ifrita kowaldi; assembly: GCA_013398055.1. Classification (NCBI taxonomy): domain Eukaryota; kingdom Metazoa; phylum Chordata; class Aves; order Passeriformes; family Cinclosomatidae; genus Ifrita; species Ifrita kowaldi. Next base: position 632,988 of record VZRS01001578.1, on the reverse strand, counting down.
TTGATGCCTAAACTAACAGTAGCATTCATGAGATTCCTGCACCAAAGAGAAAAGACCTGGTTAAAATGTTCCACCTCCCAGTGTTGCTAACACTTTTGCCACTTTATTTTTCACTCCCTCCTTCCCCATTCCTCTCCTTCTATTTCTCTGCAGCATGTGCAGTATCTCGTTACCATTTTGGCATCTAGGGGTATCAGAAATGAGCCTGAAAGTCTGTTGAATATCTCCCAGAATTAGTTTCCTAATAGATGTTTCAGCTAAAATTTTTCATCTGGTTCCAGTCAGCATCCAGGTTTTTTTAAAAGACAAGCCAGCAGTACTGGGCAATCAGTTCTCAAAGCCAAAGGCTCTCCAATAACATACCAGCAGAGGAAGAATTTTAATAGAACCCACAGGAATTTGGAGACTACAGTTTTTTGCTTATATCAGTTTTTCCCCTCTCTCTTTTTTTTTTTTTTTTTTTGTTTTGTTTTGTTTTCTTTTATAAAGACAGGTTTTCCCTTTTGGTGAACTCAAGCAACAGGCAATTTCCATTCATCTCTTGAGTTCGGCTATTCAGACTAATGGCCCAGATGCACATGCATTGTTTGATTTTTCAGTGAAGTCCCTGCCCAGTTTCAAGGCTGTCCATAGGATTCCAGCAAGGCTATCACAGTAAAATTTGGGACACCCAACCTTAAAAACCAGTAGTGCAGAAGGACTGACATGTGCAGCCCCAACCAATTTCCCGGGTCACTCCACTGAAGGGCTTTATCATTCCTACAAGTAAACTGCTCCCATTCAGGGTGATGTCAGGACCCCTACAGGAGCTGCTTCCACAGAAAACCGGGGGGAGGAGGAGACCGGGGGGGG